>VDFB02000002.1:167432357-168032357 GCA_007258455.2 Sequoia sempervirens | reverse complement strand
TGTTCATGCTTCCTTCAACAACCTGCGATGCACATGGTGACAGAAGCGAAAGAAAGCACGCATGGAAAATAACACGATACGCATTCATTAATCACATATTAAATCCATTTCATTATCCAAAAACCACATGCATTATATCAATCATTCGGGAGGTCAAACAGAGCAATTAATACATACACATAGAGATGTTAAGCTGCAGGAATATAGGAATGTGTTGCTACAGGATACTACCCGATTTTAGATAAAAAGCCTTTAATCAAAGGGTTAAAAAAACCATCAGCAATAAGAGTAAGGGTATTAAAAATACATCATAATATTCAAATTATGAGCATATTTCGAGCTCATCAACACTTCCCATTGGGTTCAGTTTGTAACGTCCCTCTTCGATCAACTGACCCCGAAAATGGAAGTTTCTCTCATCCCACCTTCAAAAACACTCTTCCTTCATTCATTTCATTTTCTACACTCTCTTGGCATTCTCAAGCACTTCAACTTCATCCATCACTTCAAGTAGCACTTTGGTACTTCATAGCAGCAGCAACAACACTCTGTCAACTCCACAAAGCAATTGTGGAACAATCCATTGGAGCAGGGGCTTGAGGTTTTGCAACACCTCCCTTCATCACAGTTGAGGCTTTAGTGATTGTTCAAGCTCTTTTCTCCTCCATTAGCTAGTGAGCTCTTGTTGGAGGTGGTATTGCTTCGCTCCTCTCCTTTGTGATTTGGTTGAGTAGCTCTTTACTATTTTGTAGTGTTACTTGCATTTTCTCCTTCTCTACTTCTTTATCGTATATTTCCCCATCGTTGCTATCTTCATTGTCTGTGGAGGTGGAAACATCAAAGTGGGGGTCTGATTGAGGATCCCTATACAGCCCCCAACAATTTTCCCTCTTTCTTGTGTGTAGGTGGACGTGCTTTTTGGAGCTAGCTGGCGAATGAGCATCTTTGTGAGATTATCTTTGTCACCTTAGCCATCATATATTTACTTTATCATATCCATTTGTATATTTCCTATTTAATAGTTTTGTTTTGTTCCCTTAGAAGCGACTAGCTAGGTCGTCAACTCATTTTCTGGTGGTTCGTACTGTGTTTTTGGTCCTCTATTCGTGTAGACACTAGCACACCTGAGAGATGCTAGTGTGTCGCACTATCATCTTAGAACCGCACTTCCATCCTCAAGAAAAGAGCTACCTGAAGTATAGTGTTGAACCTGAAAACTAACTCGCCTAGCCCCAGTGTGGATTTCGGGTCTAAAGAGTGGTTGTAGGGCCTTATAGTCCTCATCATTCTCGTCCCTCAGTCAAAACATTCCTTTAGAGTAAGGTAATTTAGGGAAGTCTTTTTCTCTTGGCTCTTCGTGACCTGGGGCCTTGACGTGGTCAATCCCCCTCTCTTACATCTTTGGTGAACCTAACGTGAACCATTTTGGTTTTGTTTTGCGATACTGAAAGCTCCTTTCCTCATATTCTAGGAGTGTTGTAGGTGTGAGTGTTGTGAGACCTTTTCCTTACAACCCAACCTATGACCCCTAGTAGGCGTAATTGGAAGGATCTAAAAGTGTTGTGTAACGAAACCTTAATTGAGTCACTGTCCTACTTTGCAACCTTTGGAGGGTCCTGAGAAAGTGTCGTTCATTACATGTGATGGCCTCTTTCCTACATCAACATATCCCCTCTGCACATCATGTGACCAGTGGTACTGGTATAACCTTCACCTCACAAGATCTTCCAATGGGTTTTAATAGGGAACCATCTCCTCTCCACATCCTTGCGTAAATCAATGGAAACATCGTAGCAAGTGTTCTCGTTGATCTAACGTTTCAAGTGAACATTATAATTGAGGAGATCATGCTAATTAAATTTTTACACAAAGATGGGTACGATGCACCTATGAGCACCATCCACACGCATGACTGACTTTTCGTACCTCCTTTGGGTAGTATCATCTTGTCATTTTTGGTTGGACCTAAATCCATGAAGCTTTTGTTCAACATAATCCCTGGATCTAAACTCTTTAGAGTAAAGTAGGGTATCCCTTAGTTATTAGCTATGAATGCATTGCCCTTGGTCATCATAAATGTTTAAAATTTATCCATGAGGGTTATGTGCATGTAATTCATGACACCGATTATAAACCATCGATTTCCCATGATAGTTACTATGTGGATTACTCTTGGACTGCGCCCATTGGTCCTCTCCTACCTAGGAAGGACCTCTTGTACCGAACGTATCAGAATTATAAGAAAGGACATTTAAGGCTGAAAGTAAGATACCCTCCATGACCTTATGCTATTTCACATAGGGCTTGCTTAAAAGCTAACAGTGATGCCACCAAGGCATGTAGAAGAGAAGAAGAGAAGCAGTCCCAGGATCCTCCTTCCTCTTTCGCGTCTCAGCCTGACGCTTCCTCTCACCCTGCTATGGCACCTTTAGATTCTGCTCTGCATTTGTGAGAGAATCTTATGGTACCTACTTGGAAAAAGCCTAACCATCCCACATTTGAGATTCATGTCCTACCCATGGAGCCTAGGCCCGTTCAGTATGGCAGGAAGAAAGGCCCCTGTGGGGAATCTTCTATGTCTCGACCTTCGCGGCCTCCTACCATCCCTGCTTCTAAGGCAGTAAACAAGAAGAGGCCCATTGCCGAGGCATTAGAGTCGACTCCCCCTGATGCTTCTCAACCTGTTCCTCCTGCTCCTATTCAAGAGCCTGTCCCTCTATTGGAAACAACTATGGAGGACACTCCCATGGCGGAGCAAGAGCCTTTTTTTCCTTCGCAACCTTCGGTCTCTAGCTCGAAGAGTCATAGAAACCGCCTTGCACGTGAGCGCAAGCACCGATGAAAGGCTCTCATGATTGAGCAGGCTACCTTACAAAGGAAAGAAGAGGAGATGACTACCCTTGTATCAAGGCTTCCTACGACGTCTTCCTCTCTCCTCCCCTCTGCTTCCATTCAATCTAGCTTTGCATCACTTCTGACTTCCGTTGTGAGTATGAATGTGCCTGACCCTAAAAAGGTGCAAGTGTTCATCGCTCCTTCGGTGGAGCCACCTTTGTTGATGTCCCTTCCAGATGTCCCACTTTTCCTAAAACCTGTAGATATACCAAATACTTCGATGGTATCTACTGCAATTTTCTCGTCCTCCTCTTCCTCTGCACCTCTCACCTCATCTGTGGGGATTTCATGTCCCCCGACGGAGCATAAGGTGGAGAGCAGTCCTTCCAACAACGAAGGACATAAGAGGAGTCCACCTCCCTCGAAAGGTGGTTCTTTGCTAACTTGTTTTGTCCTAGTGATGGAACCAATCTTGGCTTCTCCTGAGTTCATCATCGCTCTCGAATCACTCGGTGAGCCTAGCGGTGAATCTTGGGCACAGCCTTCTCCATCCATTGAGGTCAAACATGGAACTCCTGTAAAGTGCATGTTTAACTCTCTAGATGAATTTTTGGCCTTGTCAACAATCTTCGCGAAGTCGTTGACCTTAGCTCCACAAGAGCTGAGTGAAGGAGACCTAGCGGGGCCTTCTTCCTTAGCCCCTGTTGTGGGAGAGTTGGACGCTCCTCCTCTTAGCATTCCACCACTGCAGGCTTGTCCTCCTTACCCCTACGATAATCTAGAGTGGGAAGCGGATGACCTCTTGGTTGATCAGTGTTAGGGGGAGGCCTCTTCTTTATATTTAGATTAGATGTGTGTGTGTTGTGATGTGTTCCCCCATGATCATGCTATGTGTACCTGGATGACCCTTGTCACCCTTGTTGGTGCTTGGATAAAGGTGTGGTTTTTGTTTCGTAAACCTTCTTCTGTGTGTATCATCATTCTTCCATTTTTGTGATTGATTTTTGACAAAATTGGGAATGATGCAAAGCGTTGGCAGCATTTAGGCTTCCCTTCCATGTTGACCCAATTTTTTTATTTTTACTTTTTCTTCTCCTGCATTCTTCAAATGGTTTGATATAGTAGGGGGTTTATGACAATTCATTTTATATACTATTATTATAATTATATATATATATATATTTATGAGCAGTTCTGACCCTGAAATATCAGGCTACCCCTATGCCCTATGTTTATGTTCATTTCTCTTTTTCTCTTTTCTTATCTTTATCTCTTCTTTGCTTGAGTTGTCCTTCTTATGTGTGGAAATGTCACTTCTATAACACTTCGATTTTCAGAAAATGCATTTGTTGCCAACGAATATTTTCTTGAGAATCTTCACAAACTCCTTTTCATAGAATTGCATTCTTGACTTGAAACCCTAACAGAACGTGTTTCCTTCATCATGGGTTCGTAAAGAAAGAACTTGAGAACCTTCCCCTCGCAAGGGGGAATTTTCTTCCTTTCGAATTCCTTGATGAAGTGAACATCTTTCGAAAGGATTCCTTGGTGATGAATTTTGATTCGAGAAAGAAACATCTCTTCCACACTTTCAAACAACGCGTCCCTTGAGTGGACCCCTTCCTTCACGTTGGGTTCCCAAGGGACCCTTTTGAAAGTTTTCCAATTTATCGACGGTCTGCATGATTGTCTGCTTACTTGCCTACGTGGCCGCTTTTAGACATTTTCTATCTACGAGTAGACATGTCGCTTTGTAGGTGCACTTGTAAAGCCGCTTTCTAAATCTGTGGAGTCCCCTTCCTTGGGTTTCTTCCATGTGAGAGATCTTGGGGGACACCTCCCTGCAAGTTTGCAGTTTTGTAGGGTGCTTCTTCCTGAGCTTCCTCCATGAGAGAGATCTTGGGGGTCTCTCCCCTGCATGTCTGCAGGTTTGTAGGGAGCTTTCCTTGGGTTTCCTCCATGTGAGAGATCTTGGGGGACACCTCCCTATAGGTCTTCAGTTCTATAGGATGCTTCTTATGAGCTTCTCCCATGCGAGAGATCTTGGGGGTTGCTCCCCTGTAGGTTTGCGGGTCTATAGAGCACTTTCCTTGGGTTTCCTCCATGTGAGAGATCTTAGGGGACACCTCCTTGTAGGTTTGTGGGTCTGTAGGGTGCTTCTTCTGAGCTTCCTCCATGTGAGAGATCTTGGGGGATGCTCCCCTATAGGTCTACAGGTCTGTAGGGAAATTTCTTTGGGTTTCCTCCATGTGAGATATCTTGGGGGATGCCTCCCTACAGGTCTACGGATCTATAGGGAACTTTCCTAAGTTTCCTTCATGTGAGAGATCTTGAAGGATGCCTTCCTTGTAGGTCTGTGGGTCTGTAAGGCACTTTCTTGGCTTCCTCCATGTGAGAGATCTTGGGGGTCACCTCCTTGCAGGTCTGTGGGCCTGTAAGGCGCTTTCATTCTACAACTTCATAGTTATGTGGGGCTATGAAGTCCTTTGCTTGACCTGCCTCTTGAGTTCGCCAGATCACGGTCTGCTTCCTCAATGGTTCAAGTATAAATTTTTAACCCTATTCATTCTTCGATTTACTTTACCAAAGCACTCATTAGTATTCCTTCTCACTAAAGTGGGGGAAAAATGTATAGGCATGAATTTGTACCCCTTACGCAAATTCCCCTTTTACATTTCCTGATCTTAAAAAACCAAATCCAAAGGCGAAATTCCACATCATCCCGCTACCTTTGTTCCATTTGGCATTTGTCTTTTGCGTCAATAGAAGAATATTTTTTGGGGATGCTCATGCGATGCACAGAAGTCCACGCGGCGTGCTTACGTCCTTGACAAATTCCTGTGTCTAAAGCTAGAAGAGGCATTACACTTCCCATTGGGGTCGATTTGTAACGTCCCTCTTCAACCAACTAACCCTGAAAATGGTAGTTTCTCTCATCCCACCTTCAAAAAAAATCTTCATTCATTTCATCTTCTACACACTCTATTTTGGCATTATCAAGCACTTCAACTTCATCCATCACTTCAAGTAGCACTTTGGCACTTCATAGCAGTAGCAACAACACTCCGTCAACTCCGCAAAGCAAGTGTGGAACAAGCCATTGCAGCAGGGGCTTTAGGTTTTGCAACACTTCCCTTCATCACACTTGAGGTTGTAGTGATTGTTCAAGCTCTCTTTTCTCCTCCATTAGCTAGTGAGCTCTTGGTGGAGGTGGTAATGTTTCGCTCCTCTCCTTTGTGATTTGGTTGAGTAGCTCTTTACAGTTTTGTAGTGTTACTTTCTTTTTCTCCTTTTCTACTTCATTATCATATATTTCTCCATTGTTGCTATCTTGGCTATCCGTGGAAGTGGAAACACCAAAGCAAGGGTCTGACTGAGGCAGACCCTTATTCAACCCCCAACAATTTTCCCTCTTTCTTGTGTGTAGGTGGATGTGCTTTTTGGAGTTAGCTGGAAAATGAGCATCTTTGTGAGATTATCTTTGTCACCTTAGCCATCATATATTTACTTTATCATATCCAATTGTATCTTTCCTATTCCATAGTTTTATTTTGTTCCCTTAGAAGCGACTAGCTAGGTCGTCAACTCATTTTCTAGTGGTTCGTATTGTGTTTTTGGTCCTCTGGTCATACGGACGCCAACGCACCTGAGAGACGCCAGCACGCCGCACTGTCATCCTAGAACCGCGCTTCCGTCCTCAAGTAGAGAGCTACTTGAGGTACAGTATTGAACCCAAAAACCGGCTCGCCTAGCCCCAGTGTAGATTTCGGGTTTGAATCTAGTGGTTGAAGGGCCTTATAGTCCTCATCATTCTCGTCCCTCATTCAAAACATTCCTTTAGAATGAGGTAAGTTAGGGAAGCCTTCTGCTCTTGGCTCTCCATGACCTGGGGCCTTGACGTGGTCGGTCCCCCTCCCTTACAGTTGTGTTGTCCATTTATGAGTCAAAATGTAGATTAAGAGGTGATAAAAGATGGTCACAACAGTGACTCGAACATGCAAATTATATGAGAATGGTTGAAAGTTTTTATTTCATGGTTTTGTTTGATGACAAGTGGTAGCATTACATCTATTATTATTTATTATATAAACAGTGACTCGTCACTGTTTCTTGTTCGATGCTTTACAAGGACACATCTATTGAAGTTGTAAATTAGAATTCTAAAATGAATATCTTGTAAATTGTATGCAGAACAGTGGGGTTATTATCTAACTTGTTTTATATGTTAAAGATTCCAGTTCTTATGAACCTTAGGATGTGAAATGTGAAAGTGTTAAGAAGATAACTGTTATGTAGAGAAACAGAGTGATCCTCTATAGTTGATTGATTTATTATTCAGAAATGTGCAATGAAGTTTTAAATGGTCATGTCAGTGAGATAGTATGATCATTGCCAACGAGACACCTTGTAACTAGTGAGGTTTTGTAGCGAGTGAGGTATTTCATTAAGCCAATGAGGCATTTTACGAGTAGTTTTTCATCCCTACGAGGATTTTCCACTCATGAAAATCATTTTGTTATGGTTCTTTTGTGGATGCATTTATGATCTTGCCATTTCCTTACTTTGTATTACAATATTTGAATTTATATGTGTTACTATTGTGTTATCTTTGTGTAAGCCTACATGGCTAGATCTTGTTAAGACACGACCTTGTGTTGATATACATATTGACTCATTAATGTACGTAATTCCATTTGGAAATAATGATGAAGTTGTTTAATAATTCCTTTTAGCACCATTTAATAAACATCTTATACTATTTAATTATTTCGGGGATTGATTTGCTTATCGATGGTTATATACATAGTAAGTGAGTTTTATGTACCTTACACTAAAATGAAATTTTTTGTAACCAAAATAATATAAAAGGATTATTAATAGCACAAAGAATATTAATATTTTTTTTGGGTACAAGTAATACAAAAAGTGAAATAAATTCTTGTAAATTAGAATTTTTGAATATTATTAGCACGTAGACTTTTAATATTCTTCTAAATATATAAATAAATAATTCTAAATATTGGTAGCATAAAGGCTATCATATCCCTCTAAAGTTGTGATACACATCCCACTCTCAATTTTAGCAGCACAAAGACTACCCAAAAATAAATCCATGAGGAAGGAAATATTTATTTCTTATCAACAAACTATCAATTTCACATAACTCTCAACTATGAATAATGAATAAACATTTTAAAATTGGTTACATTTGTATATTGGGAAAAGGAGAGTGAACTTTGTCTCATGATTTTTTCCCCTTTTTATACATTTCCCCTTACACAAGTAATTCCACAAGTACTTGGAACTTTCTTTTCTAAAATTTTCTCCCAATATTAAATTGCCCACTTTTATTTCTTTTTTACTTTAGGAATTTTTACATAATTGTATGGAGTAGTTTTTGCATATTACAATAATAATTGATTCTTGAAAAATTAATTCACTTGACTAAAAATCATCTATACCCACATAATTTAATTTCATCCAATCTAAATTGACACAACTTGATATTTAATTATTTTGCATAATATAATAATATTCAATTCTTGAAAGGAATTGAATATAGGTGTTAGCGTAAACTAATTTATAAACCCGTACATAATATCATCTTATCAAGTAAGTAGTAAAGTCATTAAAACTTTGTGCAGATGATCATATTTGTTTAGTTTCTTTGCTAATTCAATCGTATCCCAATTGCAATTTATTTTTAATTTCTCATATGGTGAAGCTAAGAGAGTGATTCAAGATTTATACTTAAGAGGATAATAGGTTAAAAGGAATTACACACATACACAATTCATACATATAACTTGATTTTATTGAGAAGTTCTATACACTTGATTTTGTGTTCTTGAATTAAGAAATGGTTGTATCCCAAGTAATCCAAAGTCACAATCCTTTAAAATGATCCTTATATCATGACTATCCTTGGTGTATATTTCATCAATGCAAAAAATAATTGATCAAATCATCTTGAATTTTTGTTCATCCATTGTTGAAGGTTACGAGTTCCTTTCAAAACCCATTCTCGGATTATCACTTTGGTCAAAAGTGTTTGCTAGTCCTTGCTGAATTCACTCACCTTTTATTTTGTCTTGTTGATTTCAATATACCTTTTTGTGAGACTTGTTTTGTTTACCTTCTAAATGACTTTGTAATTGGGTCCGAGCCCTTCCAGTGCTTACATTAATCAAAATAAATGATTGATCAAGACCTTATAAATATTGCCTTAATAAGGCAATCTAGTTTGATCTATATTTAACTTATATTCTTCCTAGATTTTGATAAAATATTCAATTAGACTAGTCAATAAGCTCTCCTATCTCTATCCTTCTTGTTTATTTATTTAAAGCATCATATATATATTTATACTATACCAGTGTACTAAAGTTTCATAAAATACTGCTCCTCGTTGAATGTTTGCCTGGCCAGCAAGAATGCCCATTCTGGCAATCTACCAGCTTAGCTTGAAACTAAAACCACTAAAATATGATAATATCCAAACATAATAGAAATATATAATACTAGTCTTTTAAAGGAAATTGAAATAAATCAGCAAAAAGCCAACGACACATATTAGAATCCCCCACGAAGACGCAATACCAGGTGGAGGGTCAACTCCTTATGAATGTTATAATCAGCCAGAGTACGCCTATCCTCCAGCTGCTTCCCAGCAAAAATCAGCCTCTGTTGATCAGGAGGGATACCCTCCTTATCCTGGATCTTGGCCTTCACGTTATCTATGGTATTAGAGCTCTCCACCTCTAGGGTAATAGTTTCCCCTGTCAATGTCTTCACAAATATCTGCATACCACCCCTGACCCAGCACAAGGTGGAGGGTTGACTCCTACTGGATATTGTAGTCCACTACAGTACGACCATCCTCCAATTGTTTTCCAGCAAAAATCAACGTCTGTTGGTCTGGTGGAATGCCCTCCTTATCCTGGATCTTGGCCTTCACATTGTTAATGGTATCAGAACTCTCAACTTCCAGAGTAATAGTTTTGTTGGTGAGGGTCTTAACAAATTAAGATCTGCATACCTCCCCTCAGACGAAGCACAAGGTGGAGGGTCGACTCCTTTTGGATCTTGTAATCCGCCAAAGTTTGACCATCCTCCAACTGCTTGCCAGCAAAAATCAACCTCTGTTGGTCTGGGGGAATGCCCTCCTTATCCTGGATCTTGCCTTCACATTCTTAATGGTGTTGAAACTCTCAACCTCTAGATTAACAGTCTTACCGGTGAGCGTTTTGACAAAAATTTGCATACCACCCCTCAGACGGAGCACAAGGTGCAGGGTGGATTCCTTCTGGGTATTATAATCTACCAAAGTGCATCCATCCTCAAGCTGCTTTCCAACAAAGATGAGCCTCTACTAGTCTGAGGGAATACCCTCCTTGTCCTAGATCTTGGCGTTCACATTGTCAATGGTATCCGAGCTCTCTACTTCCAAAGTAATTGTCTTGCCAGTGAGGGTCTTAACAAATATTTGCATGCCTCCCCTCAGTCGGAGTACAAGGTGAAGAGTTGATTCCTTCTGGATGTTGTAATCAGCCAAAGTCTGACCATCTTGAAGTTGCTTTCTGGAAAAGATGAGACTCTGCTGGTCTAGGGGAATACCCTCCTTGTCCTGGATCTTGGCCTTGACATTGTCAATAGTATCAGAGATTTCCACCTCTAGGGTGATAGTTTTTCCAGTGAGGGTTTTGACAAAGATCTGCATTCCTCCTCTAAGTTAGAGAACTAGATGGAGGGTAGATTCCTTGTGGATTTTGTAGTCAGCAAGCTTCCTGCAGCCATCTTCTAACTGTTTGCCAGCGAAGATGAGCCTCTGCCGATTGGGGGGGATGCCTTCCTTATCCTGTATCTTGACTTTGACATTGTCAATGATGTCTGAGCTCTCAACTTTGAGAGTAATGGTCTTACTCGTGAGAGTTTTAACGAATATCTGCATGTTGATTATCACAAAAGAAAACTAGAAATAACCTTTAAAAAGAGCCTCTGCGAAATTAGAATTGAAGAACCGATTGCGATGTAAGATCGTATGAGATATGTGAGGAGGAAGGGCTCTACATATCATTCAGACCATTCACACCACTTCTACACGCATCCCTTAGTTCTCTCCTTGTTGCAAACTACAAGAAAGCTTATTTTGGATCAATAGTTTTGACAAAATCTATCCAAAAAAATACTTTCCAAGTATTTCCATGAATTTATAGATTTCTCTAACAAACTTACAAACCATTGGTCTAATAAATCATGAAAATAGTTAATAAATAATGCACAAGTAGTCCCTATGATTTATTTGACATTTTATCATTAAATACTTATAAATTTTAACATTCTTCTAGACATCCTTTCTAGAGCTAGGGGAAAATATAGAGAGTCAGTTATATTGATTTATAGAAGTTTGGTAGAAGTCTGCAATATTGACACAGGATTTTTCATTATGATAATATTCTTCTATTTCTTCTATTTTTTTACAAAATAAATCTTTTAGAATTATGCAAAATAAATATGATTTTAAACTCAAATTTGTAAACATTTTTTTAAAAAAAAAATTAAAGATGATAAACTTTAATAATAAAGGAAATTTATCCTTATTCTCCAATACAGGCCTTTCATCTAGTACCATTTATATTGCTATGGTTTTTTATAAACAGACACACCTATAAATCATAAAACTTGTAGGTTGGAATGACAAAGGTAGTTACCCTAATTGAAAGGTAGCTAGCCTCAAGAGCCTTCATCAAGTATCCATAAAATAAAACAATAAATACAAAAATATTATTAGAACTTATTTGGAAATGAATTTTAGCTCATCTATTCATATATGCTACACGAATGATAGGATAATCAACATGAAAAGAAACCCATTTAGTGAAATTGCAAACTATTAGCCAACATGAGATTTTAATTCATTAAGAAATTTAAATATGTGAGTAGAAGACGAATGGTCATATGCATAAAACTCACAATTTTACAAATTTAATGTATTTCCTTCATGATTTGAAATTTATCCTTAAGATCCTAATCTAACACCATGATTAAAAATAAGAAAAAATAAGGGGAATAAAAAGATGGTTAGTGAGAAAAATAAATTCAAATATGTTCTCATTCCTCCAATACATCATTATGCAAATAGAAAGATTCAACACAAAGCCAATCTCCATTAGACTAGTCACCCACAACCCAAATATGAGATGGTGCAAAGATAAACTTCCCTTTTGATGTGGTCCAAATTACCACACAAGATACTTTACTAGTAGTAGAGTGTAAATGGCTTGAATCAAATGTCAAATCCATCAACATTTAGTGAATTAAATGTAAATAATTGCATGGAAAGAAAATAAATTCAAATTTTAAAAATATGAAAACTCCCAAAAAAATCTAGAAATATATGGGATATTATATTTAGAGATGAGTTTCCATGGGTTGTCATAGTTTATAATTCTTAATGTAATGAGTTACAATAACATATAAATAGGCACATTTGGATAGGAAGAAAAACAATCATTCCCTCCAAAATGACATAGTGACAAAACACTTTAGAATGTGAAATGTCACTTTGAGTCATCTTGTTACATCATATTCCTTTATTACATGTCATCTAAAATTGTATTTGTAGATGCATGCCACAGGACTAGTGCACACTTTTCAAGTACTCCTTTATTCTTTTGAGATCCATTTGATTGACATAATCTTCACTAAGTGTTCACACATAGCTTCAATTCATCCTTTCCTTTTTTAATTTGTACCTCTTTTATTATTTCTATCCTACATGTAGGAAAAATCATTAAACTAATTAATTTTAATCCCTTGAAAATACTTGTAGAATGTAATTGCATCGATTTTATAGTTTCTAATTTTCAATAATTAAAACCTTAAAAATAAATATTTAAGCACCTATTACAATTTAGAATTTTGGTTGTCTATTTGCAATGCTACAACCTAGGGTTCAATGCCAACTTGCAATTAGAAAAATATAAATTTTCTTAAAATTTTGGTATTTCAATTTCTTGACAGTTTGAGTCCCCTACATACAGATTCATGGTGCTGACCTACAACTTGGAAAATTTGCAAAGTAAAATCACTTGCATGACAACTCATGGTACTAACCTTCCTTTTCTAAGATGTGCATCTTGGAACTCAAGATTGATCAATACATTGCAAGAGCTAGAAAAGTTGTTAAGTATCGGTATCCCTTCCTCCTGTATGATGACACTTGGTATCGATGTGCAAACTACAAAATGAAAGAGATATACCAAGGGAGGCCAAAACATAAATTTTTCTAAGTTTCATATCAACATTCATAATTTTCAAGGTTATATAATAGTTTTTGGTGAAATAAATGGGATTGAAACCAAGTTTTACATATGCCCAAAAATTAGGGCATGGTCTTTAGGTAAGCTAAATGCTGTAAGGAAAATTAGATGCAGAAACAATTCTCCTAATGACAAAACCTCAGGGAAGAATGCAGATACACATTTAAATTTTTCAACTATAGTCCAATTAAGATGCACATGAAAGAGATTACTGAAATAGAGTAATAGACAAACACACTTGAACACCATATATACATGGGAAAACCCTTACGGGAAAAAAACCCACCACACCAAGAGAAATCACTTTGTATTACAGTAAAGGAGATTACATAAAAATGTCAGACTTATCTTTATGATGTCTGTTTACAGCACCATTCACCATGAACAATCTTGTACAGGAACCTTCAAGTTACAGTCTTTTCATATTAGAAAACATTTACTAATCATACAACCACCCAGCAATCTGTCAATTCAATCAACCGATCACAATCTGCAATCACAGAGTATAACCATGTCGTTCCATGTTCGTCGAGCTTCCTCACAGAACCGTCACAACGAACAATCTTCCAACTGTTCAGATTCGGCTTCTCCTATTGGTCCACGAGACTCCACATAGGATAGTCAAAAGGTCAAAAGAGTTCACACTGTGTTGGCATCTCAGTGAGACACTAACAGTGTCTCACCGATGCCCAAAAAACTTCATATCGATGTCGCCAAGAGTTCCACCGAGCTCTCTCTTGTTACACCGAATCACCAAACAATCGGCGAGACCCATCGCTTTCGCCAAGAGATCATAGCAAGTTCCAAAAGTCTCATAGATGTGAGTTTAACATTCAGCAAGAGTATCGTTCTTCGCTAGGACCTCACGCTGAGTCATCAAAGGTTATACCGAAGTTACATGTTATACCGAGCTCCAATCACCAGTCGGCAAGACTTATTAATATCATCAAGAGGTTTCTTCGAGATCTCTTATGTCACCCTGAAGCCATCAACAGTCGCCAAGACATATGTCCTTCGCTAAGACTTTACTTTGAGATCTCTAAGTTACATCAAGACCACCATTTGCTAAGAGCTATACCGAAGACTTCAACTTCATCGGCAAGACTCACCAATGTCGTTGGGACTACTCCTCGAAGCCCTTTAAGTTATCTTAAATGAATGCAGTCGGTGTGACTTTCTCACATCGGTAAGACTTCTTACCGATAGTATTCCTTCTGGCGAGAGTTTCCCCGATGACTTTAAACCAAACGCTGTCGGCGAGACTTTAACTATTCGCTGGGACATCATAGCGAGAACCCTTTAGTTATCCCGAAGACTTCAATACAAAACATACTGTCGGCGAGACTTTAACACATCACCCAAACTTCTTCCCGAACGAAGCCTTTTAGCCCAGGGTCTTAACGATAAGCGATAGAATGGCCTGTCGGGCAAAGATCTCCACGGGAGGTAAGAGGTCACCCCGAATGCTTCTTGTCATAGCGATAGACTCCAAAGTGTAACTGTTCGGTGAGACTCCTCCAAGGTCACAGCGACCTGTACAAAACATGGTGTTTCAAACTGCTCATCGGCCAGACATAAGAGTTGTCACACCGACTTGGCTCCTAAAGAGGTTTCGGCATGTGATGATTGAGACATACATTTCCAACAATCTCCCACTTGACGAAGATCACACAGGCACCTCCAGAGCACAACAAAACACTTACTGAAAATCATGGGCTCTAAGGCCCATTGAACTGGCACACCACCTGAACTTGTCTGTGCTCACTGGCTTCATCAATGAATCTGCAACATTCTCCAGAGTATCAACCTTTTCCAAACTGACCTTTCCATCCTCCACCATATCTCGTACAAAGTGGTACTATACATCTATATGTTTCATCCTGGCATGGAAAGTAGGATTCTTTGCCAGACAAATTGCACTCTAACTGTCACAAAAAATAGTTATCTCCCCTGCATCAAAACCAATGTTAGAACACAAACGTTTCAACCAAACTGCTTCTTTACAAGCATAAGTAGCTGCCATGTATTCAGCCTCTGTAGTGGACAAAGCGACTACAGCCTACTGCTTACTCATCCAACTCACTGCACCACCATTCAACATGAAAGTGTATCCACTGGTGGACCTCCTGCTGTCAATGTCCCCTACCCAATCAGAATCCACATAGCCACGAATGTTGAGAGTCCTTTGTGATTCAACCAAGTTCCCATGGTAACACAAAGCAAAATCTAAAGTCCCCTTCAAATATCTAAACACTCTCTTCACAACATCCCAATGTGTTCTTCCTAGATTAGCCATAAATCGACTAAGTACTCCCACTACTTGGGCAATGTCTGGCCTTGTACAGACCATTGCATACATGAGACTACCTACTGCACTAGCATAGGGTACACTGGTCATGTCCTCCATCTCAGTAGGAGATTTTGGACAGTCTTCAACAAATAGCTTCGTTCCCTGCAAGATTGGAACAACTAACTACTTGCAATCATTCATGAAAAATCTCTCTAGAACAGTCTTGATATACTTACTCTGAGTGAGCCAAAGTTTTCTATTATTTTTGTCCCTAGTTATCTTCATCCCCAGAATATACCTTGCTACACCAAGATCTTTCATTTTGAACTTAGCAGACAACTGAGACTTAAGATCAGAAATCATTAGCTTACTATTGCCTACGAACAGCATATCATCAACATAGAGAGCAATAATAAGAATATGATCACTTTCAGCTTTATAATATACACAATGATTAGATTTTGATCTCACAAATCCCAAAGACAATACAAAAGTATCAAATTTCTGGTACCACATTCTAGGTGACTGCTTTAACCCATACAGAGATTTCTTTAATTTGCAAACCAGTTTCTCTTTACCTTTTTCAAAAAAGTGCTCAGGCTGGGACATATAGATTTCTTCTTCAAGATCACCATGAAGAAATGTTGTTTTCACATCCATCTGTTCAACCTCTAAGTCATACGCTACTGCAAGTGACAAAAGAAATCTGATAGACGTCAGCTTAGCTACAGGAAAACAAATCTCCCCATAATCAATTCCCTCTACCTGGGAATAACCCTTTGCAACCAATCTTGTCTTATATTTTTCAACACTGCCATCCAGACCAATCTTCTTTTTGAATACCCATTTGTAGCCCACAACTTTTATGCCTTTAGGCAATGGCACCAAACTCCAGGTTTCATTCTTTTCTAATGATGTCATTTCTTCATTCATGGCTTCCAACCAAGAGTCTGAATCAGACATTTTAAATGCCTCCTTTACTGTCCTAGGCTCATCAGTGCTTGAAATTAAAGCATAGGCACAAGTAGAATCTATCAAAGAGAACCCATACCTATCTAGTTGTTTTCTTTCACGGGTTGACCTCCTCACTTGCTGAGGCTGAGGTTCTTCTTCTTCTTTAGAACTTTCAGAACTGCTTGAGCTCTCCTTAGTTTCAGGCACATTTTGAATTTTCAATTCCCCTTTCTCTGGTGTAGGAGGAATTCCAACTACATCCTTATTATTTTCTGACTTTGTCTCTGACTGTAGATCCAAGGTGGAAGGTTTCAGCTCATGAAAGATTACACTTTTTTTGTATACAACCTTCTATGTATCAGGATTCCAAAGCTTGTATCCTTTTATGACAACATTATAGCCAATAAAAATACATTTGACAACCTTGTTCTCTAGTTTAGATCTTTTCACATCCGGCACATGAGCATATGCCTCACAGCCAAAAACACGAATATGTCTTAAAGAGGGCTTCTTACCAAACCACCCTTCCAAAGGTGTTTTCTCAACAAGAGCAGAATTTGGAGAATGATTAATTAGGTAACATGCAGTAGATACAGCCTCAACCCAGAACTTTTCCTCCAAGCCAGCACTACTAAGCATACTTTGTGCTCTCTCCATCACTGTCCTATTGAACCTTTTTGCAACTCCATTCTACTGTGGAGTATAAGGTGCAGTCTTATGTCTTTTAATTCCATGGTCTTTGCAATACCTCTCAAATTCATCAGAACAGAATTCACCACCATTATCAGTCCTTAAGCATTTTATTTTACTACCAATCTGATTTTCAACAAGGTTCTTAAATTCCTTAAATCGACTGAACACTTCTGATTTACTTTTCAAAAAATAAACAAATGCTCTTCTTGAATAATCATCAATGAATGACACATAGTATCTTGACTTAGACAAAGGAACATCCACTGGACCAAATACATCATAATGAATATAATCTAGCAAACCAGAAGATTTATGAGGACTGAAATAAAATGAAACACGGTGTTGCTTTCCATATATACAGTGCTCACATAATTCAAATTCAAGGTTACAATCTTCAAGCCCCTCAACCAAGTTTTTGTTTTTCAAGGTTTTTAAACCTTTTTCTCCTATGTGGCCTAGCCTATGATGCCAAAGCATAGTCTTCTCTGGAAGTTTTACTTCCATAGAGTTTACATAATTAGGGATATTTCCCTTTACCTCCAGAGGTAGCCTTCTGTGACTTTGACAGAGACACTGTTACATTGAATGCTGTGCATCCAGCTTGTACAACCAATTCGAGCACCTCTAGCCACACCATTGAACCTCTAGTCATCTTGTAGCCATTTCTAGAGAACGTGACTTGTACTCTAGTATCATTCAACTTACTGACAGACAAGATTTTAGGCCAGACCTGGTATGTGCATAACATCATTAATTCCCTTTACTCTGCCATCAGGAAATTGGATTTTGACTCTTCCATGGCCAACTATCTCCAAAGTTGAATCACTCGCCAAGTACACCTTTCCACCATCGTATTCTTCATACTTTGTGAACCATTCTCTGTGAGATGTCATGTGGAAAGATGCTCCGGAATCTATCAGCCAAACATCGTTGATGCCTATGTAGCCAAGGCTGCAATGAAGGCATCTCCATCACTGTGAGAAGAATCATTTTCGGAAGAATACTTCTTCTTCTTCTCCCTCTTTACAATCCTTTTGGACATGACCAGGTTGCCTACAGTTCTAGCACTTCACCTTGGACTTCTTGCCAGGAGACTTTGATCTCCCCTCTGATTTCAATTTGGACTTCTTTTCCTTCTTCTTGCCTTTCTCTTTTGACCTTCCTCTAACAGCAAGGGCCTCCTTCGCCATCTTACAAGATTTCCTTCTCATTTCTTCTGACAGCAAAGAACCAACAACATCTTCCATCTTGAAACTGGACGTTGTACTCCCAATAGCCATCACCAGATGATCCCAAGAGTTTGGCAAAGAACACAATAGAAGCATACAGTGATCTTCTTCTTCAGTCTTCACACCAACAGATGTTAATTGAGCAAGCAGCATGTTAAATGCATTCAAATGATCAACTACAGACCCTCCTTCCTGCATTTTCAAAGTGTACAGCTTCTTCCTCAGGAACAATTTATTCACCAAGGATTTCCCCTGATAAATAGACGTCAGTCTCTTCCACAAGCAAGATGCAGTCTTCTCTTCATGTACATTGAGAAGAACGGAGTCTACCAAGCAGAGCCTCATCAGCCCCTTAGACTTCCTATCTGCAAGGTCCCAATCTTCTTGCTTCATGCCTATAGGTTTCTCTCCAGACACAGCAATCCAAAGATCACAATCAACCAATAGATCTTCCATCTTAAGTTTCCACAACTCAAAGTTGCTACCATTGAACTTCTCTATTTCAATCTTTCCTGACATGCTAGCCATCTCAATCTATAATTAAAAATTGACAAACTTCTACAGGACTCCCACTGAACTGAATTGACTCAAAAAACCCAACGTACCCACAAGGATAACACAACTGGCCAAGCTCTGATACCACTTGTAAGGAAAATCAGATGTGGAAACAATTCTCCTAACGTCAAAACCTCAGGGAAGAATGCAGATACACATTTAAATTTTTCAACTACAGTCCAATTAAGATGCACATGAAAGAGATTACTGAAACAGAGTAATAGACAAACACACTTGAACACCAGATATACGTGGGAAAACCCTTACGGGAAAAAAACCCATCACACCAAGAGAAATCACTTTGTATTACAGTAAAGGAGATTACATAAAAATGTCAGACTTATCTTTCTGATGTCTGTTTACAGCACCATTCACCATGAACAATCTTGTATAGGAACCTTCAAGTTACAGTCTTTTCAGATTATAAAACATTTACTGATCATACAACCACCCAGCAATTCGTCGATTCAATCAACCGATCACAATATGCAATCACAGAGTATAACCATGCCATTCCATGTCTGTCGAGCTTCCTCATAGAACCGTCACAATGAACAATCTTCCAACTGTTCAGATTCGGCTTCTCCTATTGGTCCACGAGACTCCACATAGGACAGTCAAAAGGTCAAAAGAGTTCACACTGTGTTGGCATCTCGATGAGACACTAACAGTGTCTCGCCGATGCCCAAAAAACTTCATATCAATGTCGCCAAGAGTTCCACCGAGCTCTCTTGTGTTACACCAAATCACCAAACAGTCAGCGAGACCCATCACTTTCACCAGGAGATCATAGCGAGGTCCAAAAGTCTCATAGATGTGAGTTTAACATTCGGCAAGAGTATCGTTCTTCGCTAGGACCTCACGCTGAGTCATCAAAGGTTATACCAAAGTCACATATTATACCGAGTTCCAATCACCAGTCGACAAGACTTATTAATATCGCCAAGAGGTTTCTTCAAGATCTCTTATGTCACCCCAAAGCCATCAACAGTCGCCAAGACATATGTCCTTCGCTAATACTTTACTCTGAGATCTCTAAGTTACATCGAGACCACCGTTCGCTAAGAGCTATACCGAAGACTTCAACTTCATCGACAAGACTCACCAATGTCACTGGAACTACTTCCCGAAGCCCTTTAAGTTATCCCGAATGAATGTGGTTGGTGTGACTTTCTCACATCGGTAAGACTTCTTACCGATAGTATTCCTTCTGGCGAGAGTTTCCCCGATGACTTTAAACCAAACGCTATAGGCGAGACTTTTACTATTCGTTAGGACATCATAGTGAGAACCCTTTAGTTATACTAAAGACTTCAATACAAAACATACTATCGGCAATACTTTAACACATCACCCAAAATTCTTCCCGAACGAAGCCTTTCGGCCAAGGGTCTCAATGATAAGCGATAGAATGGCCTGTCGGGCAAGCTCTCAATGGGCGGTAAGAGGTCACCTCGAATGCTTCTTGTCACAACGATAGACTCCAAAGTGTAATCATTCGGTGAGACTCCTCCAAGGTCATAGCAACCTATACAAAACATGGTGTTTCAAACTGCTCGTCGGCCAGACATAAGAGTTGTCACACCGACTTGGCTCCTAAAGAGGTTTGGGCCTGTGATGATTGAGACATACATTTCCAACAAATGCCAAAATTGAAAATATTTTGTATAGGAGCGAATTTGCACCCCTTACGCAAATTCCCCTTTCACGCACCCTCACCTTAGAAAATAAAATCCAAAGGTGAAATTTCACATCATCCAACTTCCTTCCTTCCACTTAGCATCCGTCTTGTGCGTCGGTGAGAGAATATTTTTTGGGGACGCATATGTGGCACGCAAATGTCCGCATGGAGCGCTATCGTCCTGGACGAATTCCCGCGTTTGAAGTTGGCAGAGGCATTACACTCCCAACTGGGGATGAATTGTAACATCCCTCTTCAACCAACCGACCCGAAAATGCCTTATTCTCCTTCATTCTCCTTTAAATTCATTCATCCTTCACTCAATCCATCATTTTTTCACATCTCTCTCAAAATCTACACACATTCTCAAGCCATCTCTTAACATTTCCAACATTCATTTCACCCTCAACCAACCTTTTCAACACTCCATTGCAGCAACAACACTCCATCAACTCCACATAGCAAGTGTGAAGCAAGCCATTGAAGCATGGGCTTGGAGTCTTGCGAAACCTCCTTTCATTGCGACTGCGGCTATGGTGACCTTGCCAAGTCCATATTCTCCTCCATTGGCTAGTGAGCTTTTGGGTGGAGGTGGTAACGTTTCACTCCTCTCGTTTGTGATTTGATTAAAGAGCATTGTATTTTTTTGTAGTTTGTATTGCTCTCTCTTCTTTCCTTTATCGCATATTTCTACTTCGTTGCTTTTTGGCTATCCATGGAGGTGAAAACACCAAAACGGGGGTCTGACTGAGGCAGGCCCCTATGTAGCCCCAAAAATTTTCCCTCTCTCTTGTGTGTAGGTGAAAGTATATGTGGAGTTGGCTGGTGAATAGGCACTTTTGTGAGATTATCTTCACCACCTTAGCTTTTACCTGTAGACATCGAAAATGTACTGATTGATATCGTACATTCGATCCTGACTTACTAACATCATTTCTTCCTAAATCATCCCTCGGTCTAACCATTTAATCAAATTCCCTTATTTGATTAAACTCATCAATATTCATCTCTTAATTAAATAAATCATTTTGTCTAATTAAGTCACTTTCTCTTGTTAATTAAAATCAATCCATCTAATCTAATTATCCCTATTTAATTAAATAATCAATTTATTTTATTAAATCTCTAAAGTCCATCTATTAAATTAAATAAATTAAAACCTTATTTGATTTAATCTAACATCATCCCCTTTAATTAAATAAATCAAAATCTTTATTTAATTAACCTCTTATCATATTCATCTCTTATCTTTATTTAAATAAATCCATAAATCTAAGTCAAATAAGTCACATCATCTAATCTCCTATTAAATTAATCAATCCTTGATTAATTTAATCTAATCTCATGTCACATCCTCTAGATAATGCAAGTTGCACATGAAAATAGATTTAATTCATTTATTAAATCCCTATTTTCCCTCACATGGCATCTTTTGGAATATTCTCTCAATTTGAATACAAAAATTCCAAGTCAACATGTACATCCAACAAGGCATTTAAAACCTCTTACATGTCCTTTGCCTTGAGCCAAGTGGCATTTATTGCATTTTCCCCTTCCCTCTTACATGTCATTTCAACAAATTTGAATTTCAAATATTGGCATTTATTGGCACAAACCCCAAATCTTGCACAAACATCATCCATTCATAGCTTGACAAGTGGCACCATATCATTGGATGAAAGTTAGTCCCACATTGTTCAAATTTGGGCATTCATCCATCTTGAAATCCTATAAATGAAGAGCTCCTCTCCTCATTTGAGGCATCCACAATTTGAGTAAAGTTACCATGCTCAAATATCTATCAAGTTTCATATCATTAAGCTCTTAGTTAGGTTCTTTTGCAGATTTGGCTTGGAGTCCTCATCATTCGTCACCAAAAGTGGATCAAATCTCTTCATCAAGTCTACATATCAAAGTTTGCAATCATAGGAATTGGGAAAGGGCCAAATTTCCACATCAAATTGGCACCAATTCCCCCATGGGAACAAGAGTTTGCTATTTAAATTAGGATTTCATCTTTGGTTTATCATTTTATTGAGTTTTTGCATATTTTCATTCTTAGTTTGAATTGTAAATGGATTCCATGGGGAATCCTTGTTTATGCTTGCAATATCTAACTTGAGGTGTTTAATCTCCTTGTTTTGTAGGTACAATAGATTGGGGTTCACATTTTGGCACTAGGAGGGCTAGACATCATAAATTCTAACATTTCCTCAAAAATTTTGTGTTTTCTTGACACACAGGAAATTTTGACGCAGGCTCCTCAGCGTTGTTGTTTTTTAGCACCGCAAGCTAGTCAACGTCACTATTTTAGCGCCGCGAGCTCACCAGCGTCGCTATATAGCACCGTGCGCACATAAACTCCGCTAGTGGACTCATCCCGCCAAGAAATTTCAAATTTTAAACTACACCACTGGACTTGCCGATCTAGATCAGTTTCAAAAAAATTCTAAACTCCGAAGCTTTCAAGAACTGTGACGCTCGGTGAAAACAGCGATGCAATCGTGCTCTATGTCCTGACACAAAGCGCCACTGACTGGTAAAGCGGTGCTGTAGGAGCACCGCTGGAAGGAAAAAATAGGAGCACCGCTGGAAGGAAAAAATAGCGACGCCTTCACGAGTTGTGACGTTGGAAGACAATAAAAGGGAGAAATTTGATTTTTTTTTAGCACGTGTTTTAATGATTGCTTCTTCCTCTGTTTTCTATTTTTTAATTTCTATTTTTTTCAGAATCTAACTGTTTTTTCCTCTTTGTAGGTTGGAAGCCAAAAGCAAAGGAAGAAGGAGCATGGTGATGATATCTTGTCTAATCAAAGTGTTTTTAAACACTTAAGTGTTTGTTTAACACTTTCTTAAGGATTTGTCATCTTCTTCTTTTCTTAGAACACTAGCTTTCATTTGGGTTTAAAAAGGATTCTTTTTGTTTATTTCTTGCAAACGGTTTAAAAAGAATCTTAGGACCAACAACTTACTAGATTTTTTTTATGGGTTAAACAATTGAACAAATTTTTATCACTTCTCTTTTTAGTGCTCTAAAATGAACTCACATATTGCTTTGAAGGTTTAAAAAGAACAAGTGTAGTTGTGTTTTTTGTGAGGGCTTACTTAGGCTAAAGCCATTGGAAAAGGACGTATGCGCTTCTCTCGCGCTTTATAGCGATCTTGAGAATCAAAAGGTATTTTCCATGACTTTGGGTTAAGACAAAGCAATCACCTCCACACTTCAATTTGGGCTTAAAATTGAACAAACTATTGTGCGAGTGTGAGTGGTGGGCATTTTCGCATATATTCTCTCTCTTTGTTGCTATCAAAGATTGATCGAGTTACGAATTTTGTTATTCATTCGCTTTTGTTTATCTTAGAGGGCCCGCCTTGTGGGAAAAAGTAATCACCCAAGGGAATGGCTCAACCGGTAACACTCTGAACCTGAGAGTATTTCTAGCTGGGATATAAATGAGGATATTGGAAGAAACGCCAATATCACGCAGTTGACTTTGACAAGATGGATCCGAAAGGGGACTCTTGCCACGTTGGGTCAACTCCTACAAACGGAAAGTCCTTACTAGAACCCATGTGCTAGAATTTTCCAAAATCCTTTTATCTATTTTTTGGTGCAAGAATGGTCATTCTGAAGCCACCCCACACTTTTACGGTCTTCTAGTAGAGATGGAAAGCATGCCATGGGATTTTCATGGGTGTTTATGCTTGGCTGCCCTGATTGACATTAATGAGCCATGGAGGGGAGCCAATGGGGTCAAGCATCTAACCATCCGCTAGAGATAAGCATAGCTGGACTTGTCCAGGTGGGAATCCAACAAATATTGTCTTACACATCCATAGGATTGTACTTATTCTTGGGTTACAAATGCATTTCTTGATCGGAAACATCATGGAAATGAACACTTAACATCATCCAAAAATTTCAAACCCTTTTGAGGACAAATACAATTGACTCAATCCATATGTTATTGCTTTCCCTTGGGATTCACATCCTTAGAGGTTTCTAAAAATTGGATTATATCTCAATTTGTCTTCTTAAGTAAACAATAGGAAACCCTTGCCTTGACTTCATTAAATTTCCACATAACATATTTTGTGGGGGTTTGAAGAAATTAAGACATTGGACATCTTAGTTTGAAAAACTTAATTAAAGAAAGTGTTTTTGGTAAAATAAAGACATTAAGCAAAGCTAAACAAAATGAACTTTCATGTGTTGAAGACTCCAAATCCCAAAAGCACAAAATCATTGATTGGAAATATGAATGTTCAAATGAAATCATGTCTTGGTTACAAAGGTCATTAGGAAGCATTTGCATGCTCTTCAATACCTAGGTCTAAGCAAACAAAGTGTATCTTTTTAGGTTCATTTTAGGATCAAAACACATCAAAATCATTTTTTTCATCCATCCCTCTAAACATCAAAACAAAATCCATCTCATCATCACCTTTTGGAAAATCTTGAAAACATCCTTGATAAGGGGCTTTGTGGCAAAACCAAAATCATCAATATCATTGAGACAAAATCCTTGAAAACATTAGCAAAAACACCTTTGGTTAGGTATGTGTAGATGCATCCTTTTGCATATACTTAGTCAAAATTATCAAAATCATCTTGTCTAGCTTAGTGTATGTAGATGAATCTTTCTTCATATGCTTAGTGAAACAATCATCTTGTTTGAATAGGTGTGGGTAGATGCATCCTTCTCCTCACACATATTCAAATTATCATCCTTTGAACAAAGCTATCCCTTAGATCATCATCCAACATCTTAGGGTCTTTTTTCAAAATCAAAATCAAAATCAAAATCAAAAATCAAGGACAAAATCTCAAAATCTCAAAATCTCAAAATCAAAAATCAAAAATCAAGAATCCACAAGTCCTAAAATCCTAGTGTCTCATTCAAGATTTATCAAAATTCAAAAACATCCACATCATTCATCCTTTGCATCATCATCATATCATCACCTTTGATCCTCACAGCATCCTAAAACTTTTCACTTTGGAACATAAGGTAAAGGTCAATCCAAAGAATCAATAGATTCATCTCCCATATTCTCGAAGATTGATCCTTGTTTTATGGTTCAAACGAGATCTCAATACAAGAAGAGTATGGAAGCCAACAAATAAACTCCCGCTTCAAATGATCTTAGCCAAACAAACGCAGAAATGAATCCAACTGAATCAAGCAATCCATTGATCCCCTCATCATCCCAAAATCTACAAGAAGAAAATCAAGGGGAGGACCTTACCTTTGGAATGTCTCGCAAGGAAATGATGGAAATTCTCTAAAATCCAGACAACCATAGAATCATCAACATCATGATGAGACTAACCCTTCGTTGTACATGCTTGAACTAGCAAAACAAGGGGCCAAGTTTCCTTCGAATTTTGATGTGAGTACTATAGCGGATACATCATTTCCTCCAATCTCATCCACCATTTCATCTACACCTCCATCTCAAAACATCACACAAAACATTCCGCAAATCACAACATCATTTGCTCTAACACAACCCAATGTCAACAAGGGAAACGCATTCCTTAATGCTCTTCAATCACATCCCCTTGTTAACAATCAAAACTTGAACACAAACACCACCTTGGAACAAGACATACTCAACAACCCATTACACAAAAATATTCCTCTCACTTTACATTACGACCCATCATCAACATCTTTTCACGGAGCACCACAAACACCTCTTCTCACAAATTCACAAGAAGAGGGAGATACATTCGGACTAGGGGGCTTATTTGACACCACAACGTTTTCACAACAACTCACACCTCTCACCTTTCCACCTCTTCCGCCATTGCCATTATCATCCACACCACTCCTTGGTTTAGGGCTCCCTCCCCTACCAAGTATCAATCAAACCTATATCCCAACCATCAATCAAAGCATTGCACCAAACACGCAAAATTTGCCGTTGATATCGCAACAACAAACGACAAACACACAAGCAATGGCAACATCATCAAATATCCCCCTAACATCACAAAGCATGGTCTCTCAAGGACCAACCACATCAATACCACTATCCAACACCCAAAACATCAACACAACATCATCATCTACCACCATTCCAAATCCACCACCAACCCCACCACCACCAACGTTCACCACATCAAACCAATTTCCACACAACATTGCAAGCCGCTTTCCAATGAGGATACCAACAAGTTCAAAAACAAAAAGTTGTACAACAAGCTACTCAAGCCACCCAAGCTGCACAAGCCACATTGCAAGCACAACAAGCACAACAAGCCCAGGCATTATTGCAACAACAACAAGCCACTCAAGCTGCCCAAGCTGCACAAGCATTACAAGCACAAAGGGTTGCTCAAGCACAATTATTATTGCAGCAACAAACCGCACAAGCACAAGCTCAATATCAAGCATAGCAAGCACAAGCAAAAACATGACTTCTTGCACAAGCAGCACAAATGCAAGCATATCAGCAAGCACTAAAGCAATATCAAGAGCAGCAAGAAGCAGTAGAGTTGGCAGCCCAACAACAAGCATTGTGGGAACAACAACAAGAACAACAACAAGCGTTGTTGGAACAATAGCAAGCGCAACAACAAGCACAAATCCTAGCGCAACAACAACAAGATCAACAACAAGCATTGTTCATCCAAAAACAAGTAGAAGCCTACTTCACTCGCCACAACATATCAATACCATCGAACAATGCACCGACCAACCCATCCATCCAAATCATGATTGCAACACCCCAGAACACATTCATCCCACCCCCTGATCTGCAAAGTGATGTAAGGACACAACTTAGGTTGCTATCACAACAAGTGCTCGACCTTCAATTAGGGCGAACAACCAAAATGACAAGTAACTTGTGTCCCTATCCATTTGATAGGAGCTTGGAAATGAAACCATTCCCCAAGGGATTTGAGATTCCTAAATTTGACAAATATCGAGGGATGGGAAACCCTGAAGATCACATCAGGGAATTCCAGGTCCATTGCATGGAGGTCGCATATGATGATACTTATCTGATGCAGCTATTTCCTAGAAGCTTGGCAGGCCCTGCTATGGAATGGTTCTCTCGCTTGCCTTTAGGCATTAGAACATTCCAAGAAATCAGGGATGCATTCATTAAAAACTACGCATGTAACATTGCAATGGATGTCAGTCTTGAAGAACTATATGCTCTAAAACAAGGAAAGAATGAATCTTTTGCTTCATTCCTTCAACGATGGTGATCCAAGGCCAATCAGAGCAAGTGGACCATGCCAGAAGAACAACAGGTCTGCACCATCATAGCCAACCTTGAAATTCGCTTGTCATTTCATCTCAAGGTTCAGGGAATCACCACATATGATCAACTGATCTCCAAGGCGCTCAGCATCGAAAGAGCCCTTGTGACTCAACCCGCGGAATCAACATCATATCATGAACCGCAAAACAACCGCCCATCATCAAATTACAACGATAAACCTCGTACATGGGCAAGGAAAAAAAATGTCACTAATGATGGTGTCATAGATGCCAAGGTGGTCATTAGTGGTCCACGCCAAAACACACCCGCACAACAAATACAAACACCAAATCAAAACACTCATCACACAACATATCAACCTAACAACAATCCCACCATCAATAATCTCAATGACCAAAGGGGCCCACCTCAATGCAAGATGTATCCTAAACGAAAATACACTATGTTGGGGGAACCACTTGAGGACATCATGAAAAGGTTGATTGATGAAAAACTCATCCAGGCTCCTACCTTCGAGAATTACTAAGAACCCGATGTCAAACCTCCTTGGTACAATGAGAATCAACTGTGTGAATTCCACAAAATCAAAGGCCACACCACAAACAATTGCATGAGACTCAAAAATATCATCCAAGATCTCATTGACAAAAGAATCATAAATGTGGAACAGTCGACTGGAAATCAGGATCTAAAAATCTACACAAATCTGATGCCAAATCATGGCAACAAAGGGAATAAAAATGATAAAGGAAAGGGCAGTGTAAATCATATTTATGAATCAGCCGTTGCCTCCCTAAATGAAGACTGCATGGTCATCACCATCAAGGGCGTCCATGCCAAAGATTGTGGAGTCACCACAAGAGGTGGCAAAGTCACCATTGCAGGATCATCCCAACCTAATAGAGTCCCTTCATCTAGAGTCATTCCGCATAGTTACAATGTCGTAGAACAACTCAAGCGAACACCAGCACACATCTCCATCATGGAGTTGTTAAAAATATCATCAGCCCATAAAAAGATCCTTGAGGAAACATTAGCCTCATCCACCGTCCCCGCAGATCTTGATGCGGACCAATTCCAAGCTATGGTCGGGAATATCATAACACCTAATCTCCTTACATTCTCTGACCAGGATTTCCCTGCTCAACCATCTCACAACCGTGCACTTCATTTGGAAGCCATTGTAAACAAGAGCAAAATCAAAAGGGTCCTGGTGGATGGGGGTGCAGGTTTGAACGTCTGCTCTCTCAGCCTCATCAAGCAGTTGAAAATAGCAGAAGACTCCATCAACAAAGGCAAAGGCATCACGATAAGAGCATATGATGACCAAGAAAGAGTGTCTCAGGGCACAATCAAACTCCCTATTCAAGTAGGGCCAACGCTCATGGAAACCACCTGTCAGGTCCTGGACCTCGACTTGCCATACAACATCCTCCTGGGACGCCCATGGATCCATGCAATGAAAGCCGTAGCATCAACCTTCCACCAATGTGTGAAATTTACACATAATGGACAAGAGGTTATCATTCACGGAGATCCCGAACCATTTTCATATTGCAAAAATCTTGAGGCCAAATATTACAAAATCCCCCAAGTGCCAAAGAATGATGAAGGCCCATCCACACCATACATCGACCCCACCACTCTCGCGACCACTTCTGCGATAGAGACACCCACCATCCCTGCCATTCCCACCATCTCCGACATCAAGCTCATCATCCAGGAAGACAGTTGTGGAAACTATAGGCTTCCTAACAATGCTTTTGTGATAGGAGAGTTACCACAATCTCCTAGATCGCGAGGACGCCCACAAGAAAACCAAGCTTCCACATCACAAACGTCTCCTAAAGACTATTCTGAATTCACAAGCTGGGGAGACCTTGGTCGAGAGGTTATTGAAGCAAATCCATCTCACATGTTGTACCAAGATGAAAGATCGACAGCTAAACTACCAATGGATGAGACAAGCAAGGGCCTACAAATGATGCTTGCAATGGGTTATGACAGAAACCAGAGATTGGGACAAAATGACAACGGCCTCATAATACCTATCATGCCAGAGACATGACCCATAACAAATCTTGGTCTTGGATGTACCCCTTCGAGAATAACCATATGTGGTCGAGATCCTCCAGTTAGGGCCGCTAATGTCTCTCCTCAGCCAGTGCTAATACAAGAACACTCACCAATAATCACAGGTAGCAACACACATAACTTCATAACTGAGCCCTATATTAGTAGCAATGACGAAGACACCATATCCAATCTCCCTAGGTTATTCGAAGATAATACCCTGTGTATGATTAGCACCCTCTCCTTCGAAACCGATCATCCAAATCATGAGATCCGCCTAGTCTACCCCCAACTGATCGACTATGACCAACGAGGACCACCAGTTCTCGACACATTTGAAAATGATGAGGCGCTCTCAAAATTCATGGGATTGAGGGATAACATTCCAGATGGAGATCATAAGGCAGGGTTTATAATGGAATTGGACACACATGCTTATTATGGGGAAACGATTGAATCCTTCAGTCGCAAAAGTGAGAAACTAAGAATCATATCCAAGTCCTTGAGTGAAAACCACACTGTGGCACTCTCTGACAAGAAAATAGTAAAAAGAAAGGACGTATCCAACGGTGAAAACCTCTTTGAGGCGCCTGAGGATGAAGGATTCAATCTTCCTCTAAGATCCATTCATCAAGAGAAGTCAGCAGTCCTAGCCGAAAAGTGCAGCCCGGTCAACATAGGAACAGAGGAGGCCCCGCATATCACTTTCTATGCGGAATCACTATTATCAAAAGAACAAGAACTCCTAGCAGCATTCCTAAAAGAAAGACAAATAAATTTTGCATGGAGTTATGCTGACATGTCAGGGCTTGATCTAGAGACTGTGGTTCATCATTTAGCTATGTATCCCGAAGCAAAACCGGTCAAACAAAAGCTTCAGAAAATGCATCCTCAAATCGCTCTATTTGTCAAAATGGAACTCAAAAAGTTGTTAGATGCAGGATTTATCCGACCAATCGATTATCTAGAATGGGTCTCAAATTTGGTACCTGTGTCAAAACCTGACAGGGCCATCAGAATCTGTACGGACTTTAGAGATTTGAACAAGGCATGTCCCAAGGATGATTTCCTGCTTCTCAACATCGACATGATAGTAGACATGATAGCAGGGCACGAGATGCTATCATTAATGGATGGATATTCAGGATATAACCAGATCATGATAGCAAAAGAAGACCAACATAAGACAGCTTTCACTTGTCCATGGGGGGCTACAACATGATGCCATTTGGTCTAAAGAACATAGGTGCAACCTATCAAAGAGCCATGACACTAATATTCCATGACATGATTCACAAAACAGTTGAAGACTATGTCGATGATATTCTAGCTAAGTCAAGAAAGAGACAAGATCATATAGCAACCCTAAGTGCTATCTTTGACAGACTGGAGGAATACAAAGTCAAACTAAATCCCAAGAAGTGTGTCTTCAGCCACAATCAGGTAAATTGCTAGGATACATAGTCTCCAAGAGGGGTATCGAGGTGGATCCCGCGAAAGTAAAAGCAATCCTTGAGATGGAAGCACCAAAGACATTAAAACAACTGAGAGGCCTCCAAGGCTGACTTCAATCCATCTGACGATTCATAGCACAACTAGCAGACAAGCAGAATCCATATTCTCACCTACTCCACAAGGGGGTAGCATATAAATGGGATACAAAATGTGAAGAGGCATTTAACAAAATCAAGGAATACCTACTGACACCACTAGTGTTAATGCCACCTATCCCGAGAAATCCATTGATCTTATATGTGTCAGCAACAGCGGCAGCCCTTGGAGCTCTCCTAGCTCAGCATGATGAAAATGGAACAGAGAGGGCCATCTACTATATCAGCAGGACAATGGTCGGTAATGAGCTAAATTACTCCTTCATCGAGAAATATTGCCTCACAGTAGTGTTTGCATCCCAAAAATTCAGACACTACATGTTGGCATACAAGATAAAGCTCATCGCGAAAATTGATCCCCTCAAGTATCTCTTATCCAAGGCAATGCTCACGGGCAGAATGAAAAAGTGGGTAATGATATTATCAAAGTATGACATCAAGTATGTGGAAAGAAAAGCCATTAAAGGTCAAGTTATTGCAGATCAACTAGCAGAAGCACCCATATATTCTGAGAATCCTCTTATATCTGAATTTCCAGACGAATCCATCTTTAACCTCAATGTAGCCGATCACTAGAAATTATACTTTGATGGCTCATACACGCAGCACGGATCAGGAGCTGGTATCTTCTTCATCACCCCACAAGGGGATTGTATACCAAAATCATACAAATTGGCATTTCCTTGCACCAACAACATAGCGGAATATGAGGCTTTGACTATAGGTCTTAGGATAGCAGTGCAATGGAATATCGTAGCCCTCAAAGTCTACGGAGACTCTCAGTTGATCATAAATTAGGTCAATAATGAATATCAGACTAAGGATGACAAGCTCACTCCATACAAGAAATTGGTGGAGACTCTCAAGGAATCCTTCATTAACATAACATTTGAGCAGATTCCAAGAACCAACAACAGTGCAGCTGACGCCATGGCTACAGCTGGGTCCCTATTAGACATCCCTCATAACATGCCGAAATATGAATTTTTGATCGAGCAACTTCTCGTTCCCACATTCGAGGTACCAGAATCGGAATATGTGTGTGAAATCGTTGGTCCTGGCGATCCTTGGTATCATGACATATATACATATCTTCGAATAGGAGTCTTACCCGCTGACCTAGCATCGAGCCTAAAATGAACCTTTATTAAAAAGGCATCCAGATTTGTCATCCTAGGTGATACCTTATACTGTAGAAGCATAGAGGGTACCTTACTATGCTGTCTAAATGTTGAGGAGGCATTAACCGCTCTAACCGAGGTTCATAACGGTATATGTGGCTCACACTCGAGTGGAATGACCATCGCCAAGAAACTGCTGAGGCTGGGGTATTACTGGCCCACAATGGAAAGAGAAGCACATAATCATGCTAAAAGATGTTTACAATGTCAGTGGCATGGGGACCTCATCCATGCTCCAGCTCAAGAGCTCCATCCAATTCGTCACACCATGGCCCTTCACGTGGGGACTCAATCTCATTGGGAAAATCACACCCACCTCATCCAATGGCCATAAATTCATTATAACTGAATGAGTACTTCACAAAGTGGGTGGAAGCCATACCCATGACATATATAACTGGGAAGCAAATTTCAAAATTCATCCTGAACTATCTCATTTGTCGCTATGGTGTTCCACAAGCCATTATCTCAAATAATGGGACACCATTCAAGAATCAGGAGGTTCGTGACTTGTGCGAGAAATTCAAAATCCAACATCGCTTCTTCACCCCATACTATCCCCAAGGCAATGGCCAAGGAAACGAACAAACCATCCTCAAAATCCTCAAGAAAATAGTCAATGACGCAGTCGTGACTGACATCTGCAACTTAATCCCGCCCTCTGTGCTTATCGAACCAACATCCGCACACCCACTGGCTCCACCCCATTCTCCTTGGTCTACGAATCAGAAGTTGTTCTCCCCATTGAGATCGAGCTCCCATCCCTCAGAATATCATTGCAAAACCTCATCATTGATGAGGACTACCGGGTGTCAATATTGAACAAGCTGGAGCCTACTGGATGAGAGACATAGATGCTTGAATCATCTGCAAGTCTATCAAAATAGACTCAAACAAAGCTACAACAAGAAGATCAAAAGTAGGACTTTCCAAGTCGGAGAATTGGTCTTAAAAGAAAATTAGAAGAATGTCTTGAATCCCAGCAGCAAAGGCAAGTTTGAACCAATTGGTTAGGGCCTTTCATCGTCACAACAAGCTATAAATCAGGGGCATATCAACTATCAACACCGAAGGGGAACCTCTGCAAGAGCCAATGAATAGCTCCCATCTCAAAAAGTTTTATGCCTAATTCTTTCAAGGTATAAAACCAAAAATCCAAAAAATCAGAAAAAGTCCTGAAAAAATGGTTACTTCGGCAAAAACTTGGCAAACAGGCCTTGGTGACAAAAAAAACAAAAAAGCAAAAAAAAAATCCAAAAAATCAAAAAAAGGATCAAAAAAATCGTCCTCTAGTGAAAACCACTTTGGTGGCACTTTGGGAAAGTACCTTAGTGAAAACCTGGCAAACAGGCGCCTTGCGTAAATAAGCACTTTCCATCCACCAGAATCTTAATGGCTTAATCTGCATCATCCATCCATCATGCTTCCATCATCCATCGCATCCATATCTCCATCCATCACACATCCACTCACATCCGCACCATAGCTTGGTCCTGTGTTCATATCATGATCCATCCTAGAACTACTTGGATCATCCTCAAGGTCAGTTTGTCCTACCTTTATCGGAGTAGTCTATTGCATCACGCTGGGGGCATGATCTTATCGGATCGGATGCGTGTATGATCTTAAAATCAGAAAATCAGAAAATCCAAAAACATTAGATAATCAAAAAATCCAAAAAACATTCAAAATCATCAAAATCTCAAAAACAAGGTCGTCTTGTCGAACTACGTCGTCTCTGAGCTTGAACATAGGCAAGTTTGATCTTTTATCATCCCCCGAGACATTTAGGTTAGTCCTATAGGAGTTTGTCATAATAAGCTGACATTTCATCATGTATATCTTCATCTGTAAATCAGTCAAGTCATCGGTCGAACTACATGGTCTCTGCGTGTATAACGTAGGCAAGGCTCGTCTATTGACCAGCCCCTGAGGCCCCTAAGATAGGTCTTTAGGTTAGTCTCTTGGTCAAAATCTCAGAAAATCCCAAAACATTGGAAAATTGAAAAATCAAAACATTTGAAAACCTTGAAAAAAATACCAAAAATAGCCTCAAAACATTGCAAAAACATCAAAAACATCCAAATATTTGAAAAATCCATCCGCCTCATCTCGCTTGCACCCGCAATAAACACCATTCATAATAAATTGATTGTCATCCTCAACCTTTGGTAAAACAATCGGAAACAAGTCTAGCAAGTTTTAAAGTAGAACTCAAAAGCATCAAATATTAAGTTTAAGTCAGTAAGTAAGCAAGCTGGTTATCTCTTCGTATCGATAACTCATCATCTGAATTTGTCCCATATCAATCATCCCTTATAAACGAAATGACGTGCCACCATCCACTAACATGTCCTAGGATGCATCCTTCCTACAATGGGCATTATCTTTTGTCAATAAGTTTCGGTTATCATCTTAGAAAACACATCCTTTTTTCGTTAGTGGTATTGAAGAGCATTAGTTTGTTTGTTTACTTGGTTTTTTATCTTTTTGACTTATCTTATTTTGTGCTCATTCCAAGGACGTCTCAATGATATCCCAAAACAGCGGATTTAGAGAAATAGGAATGAGGCAATGATCATTATCTTCAGCCTGTTGTGCTTGTTGGACGTTCTTGCAATATAACCTTGGTGAATACTTGCTTTGATAGGTATGTATGGAAGAAGTCTAGGGCAACTTGTTGACTATTATGAGGATAGGTTTACCTTTCCGTGTTTTGGTCTGAGGTGTCTGAAACTTCTGAAGTACATCCTAGCAAGGTTTCCGTATGTCAGGTGTGAACAAGAATACTCTTATCTGATTGTCGAGTCAAATTTCATCACACTAAGTACCACACCATCCTAGTTTCCTATACCTTGATGCATCGTACCACATGTGTTATCAAACATAAGAAAATTTGGCCCTTTGAAAATCCCAATTCCTCAGCAAGTAATTATCATCATCATCATCATCATCTGCATTTGTGCCATCATGCGTCTTGTTGAAATGACTTCTTCTTGTCTTACTAACCATGCTAACAAAGTACTATGACAGTTTCTCATCATCACCATCATCATCATCGATCCTACATCCATAAATCATTAGCATATTGCATAAGCATATCATATAGACATCATTAGCACATTGCATTACATATCATATAGGAAACATCGCATTCTCATTATCATATAAACAGGTGCATCCATATCATCGCATTTCACCCATTACATTGCATCTCATGGCATTATAATCATCACATAAACATTGCATTTGCATTTCATTTCATATTACCATCTAAATCATCACATAGCATCTATAAAAAAAAACACTCCATAATCATTTTTGCATAAACAAGAGGTATACAAGCATTTAAATCATTAGGCATACATCTTTGCATAACATCATGGCATCATATCATCACATTTCGTTCACATTATGCATCGACATATCATCGCATTAACATATCACTGCATCACATACATCATCATACCACATCCATCCATAAATCATCTCATATATAAGCATTTTCTACACATCATTTCATATACCATAAATCAAATCATTTCAAATATCACATTTGCATAAAATAAATCATCATATAGTTAACATCATTGCACATCATATCATAGGTCATAATCAATCGCATAAACGTCATTCGAAATAAATGCATCCATAAAACATCATTGCAAAGCATATAGAAAAGAATCATACATGCATAAATACAGGAGTACACATAGCATTGCATCAAAATCAACTCATATATATCATATCATTGTCATAGTACAAAGAATAATCGGATCACTGTACAAGTATGTCAATCAGTACAAAAATTCCCATCGGGGCTATCAAAAATGAGCCCATAAGGCACCAAAAGTGTATCATCTGGATCATGGCCGATCTCCGTGAATGTTGCCCTCAACCCTGTCACCATGACCCTCTGGTGGTCTCTGGATGGCCCGCTCTGAGTAATCAGGGACCCAGTCTGCTCTAGGTATGTGGTCGTGGTAGGCCCGGCGGTAGTACTCTATCTCTCGAATGGCCTCCCTATAGGATTGGACCAGCATTGTACCCTATGAGGACGAAGCAACTGTCATACTCTCAATCTGTTGCCTACGGCCCAGCTCTATAGCTACCTGTAGCTCTGCGACCTATCGTTGTTGTACAACCTGGTCTCTCTCAGCTCTGAGCTGCTCTCTCTCAGCCCGTGTCTGATCCCTCTCAGCTGTCATTGTCTGCACCTATGCCTGTAACTACAAAATCAAGGCATCCCGTGAGTCTTCCTGTCCTGCTAGTTGTGCCCGTGGCTGTGTGTGAACCTGGCCCTCACCCTCGACTCATGGTGGTGAGACTGGCGGATCCTGCTACTGGTCCTGCATAGGGAAATCTCCCTGACCTGGTGGAACTGGGGGCACCAACGGTGAGTCCTATCAAATCTCGACCTTAGGTCCTCATCCTCGTCCTCGTCCCCTCACTCTGCCTCTGACCCTGTATGCCTCTGGATCCTCACCTAGAACGGTCAACCAAAGAGGAGGTCTGAACCAATCTTTGTACGCCTGTGTAGTCCCTGGGTCTACCAAGCCCTGATCGTAAGCCCAAGGTCAGGCTACTAGCTGCCAAAAACTATCAACTGCCTCCGTGGTAGGAATATCGGGCCCCTATGATGTCTGTGTCAGGCTCCGAGCAAAGATGGCCACATAACCGTCATCTGGCTGATCTTGCGGCTCCCCAAACTGACGCTGCACACGCCCTGGCAAGTATCACTCAATCATTGTGTGCTCTCGGCCCTACATATATCTGTCCTGCCGGTAGTAGAAGAGATGATCAGCATCGTCAGCCCATCCAGGCTGACCAAGATATGGATGCCAGGTGAAGATGAGCATCTCATCTATGACCCGCCTCTAGTAGGGGATCCCATGCTCACCGGTGTGTGTGAATGACACACCCCCTCTATATCGTGCCACTAGGGCATCCTCTGCCCCCATCGGAACTGGAACCACTAGGGGACGTAGCACAGAAATGTGCTCCCAGGCCCAAACATGTAGCAAGGTCACTCCAGCTCCCAACGCTCTACCATCCACATATTCATACTCATGCAAATCCCTGTAAAGTGAATCCAGAAGGACAAGTCCCCATGCAAATTGAACCGGCCTATCCCAAACCATCCTCTCCCAGCAGTATCCCCAACCTAGACTAAAGTACTACCCTCATCAGTCTGGGGCAACCAAACTCGAGATGATCACCGCCATCGCTCAGCGAAAGGGAGGTGATATAACTTTGTACCTCTCCAGCTTGATCTGCCCCTCGCAGTAGATAATGTCTCGCATGGCAAGGACTCGAGAGCAGCACTCACGTCCCTCCTCCATGTCATGATCACTCAGCGGCCATGAATAAGCAATTGTAATATACGCCAGACGTCCTCTAATGTGATGGTCACCTCACCAGTGGGAAGATGAAACGAAGAGGTCTCGTTGTGCCACCTCTCGGCCAGTGCTGACAACATCCCGAGGTGTGTGCGCACGGCCGTTGCGTATGCAGTGCCATAGGCTGGCGACTCCCAGTCGGTCCTGATCTCTGTCGCTCAAGTCTCGTAGGACGCTCACCAAATCCCATGACCGGTGCTCCCGCGAATACAGCTCCCTAGGCCCGTCCTACATCACGCAAAGTCAGCATGTTAAAAAATTTTGGAAAATCCCTGACCTAGCACTCCAAACTCGTTCCCAGCGGCGCAGTTTGTGAAGGCATCACAGTTTCAGTTTTCTCAAACTTCGACGCTAGACCCATAATTTCGTTAAATCAAGCCGCCGCGGTGCAATTTAACCCCCAATGTCGCAATTTCCGCAAAAAGAGTGTCACTGTGGCGCACTTTGATCAAACTGGCCCGCCGAGTCCGAGCTGAGCTAAGCCCAGCAGTGGAGTTTTTAAACTCCAAATTGCACCGCTGCAGCGCTAAATAGCGCCACTGTGGTGCAAAGAGGCCAAAAGCAGTGCACTTCAAACACCGAATGGCACTATAATAGCGTCGCTGAAAGCGAGCTCCCCTTAAAAGCAGTAATAAATGCGTTAAAATGAAAAAGCGAGGCTTCAGTTAGGGTCACATACTGGGGCATCGATGCCTGGTGGCCGCTGGTAGGTCCGGACTCGATCAGAGATGTGTAGAGGAAGTTGTCGTTGCGCCATATCATCAGGAGGTCAGAGCTCAAATCTCGAGGTTTGCTAGTGGAGGTGTGTGAAAATGACTTGAAAGTGACCCCTCGGTCCCCTTTTAAGCCTAAAAATTAGGGTTTTTTGACCCTCTAGGGCTATCCTACTAGGGTTTTGGACCCCCGAACCGGTTTTTGTCTGTTTGAGGCTTGTTTTTCATCAATTTATTGCGTTTAGACACGTTTTTAGCCTCTCGGACCCCTTCCAGACTTGTCGGGCACCTTGTCACCTTTTTTTGCGAGATCACCCAAAAATTGAAATTTTCATCTGATCTCCCAAGGGGGCAATATAATGGCATGTTTTATTTCGCCATGCAGCAGTGGGGCAAGTTTTTAATATCAAAAATTTTGGCTTTGATCGAGATCGATTATTCTTCGAACCAACGCAACGAGTGCATTGCTTCAAAGAGGGGAAAAATGTAGACATTGAAAATGTACTGATTGACATTGTGCATTCAATCATGACTTACTAACATCGTTTCTTCCTAAATCATCCCTCAGTCTAACCGTTTAATCAGATTCCCTTATCTGATTAAACTCATCATATTCGTTTCTTAATTAAATAAATCATTTTGTCTAATTAAGTCACTTTCTCTTGTTAATTAAAATCAATCCATCTGATCTAATTATCCCTATTTAATTAAATAATCAATTTATTTTATTAAATCTATAAAGTCCATCTATTAAATTAAATAAATTAAAACCTTATTTGATTTAATCTAACATCATCCTCTTTAATTAAATAAATCAAAATCTTTATTTAATTAACCTCTTATCATATTCATCTCTTATCTTTATTTAAATAAATCCATAAATCTAAGTCAAATAAGTCACATCATCTAATGTCCTGTTAAATTAATCAATCCTTGATTAATTTAATCTAATCTCATGTCACATCCTCTAGATAATGCAAGTTGCACATGAAAATAGATTTCAATTCATTTATTAAATCCCTATTTTCCCTCACATGGCATCTTTTGGAATATTCTCTCAATTTGAATACAAAAATTCCAAGTCAACATGTACATCCAACAAGGCATTTAAAACCTCTTACATGTCCTTTTCCTTGAGCCAAGTGGCATTTATTGCATTTTCCCCTTCCCTCTTACATGTCATTTCAACAAATTTGAATTTCAAATATTGGCATTTATTGGCACAAACCCCAAATCTTGCACAAACATCATCCATTCATAGCTTGACAAGTGGCACCATATCATTGGATGAAAGTTAGTCCCACATTGCTCAAATTTTGGCATTCATCCATCTTGAAATCCTATAAATGAAGAGCTCCTCTCCTCATTTGAGGCATCCACAATTTGAGTAAAGTTACCATGCTCAAATATCTATCAAGTTTCATATCATTAAGCTCTTAGTTAGGTTCTTTTGCAGATTTGGCTTGGAGTCCTCATCATTCATCACCAAAAGTGGATCAAATCTCTTCATCAAGTCTACATATCAAAGCTTGCAATCATAGGAATTGGGAAAGGGCCAAATTTCCACATCAAATTGGCACCAATTCCCCCATGGGAACAAGAGTTTGCTATTTAAATTAGGATTTCATCTTTGGTTTATCATTTTATTGAGTTTTTGCATATTTTCATTCCTAGTTTGAATTGTAAATAGATTCCATGGGGAATCCTTGTTTATACTTGCAATATCTAACTTGAGGTGTTTAATCTCCTTATTTTGCAGGTACAATAGATTGGGGTTCGCATTACCTACCTACTTTATCATCTTCATCTTTATCTTTCCTACTTTATTATTTTATTTTTTTCGTCGAAACCTACTAGCTAGGCTATCAATTATTTTTAGGTAGTTTGTATTGTGTTCACTATTTTCTAATCGTACGAATGCTAGCGCACCACATAGTCATCCCAAAACTGCGTCGCCATCCTCAGACGAAGAGCTATCTGAGACACATTATTGACTCTAAAAACCAACTTGCCTAGCCCAAACCTAAGTTTGAGATCTGTAGGGTGATTGAAGTACATTATAGTCCTCATCAATCTCGATTCTTTTCTCAAAACACCTTTTAGAGTGAGGTAAGTTAGAGCAGCCCTTTGTTCTTGGCTCTCTGTGACCTGGAGTCTTGACGTGGTTCGTCCCCCTCTCTTACATTTTTGGTGAACTCATCGTGAACCATTTTGGTTTCGTTTGGAGGTATTGAGGGATCCTTTCCATGTGTCCTAGGAGCATTGTAGGTGTGAGTGTTGTGAGGCTTTTTTCCTTACAACCCAACCTACGACCCCTAGTAGGCGTAGTTGGAAGGTTCTATAACTATTGTGGAGCGAAACCTTAACTAGGTCACTGTCCTATTTCAAACCTTTGGCAGGATTTGTGAGGTTATCATTTAGTGTGCACGATGGCCTCTTTTTTGCATCTACCTATCCCCTCTACACAACCTACGAGTAGTAGTATAGGTATAACCTTCACCTCACAGGATTTGTCAATGGGATTTAATAGGGAACCATCTCCTCTTTATATCCCTGTGTGAATCAATGGGAACATTGTAGTAGGTGTTCTTGTTGATCTGATGTCTCAAGTGAACATTATAACTAAGGAGATCATGTTAATTAACCTCCTACACAAAGATGGGTAGTATGGACGTGAGCACCATCCGTACACATAACGGACTTTTTGCACCTCTTGGTAGTATCATTTTATCAGTCCTTGTCAGACCTAAATTTGTAAACTTGTTGTTTGACATAATCCTGGGCTTTGAACTCTTCAGAGTGAAGCTAGGTATCCCCTAGCTAGTAGCTATTAACACAATTTCCTTAGTTGTGCACAAATGTTTAAAATTTATTCATGAGGGTTTTGTGTGTGTGATCCATGACACCGGTTATAGACCGTCAGTTGCGTGTGGTAGTTATTCTTTAGACCACTTTTTTCCTACACCCATTGGTCCTATGCCACCTAGAAAAGGACCTCTTGTACCAGACATATCAAAAGTACAAGAAAGGGCGCTTAATGCCTAGAGTGAGGTACCCTCCATCACCTTATGCTATTTTGCATAGGGCTTGTTTAAAAGCTAACAACGATGCCACCAAGGCTCGAAGAAGAGAAGAAGAAAATCCCTCTCAGGGTCACTCTTCTTCCTCTTCCACTGTGCAGCCTGATGCTTCCTCTCGCCCCATTGTGGTGCCATCAGATTTTTTTTTGCGTTTGCGAGAGAATCCTATGGTGCCCACTTGGAAAAATCCCAAGCGTCCTACATTTGAACTTCCTATTCTACCCACGGAGCCTAGGCCCATTCAATATGGTAGACGGAAGTGTCACTTTAGGGAATCCTTTATGTCTCGACCTTCGCGGCCTCCCATCACTTCTACTCCTAAAGTAGTAAACAAGAAGAGGCCCACTACTGAGGCATTAGAGCCGACTCCCCCTATTGTTTCTCAATCTCTTCCTCCTGCTCTCGTTCAGGAGTATATCCCTCTATCAGAAATGGTTATAGTGGACACTCCCATGGATAAGCAGGAGCCTTCCATCCCTTCACATCTCCCAGTCTCTAGCTCAAAGAGTCATAGAAACCACCTTGCGCGTGAGCACAAGCATCGACGAAAGGCTTTTATGGCTGAGTAGGCTACTTTGCAGAAGAAGGAAGAGGAGTCGACTGCCCCTTTTTCAGGGTCTCCTGATGCATCCTCCTCTCTCCTCTCCTCTACTTCCATTCAATCTAGTTCAATCTCACTTTCAGATCCCGCTATGAGTGCAAGTGTACCTAACCCCAAAAAGGTGCAGGTGTTTATTTCTCCTTCAGTCAAGCCGCCCCTATTGATGTCCCTTCTAAACATCCCATTGTTCTCTAAACCTATAGATATGTTGAATACTTCAGTGGTATCTACCGTGGTTTTCTCTTCCTCCTCTTCCTCTACTCCTCTTGCCTCATCTATGGGGAGTTCACATCCCCCGACAAAGCAGAAGGTAGAGGATGGCCCTTCCAGCAATAGAGGGCATAAGAGGATCCCACCTTCTCCAAAGGGTGTTCCTGTGTTGTCTTGTTCTATCTTAGTGATGGAACTAGTTTTAGCTTCCCCTAATTTTTTCACCACTCCCCAGTCATTCAGTGAGCTAAGCGATGAACCTCAGGCGCAACCTTCTCCCTCTGCTAAGGTACAACATGACACTCTAGTATAGTGCATGTTTAACTCTCTAAATGAAGTTTTGGCCTTGTCAGTGATCGTAAAATTGTTGACCATAGCTCCACAAGAGCCTAGTGGTGAAGACCTTGTGGGGCCTTCTTCCTTAGCCCTTGTTGCAGGAGGGCCAGAAGCTCCTCCCCTTAACATTCCACCACTACAAGCTCGTCCTCCTTCCCCTTACAATGATCTAGATTGGGAAGCGAATGACCTCTTGGTTGATGAGTGTTAGGGGGAGTATTTTTCTTTATCTTTAGATTAGATGTGAGTGTGTGTTGTGATGTTTTCCCCTGTAATCGTGCTATGTGTTCCTGGATGACCCTTGTCACCCTTGTTGGTGCTTGGATACAAGAGTGATTTTGTGTTGTGAACCTTCTTCTATCTATATCATCATTCTTCCATGTTTGTGTTTGATTATCGGCAAGTTGGGGATGATGCAAAGTGTTGGGGGCATTTAGGCTTCCCTTCCATGTTGACCCAAGTTTGTATTTTCGCTTTGTCTTCTCATGCATTCTTCACATGGTCTGATATAGTAGGGGGTTGATGACAATTCATTTATATAATATTATTATACTTATATATATTCATGAGCAACTCTGACCCCAAAATATCATATCACCCATGTGTCTCTTGTTCGTGTTATTTCTCTTTGCTCATTTTATCTTTCTCAACTTTTCTTGAGTTGTCCCTTCCATGTGTGACAACGCCCTTTCTATGAAACTTTGATTTTCAAAAAGTGCATTCGTTTCCAACGAATATTTTTCTAAGAATCTTTGCAAGCTTTTTCAAGAAACCCCTAACAAAACGTGTTTCCTTCATCATAGGTTTGTAAAGAAAGAACTTGAGAACTTTCCTTCGAGGTGGGAGCAACTTTGACCTTCCCCTCATGAGGGGGCATTTTCTTCCTTTCGAATTCCTTGATGAAGTGAACATCTTTTGAAAGGATTCCTTGATGATGAATTGATTTGAGAAAAAACCTCTCTTTCACACACTTTCAAATAGCGCATCCCTTGAGTGGAACCCTCTTCACATCAGGTTCCCAAGGGACCCCTTTGAAATCCTTCTGACTTATTGATGGTCTGCGTGACTTTCCACTTATTCACTTATGTGATTGCTTTCTTTTTAGACATGTTTTATCTATAGGTAAACATGTCGCTTTGCAGGTGCACCTGTGAAGCCACTATCCAAATCTATGGAGTCCCCTTTTTTGGGCTTCCGCCATGTGAGAGATCTTGAGGGTTGCCTCCTTGGAGGTCTACGGGACCATTATGCACTTATTTCTCTAGGCTTCCTTCATGTGAGAGATCTTGGGGGTCGCCTTCTTGTAGGTTTGCGGGCCTCTAAGACACTTGCTTGTTGAGGTTTCCTCCATGTGAGAGATCTTGGGGGTTTCCTCCTTGCAGGTCTACAGGCCTATGAGACACTTTCATCTTATGGGATTTGTCCATCGTTGGTCTGAGGGCCTTCAGTGTACTTTGTGCAGCTTCATAGTTCTATGGGGCTTTGGAGTCTTTTGTTCGAAGCTCCTCAAGGAGAGTACATGTGGAGTCCTTTTCCTGCCCTACGATTTCAATTTTGCTAGATCATGGTCTACTTCCTCAATGGTTCAGGTATAAATTTCTAACCTTACTAACTCTTCGATCTACTTTATTGAAGCACTCAACAATATTCATGCTCGCTAAAGTGGGGTAAAAATGTATAGGAGTGAATTTTCACCCCTTATGAAAATTCCCCTTTCGTGCACCCTCACCTTAGAAAATCAAATCTGAAGGTGAAATTCCACATCACCCAACTGCCTTCCTTCCACTTGGCATCTATCTTTTGCATTCGTGAGAGAATATTTTTCAGGGATGCACACGTGGTGTGTAGACGTTTGTGCAACATGCTACCTTCCCTGATGGATTCCTACATCTGAAGTTGCAAAGGCATCACACTCCTGATTGGGGACGAATTGTAACATCCCTCTTCAACCAACCGACCCGAAAATTCCTCATTCTTCTTCAAATTCATTCATCCTTCACTCAATCCATCATTTTTTCACATCTCTTTTGCAATCTACACACATTCTCAAGCCATCTATTAGCATTTCCAGCATTCATTTCACCCTCAAGTAGCATTTTAAACACTCCATTGCAGCAACAACACTCTATCAACTCCACATAGCAAGTGTGAAGCAATCCATTGAAGCATGGGCTTGGAGTCTTGTGAGACCTCCTTTCATTGCAACTACGGTTGTGGTGACCTTTCCAAGTCCATATTCTCCTCCATTGGCTAGTGAGCTTTTTGGTGGAGGTGGTAACATTTCACTTCTATCCTTTGTGATTTGATTGAGTATCATTGTATTTTTTTGTAGTGTATTGCTCTCTCTTCTTTCCCTTATCGCATGTTTCTACTTCATTGATTTTTGGTTGTTCGTGGAGGTGGAAACACCAAAATGGGGGTCTGAATGAGGCAGACCCCTATACATCCCCAACAATTTTCCCTCTTGCTTGTGTTTAGGTGAAATTACGTGTGGAGCTAGATGATGAACAGACACTTTTGTGAGATTATCTTCATCACCTTAGCTTTTACCTACCTGCTTTATCATCTTCGTCTTTATCTCTCCTACTTTATTATTCTATTTTTCCCATCAAAACCTACTAGCTAGTATATCATTTAGTTTTTAGGTAGTTTGTATTACTTTCAATGTTTTCTAATCATACGGATGCTAGCATGCCCAAGAGATGCCAGTGTGTCATGCTGTCATCCCAAAACTGTGTTGTTGTCCTCAGATAGAGAGTTGTCTGAGACATAGTACTGACTTTAAAAACTAGATCGCCTAGCCCAAACCTAAGTTAGGGATCTGTAGGGTGATTGAAGTACATTATAGTCCTCATCATTCTTGATTCTTGTCTCAAAACACCTTTTAGAGTGAGGTAAGTTATGCTAGCCCTCAGCTCTCGGCTCTCCATGACTTGGAGCCTTGACATGGTTGGTACCCCTCTCTTACATATTCAAAATTGGTGAATTTTTTGATATAAATATATCTCAAAATTAGCTTTAAATAATCAAACACAAATACTTAAACTAGAAAATGGCAAGGGCCTTGGCTTGATTGGCTAAAAACATTTTATTTCAAGCAAGTGGTCATAAGGTCCAATCCCCCTGTTTGCGTTGTACCAAAGTGTATGTTATGCTAACATCTCTAGTCAATGTTAAAATATTCACCCAATATATTGCAGGTTATAGGGGGCTAAGTCAATTCCTGTAGTTTAAAAATAATAATACTTAAACTAGAAATTAAATCAAAAGACCAAACTTTATAGAGAAAAATTGGATTCACAAAGTTACAAGTAACCCTCAATTTCCTAGGAACAAAAATGAAAAGAGATTAGGGAAAAACTAGGAAAATGATATAAAAGTGATCAAAATTAAGAAGAGTATAAGGTACCAAAGTTTTGGAGTGATGGGTAGGCCAAGAACTACAAAATAGTGAAATGGATTAGCTGATTAATCTGCAAATTTTCCTATTTTATACTTAGAATCGTTGCGATTTGTAACTTGGTAGATGAATGAACTCCAAGGAATGTGAAAGCTTTGCAACTTGTAAATGAGGAATTTATAAACTTATAAAAATGAAAATAAAAATACTGTGAATGTTTTTCAAACACTTACAACCTCATACTATCTTAGCCTTCATTAAATAAAAGAAAAAATACCCAATTTCATGAAAATGATAAACTCCTAATAGAATGCTAAGGTACCCAAAAAAATTTAATTTAGGAGCATGTTGTGAAGGGTCACAATAAGATTTCAAGTTAAAATATAAAGAATAAATCTAATAGAACTTCCATTCATCAAGGCCAAAAAATATTTACAAAGGGACAATGCCCATATTTACACAACCATGGGACTTAGCCTTGTGTAATGGCAATAAAAGGAACCTAAGAATATTTGTGTAGCCTTAGAAGACTAGGAAAAGACTAATTTCACTTATCCCTAGGGTACTTATGTATGCAAATTCCTACCATTTGGATTATGTAATGCCCCAATAACCTTTCAATGTATTTTCTTAGTAATATTTGAATCAACCAACACATGTGTTGAGGTATACAAGGATGATTTCACTATACATGGGAAAAATTATGAATAAACTCAAGATGGTCTTGAAAATTTTCTCAAAAGATGTGAAGAGCATCAACTATCCATGAATTATAAAAAATATTTCCTTGTGATGAGTGAAGGAATAATATTGAGACACCATGTTTCCCAAGAAGGCATAAAGGTGGAGTCTAAGAAGATCAAAATGATAATGTAAATATCATTCCCTTAAACCCCAAGGTAAGAATCTTCTTGGGCGTGTTGATTATTATAGGATATTTATTGAAAACTCTGATAGGATAATTGATCTACTATTTTTTTTCTTAAGAAAAGATTGTGAAATTAGGTAAATTGATCGATGAAAATAATATTTTGAACTCATCAAGAAGTCCTTAATAATATCACCTGTTATAAAAGGACCCAATTGGGAAGATCATTTCCACATCCATATTGATGCTTCAAACCATGCAATAGGGGTGTTTTAAGGATAGAAAAATTAATCAAGTGGTATACATGTTATATATTATATTAGCTACAACTTCAATCCAAAGGGAAATACTACACAACTATAGAAAAAAATTCCTTGCACTACTTTATGCCATTAACACATTTTGCCACTAAATTATAGGATACAAAGTGTTTGTCCATATAGATCAAGTCATCCATTAGGTATCTCATGAAAAAATCCATGGTAAGATGTAGAATCATTTGTTAGTTATTGTTGTTGCAATAATTTAACATAACTATTATAAACAAACCTACAAATGATAACATGTTAATTTTTTTCAAGGTTGAATTTATAGGACAAAAAATAAAAAATAAATGATGCTTTTCCTAATGAGTAGTGCCTATTTCCAATCTCAATTGAACCACCATGGTTTGCAAATATAAATAAATACTTAGCTTCAAGAAATTTCTCTTTATATTTCAATAGAAAAAATTTATAAAAAAAAATAGAAATAGCTCACGCTTTAAATGGTTGAATGGTACATTATTTATTTAAATATTGTCATGATCATGGTTTATAAAGGTGTATCTAAGAAATTTAAATATATGACATCATTTGTGTAGGTCATGATGAGTAATCTAATGGACATTTTTTATCTTTAAATATTAGCCACAAGATGTTGGCAGATGGTCAGCGCTCCCCTCGGGATTCGCAACATGGACTAACCGCCTATCATGGATCTGTTAACTCTGGCAGTTGTATCAAGTATTAACAGGTCAATCTTTTGGTGCAACGGCAACTGTGGGTCCAACAATTGGTATCAAAGCCAAAGTTGTCGGGTTTGAATCCCCTTGGGTAACGCTGAGGGGGAGTTTTGTTGGCAAATGGTCAGCGCTCCCCTCGGGATTCACGACATGGACTAACCACCTCTCGTGGATCCGTTAACTCTAATAGTTGTATCGGGCATTAATAGGTCAATCTTTTGGTGCAACGGAAACTGTGGTACCAACACAATATTCTTTGAGCTATATATTATCAATTGGCATGCCATGAATAAGGAGATGTCATCACCGGAGGAGAGGAAAGTGGTTCAGGAGAGAAGGAAAGTGGTAAGGAACCTCATTTGCCTTGGATTCTTCATACAAGTCCAAATAATGAAATGAAAGAAATAGTTAAAAATGAAGAAATTAGGCTTAAAAACATTGTTGTTTTCATTTCTTGTATGGATGTTGGTAATTTTCCTTCAAGAATTTTTTTTATGTTGGCTTGCAAATGTTTGGAGAAACAAATTGGGAATACACATTTCCATCTATCGTATGATTTAGAAAGGTTTGTTTGTCATCTTTTTGAAGAATCGCAATATGTAGAAAAGGGTTCATTGAAAAAGAATTTTGGAACATAGGAAAAATAGTGTTTAAAATAGTTTCGTGGTCCCTTCAAACAACTCATGAAGAAAATTTTGTTTTCAATTGCTAGATGATTGAATATTAAAATACGCCTACTCAATATCAAGAATTTCTACCTCAGCTTCTTTGACCCATTGGAAAAACCCTTCAAGTTCAAGATACCAAGTCTACTCTTCCACATATGAATTCCAATATTCTAGTATATCTTAATGTGTTAGGATTCAAATCCCCAAGGCAATTGAATTTCAGCTTGATGATAATATTTTTAAATGTAAATTTGAAGGTTTGGGTGGCCTAAATTATTGTTTAAATTGTGTAAAAAAATGGCCATTATAAAAGGATTTCCCTAAATTATACAAATTAAAAAAGAATCCCAAACCCCCAGAGGCAGAATTTAAAAACAATAAGGATTTTGGGCCTTCTAATGATAATTTCCTTACATCTTGAGAAGATTGGTTGGCATTGATGTCAAATATGTGTTGAAGATTATATATGCTCTGGAGATAGCTAATGTGTAGAGATATCAATTGGTGTAATTCAACAGTGCAGTGTATGGATATGCCTAATGTCTAAGTGTGATAAAAAGTTGGGTACACATGTTCTATGTGTTTTCACTATGCCTACATTGATATCTTTCCAAGTTGGTGTACCACACAGTGTAGAGTTGCAGAAGTTTTGTCTAAGACATTCATAGTGTATATCTTAAGGCAGAGACAGTGTTTTGGCTTGCATCCTTCTATAGAGAAATATTTATTCTTGTGGTTCAAAATATAAGTAAATAGAGATGTGAAGGTGTTATATCCAAGATCTCAATTCATTACACCTTTTATAGTGAAAGATAGAAGTGACAAAGTTCTAGTCTATGCTATGGCAGTGCAAAGTGGTGATGAAGGATTGTTGGAATCCATTGTATTCCTCCATATGTGATAATTTGTCCATGTGGTTTTGAGGACATGTTTAGTGATTTCCAATGCATTCTATATTGAAGATTCAAGTGGTTGGGTGCTCTAAAAGTTCAATTAATGACAGAGTGTTACAATTGGTTTTGGATGCCTATCCTTCATCAGAACATATGTTTGTCTTTTTACACCAACAAAAGATTGTACATATTAGTTGTATGAGCTTTTCTGGACACTCTAAATGTATCATAGTTTCTATGGTTTGAATTGAATGAAGATCTATCTTTTTTCTTGTACCGTACAAATGTTTCAAGTGAGTTTATGAAGATATGCTTTTGTTGTTGCCGACTTGGGTATGTTAATGATGTGTGCCACTAATTTAAGATTGAGTGGAGTTCAAGGAGTGTTTGTAGATGTTTTATGAGTCATTCCAACTCATCTAGAAGACATGTAAATAATTTTATATCATTTTTGTATACTACCAATGAAGATGTAGGCCAACATGTTACAAATTTCATTATTTCTTGTTTATGACCGAATGAACTTGTATTTTGTAAGTGTGTGGATGATATATATAGAAGATCAAATATGTGAAGATGAATGAATGCATGAGTAGAGCATGAAAATATTTGCTAGAGATCTAATGAGAAGAATTGATGACTATCAATGGTTGAAGCCATAATATCAGTTATATTTCAATTATTCTTTATTTCAATTAGGGAGTAGTAGCTTCCTTGGGTTTTAGCCCCTAAAACAAATTCATGAAGTAGTTGCTTCCTTAGGTTGTAGCCCAAAATAAAATTGTAAAATGTTATTTTATTGTGAGCTTGGATTAGGATAGTAGCTCCTAACAACATTTCTCATGATCATTTTTCCCTATGGGGGTTTTCCACATAAATATGGTGTCATCTATGTTCTTGTGTGGATGTTTATCCTCTTTTCATGTTTTGATTAAGTAGGTGAATGCTTAATTTTTTTAACTCAACATCAGTAGTAGTTAACTGGGATTGAATTTTAAAGCATACTGATTCACCCACCCTCTCAGTATTCTGATGTGTTCAACAATTGGTATCAAAGAAAGGTTCCTTGATATTTCTTAACAGCTACGGTGAATCCTATCTTTGAACACATGAAGAATAAATTAGTGTCTAAGAATAAGTTCTCTCAAGAAAAAGAGGTCATACTCTAGAAGGAGGAGGATGAATATGAATTTGAATTCAATAAAGAAGATTGTCTAGTAGATTATGAAGGAGAGCTCATTTCTACTCTAAATGATTTGGATGAAGAAAGAGAAAAGAATGAAGAGCTTCAACTCCAAATTGAAAAATAACAAAATAAAATTTGCAAGTTGAAAGTTCAAGTTGAAAGAAAAATAATTGAAGAGTGTATGAATATTAGGCCCATTGACAAAACTATTGAATGTTCAAAGCTTGAAGAAGAGATAGTTTCCTTGAGGAAAGAACTTGAAAAAGAAAAAGAAAATTTTGAAAAAGGTTTGAATCTAAAAGGAGGTTATGAAATTCTTGATGAATTGATCAACTCTCAAAATCCATCAAAAGAATAATCTGGTCTTGTTTTTTAGAAAGGAAAAATTCCTATAATCAGTGCATCTACAAACTTATATGAAAATTTCAAGGCAAAAGGAAAGTTTGAAACAAAGGAGGAGAAAAATTCCACTGAGGAACCTAAGAAGAAATCCTTTGAAGATGCAAAGACAAATCAAGATAGTAAGAAAGAAGGTGGATTCATTCCTATCTGGAGACAAATCTAAGATTTAGAGGCCCTCCACTTGCTAGACAGTGTGCCCCTACTAGGTTCACTCAATCTTTTCAAGGTTATTGTTATTCTTGTAATAAATTTGGGCATAAAGCTATTGATTGTAGATATAGGTGTAGAGTAGGGGGATTCATCACCCCAAGGCTCTAGGTGACGAGAGAAACCCAAGGAATGAACTACTCTAAACTACCTCAAATTGTTAGATAGATTGAGAGAGGTTGAAAAGGAAGGGAAAAAAATGCATTGTTTTCCCTTCGTTAAAAATAGGTGTATCCAGAACCAGGTGAGCCGACCATAGAGGTTTCAAACTATAGACTAGACAACTCACTATCTAAGGATGGCAGTGTGGGAACTAAACTCCAACACAACACCCTAGCATCCTATACAGATAGAGGTCTGGAAAATAGACAAAAACCACAAAGGGCCTACTTACAACTTGATTGAAAAAAATTTATAGTTTGAAAGAGAGAATGTAGGAAATATAAAGTACAACAAGAAGAATACTAGGAAGTTATTCTAGTAAAAAAAATAAAAAGAAAGATTAGGAAAAGATACCTTTCCACTCGCGAAATCCAATCCTTCAACTATAGCTCCAAATAGACAAACCAACACTTGTACACACAGAAACAAGAAAAATTTTGGGTTGTGTTTCAAGGTCTACATAATTCAAACCCTCATTTTGGTGTTCCTACCTCCACAAATAGCTAGGTATGCAATGAGATAGATAAATCGATAAAGAAGAGAAAGGAAAGACACTATCAAGTAGATTGCAAAGATGCCTCGAATATAAGACACAATGATGCAAATAAATAATAAGAGAAATATCACCTTTCCTCCTGCTAGCACTCAAGGCCAAGAGGAGAAGATGACACCACACTGATAGAATGAAGCTTCATCAACTTGAAAAGATGGTGGAGTTGCAACAAGAATACACTGTATAAGCCAAGTAGAGAGGAGAGAAAAGAAAGAATGACCAAGAAGAGAGCAAGAGTGAGCTTGAGAGAGTGAGAGAGTGAAATAATGAGATAAAAGTTGCAAGAATTAGCATGAAGGAATGAGAGAATCAATTTGAACTACTAAAATGGAGGTAAAAGGTCATTTTTCGTCAGTCAAGGGTCGATAAAATACATTACCTTTACAGCCAACTAAAGATGTAATAGTTTTGTAGATTCCAGGGATAAGAATCCTATTAGGATGGAAGCATGGCACACAGATGTCCATGTGGCATGTGCGTCTTCGAAAAAAATTCCTCCACTGACGCAAAAGACAAGGCCACACAAGAGAAATAAGTTGATGTTGGTTGGTTTGCATCATTAGACTTATAAATTCTAAGGTAAGGGTAAATAAATGGGGAATTTTCCTAGGATGAAAATTTGTGCCATTACATTTTCCCCCCACTTTAGCAAGAATATGTTTCAGTGCGGATGCGAGCTAAAGTAAAAAGAGATTAAAGAAAATATACCAATAGCATCAAGGAAGAAAATCTTCAATCTAAAACACTTGGACGTGAAGAGAGGAGAAATGGCTCCATAGGTTCTTAGTCCTACAAAGCTAGATGAACATGAAGAGAGGAGGCTTCACAGGATCTCGGTCTTGCAAATCAAGTTGTGATCTCACCACAAACATGTCAAGTTGCAGAAAAAACATGTTAGGTGAAAAAATATAAGACACACATTCATAAAGCACACAATCTGACATGATAAGACATAGTTTGATTAGGTATATTGATCAGATAAGCCTATAGTGGTTGCAAACTCCGTTGTAAGACAGTCATAGAAAAGATGGGTCTAGTTGAGTTTCTCCCAAGATAGACAAGAGGATATACAATGTCTGACACCAAGACATAGCGACATCGAATATCAGATAAAAGACACACAATTGCAAGACAATGTCAAAGAATTCAATTGAAGGAGAAGCTTTCAAAGGGGGTTCTTTTGGCAGGAAAACCCTTCAAGACACTAAGGGGTCCATTCAAAGGAACACTCTGATTGAAAGACACCACCTTTTCCACAAGTTATTCTATCATCAAAGGATCCTATTGAAAGATCCTTTCATCAAGGAATTTGTTGGAAAGAATGCTCATTTTCAAAGGAAAGTTTTCAAACCCTTTCATTTTAAAAAAAGTGCTCCTTTTTCAAAGGTAAGTTTTCAAACTCTCACATACGAGACCCTTTTCGAAGAAAATTTTATCCAAGAATCTTGAGAGAATACAAAATTTTAAAAAATGACAAGCTTCAATAAGGATTCTTTTGTCAAGGAATTCATTTTAAAATTTTACACTAAGGAATCCTTTTCAAAAAAAATTCACCAAATTGAAAATTAGAACATGGTAACCTCCTTAGGATGATATGTGTTTCATAAAGGAGCACATGACATCCTAAGGAAAGAAAGGAGAGGCAGAGATGTTGCGGCATGAGATACATGATGAGATGTATTTTTGGAATGTTGTCACGCATGTGAGGGATAACACATAAGAACCACAACATCAAGAAGCAGACAAAGAAAAAGAAATCAAGAGAGATAGGGATCTAAGAACCCAAGGTTAGATCTGTTCATAGATACAGATAGATATAACATAGTGTATGAACGAATGGTCATCAATCCCCAAAGTTCTTAGAATGTGAAGAAGAACACATGAAAAAAAGTAAAAATAAAAATTGGCTCAACATGGAAGAAGGCCTAAATTCCCCCAACAATTTGCATCGTCCCCAAAAACAAGCAATTTCACAACATACAGAAGAATGGTGATACACATAGAGGAAGTGCACGACAAATTTTTTGCACCTATAAGGGTAGCAAGGGTCCTCTAGGTAGGATCACAAACACAAAAAGACAAGCATGAGGGAACACAAAAACACAAAAAAATCTATGCTATAGATAAAGAAGAGGTACCACCCTAGTCCTCATTGATCAACAGGTTATCCTACTCCCAATATAGATCATTGTAGGGGGAGGGAGGACAGGCCTGCAAGGGTGGGATAGCAAGGGTGGTACCCTCTGACTTTCCTACAACAAGGACCAATGAGAAGGCCCCCCAAGGTATTCTTCATTGAGCTATTATGAAGAAAAATTCATCGACCTTGCAAAGATCGAGGACAAAGTTGGGATACCATCCACCAAATTAAACATGCACTTTACTAGAGTTTCATGTGTCAATCAAGTGGGGGAAGTATGATACACCTAAAAGTCATTACCAACCTCATCAAGAGGGGTAGTGACAAACTCAAAGGAAGAAAGGGTTGCCTCCGTCATGAGGACAGTGCAAGCCAAGATAGATCCAACTTCTAAAGAAGGCAAGCCCTTCTTCCAACCTCCACTCATTGTGAGGTCATCCTCTAGCTTCAACAAAGGATGCAAAATCCCCATAGAAGAAGTGGAAGTTGAGGAGGAAGAAGAAAAAGTTGTAGCAGACACCACCATCATGTTCGACATGTCTATGGGTTGAGGGAATGGAGGGATGTATGGGAGGGACATCAAGAGAGGGGGCTCCATAGAGGGGGCAATGAAAGCTTGCACCCTTTTAGGGTGAGTATCACCAAGACCCACCTAAGGAGCTAGAAGAAAAACAGTGGCAATGGGAAACAAGGTAGAAACAATAGACGAAAGTGAAACAACAAAAGAGGATACAAAAATAGGGGCCACTTGCTCCCCTTCATCTTCTACAAGGTGGCATGTGCCAGAGCCTTTCGCCTGTGATTGCGTTCATGCGCAAGCCAATTACATCAGTTATGGGCACCAGAAGATGTGGCCTAAGAAGAGACTGAAGGTTGTTGCTCAGCCATAGGAGTATCCTTCGCAACCATTTCTGATGGAAGGATGGTTTCCTAGGTAGGAGGAGGAGGAAGCATAGGAGTAGAAGCAACCACATGAAGAGAAACAAAAACAGGTGCCTCGGCGACGGGCCTCTTCTCGTTCTCTACCTTAGGGGAAGGTAGAGGAACAGCAGGAGGTCGTGAAGGTCATGACATAGGAGTAGCCCCAAGAGGACCTTTCCCCTTGCCATAGACAATGGGTTGAGGTACCGTGGAAAAAATGGATAAAAACAAAAAACTGTGTCACACTTTCGACCAACTAAATAGTTCTGAGTGAAATATTTTCGGCCAGAAAATTTTTGATTTAATAGGTTTCGATCAAAACCATGTGGTGCATACATAGCACACAGGGTTTTGATTGAATCCAAAAAAATAAAATTTTCCCTTTATCGCTATGAAAATGGCTTATTTTATGTGTGGGGTTTCTATAGAAAGGGTTTCAACCATAACCCTTTCTATAGAAACCCTTTCGGCCGAAACTATCTATGTGGCATCCTAGTTGCTAGCCAACTCAACTTTTTTTAGAATTTTCTGAAACTTTCAACTTCAACTAATTATTTCTTCAGTCAGAATGATTTTTTTGCAAAAAAGAAAAATACCCTTTTGTAGAGCTCGGAGTGGTGGTATGTAATTTTTGTAATATTTTGATTAGTTTTAATATATTTTATTTTTAAAATAATGCAAGGAGGTTGTTAAATTTAAAAAAGAGGCTAATTAGAAATTTTTTAAAAAATAGTATAACATATTAAAAAAAATTAAAAATATATTGGGCACAAGAGGAGAGAGTCTTCTTCAAAAGAGTATAATTTGTTTTTTGAAAATGATTAAAAAATAGACAATAGTTGACAGCCCGTGAAAACTGTCGAATTTTGACAAGTTTGACTTTAAAATGTTATTACGAGAAAAATATACATCAAAATTTGTTTTTTTTTTCCATGCACAAGATATTGAAGTTACCTATTTGGAGAAAAAAAAATTAGGGAGAAATGAAGCTTTTTTCAATTTATTTCTTGATGGCCCGTGAAGTCACTTTTTTTTGAAATTTTTTAGCATTCCAAAATATGTTCTTAAATTGATAAAAAAAAGTAATGAAATTTTTTTTTTAAAAATATATAAAATTACAGGAATAAACTTCATCAAAAGTTTTACATTTCATTAGTTTACATCATTTTAAAATTCAAAACATAAAGACCTCTTTTATGTGGTCGAAGTTCAGAATTTTTTTGCTATTGGTCGATTCCTTTATAAAGTGTGACACAAGATTGTGCTTTTACCCAAATAAGAAGCTCAAAAACTTGATGCTTCACTTTTTTCCATGTGGGAACCATCACACTTCCCATGTGATGCATGGGATCGAGAGCCGAAGGTGTCTCAATAGGATGAGAAGTAGAAGTGGGATCAAATGATAGGAATGAGAAGGTTCTAGAGCACACACAAGCTTCCCCTTCCCCTTTTTTTGGGAAGAAGTAGCTTGCTGCTATGTAATCATGGAATCCTTCACATAGATTGCATAAGAGGACATTGGATAACTATCCTTCAGTGCTAAGCCCCTAGTCTTATACTTAATATAAGCCTTATATAACAAATCCCCCCTAGGAGGGAGAGGTCCAACTAGTGCAAGCCAGAAGTGATCCAGTGTGAATCTCCACACGACACCAACGATTTATAAATTGGTGTCATGCACTACATGCACAGAACCTTCATGAGGGAATTTTAAACATTTATGAACTACATAGGTGAAATTGTTCATAGAGGCTAGCCAAGGGGATGCCTAGCCTTACTCGAAATAGGTTGGACTCTAGAATGATAACAAATGAGACATCAACAGCCTTGGGTCCTACCAAGACTGATAAAGAAATAGAGACCAAAGGGGTGACAAAGAATCCATCATGTGTACAGAGAGTGGTTTGTGACTCTTCCTATCTCTCCTTGTGTAAGTTGTTTATAAATGGAATCTCCTTCGTTAACACATTAACCCGACTCATCAGATCAACTAAGATTTCATTTACGACATTTACATTGATCTGAGGAGGGATGTATAAAGGTGAGAGGTCCTTATTAAGAGGTTCATCATACGAGGTGAATGTTATGTTAGGTGTAGCACTCACATTTTTTAGGAGGGATACAAGTGAATGAAACCATGTTCATGTACTCAGATGGAACTAACTCAAATGATGTAGAAGATTGTACTAGAAGATAGTGACCTACCTAGATTCTATTTTTGAATATCCAAGAGTCCTTCTACTTACGTATCGAGGGGTTGTAGGTTGGATCGCAAAGTTGCACGCTTTGCAACACACAAATCTACGACACACCTAAGACACAAGAAAAAGATTCCCCAATGCTAAGAAATGAAAACAAGGAGTTCACGTCAGGTTCACCAAAAATGTAGAGTAGGGGGATTTGTCACCCCCAAGGTTCCAAGTCATGGGAGAGCCCCAAGGAATGAACTACCCTAAATTACCTCAAATTGTTTGACAGGTTGAGAGATAGGATAAAAAGGAAGGGAAAACAGTGTATTGTTTTCCCTCTGCTAAAAATAGGCGTATCTAGAACCAGGTGATCCGGCCACATAGGTTTTAGATTGTAGACTAGACAACTTACTATTTGAGGATGGCAGAACCAAACTCCACTACAACGCGTTGGTGTCCTATACAGACAAAATTCTAGCAAAATATAGAAAACACAAATGGCCTACTTACGACCTAATTGACAAAGTTTTATAGTTTGACAAAGAGAACGCAGGAAACAAAAAGTACAACAAGAAGAATACTAGGAAGCTATTCTAGTACAAAAATGACAAAGAAAGAATAGGAAAAGATACCTTTCCACTTGCAAAATCCAATCCTTCAACTATAGCTCCAAACATACAAACCAACACCTTCACACACAAAAATGAGAAAAGACTTGGGATGTGTTTCAAGGTATCCCTTAGTCAAAACCTCATTTTGGTGTTCCCACCTCCACGGATAGCCGAATATGCAACAAGATGGAGAAATCAATAAAGAAGAGAAAGGAAAGACAATATCAAATAGAGTGCAAAGACAACCTGAATGCTACTCTATAAGACACAATGGTGCAAATAAATAAGAAGAGCAATATCACCTTTCCTCCTGCTAGCACTCAAGGCCAAGAGGAGAAGATGACACCATTTCGAGAGAATGGAGCTTCGTCAACCTGAAAAGATGGTGGAGTTGCAACAAGAATACGTTGTAGAAGCCAAGTAGACAGGAGAGAAACGCAAGAATGACCAAGAAAAGAGCAAGAGTGAGTTTGAGAGAGTGAGAGAGTGAAAGAATGAGCTAGAAGTTGCAAGAATTAGCATGAAGGAATGAGAAAATCAGTTTGAACTAATAAAATAGAGGTAAAAGTTCATTTTTCATTGATCAAGGGTCAACAAAAGATGTTACCTTTGCATCCAACTAAAGACAACAGTTTTGCAGATTCTAGGGGCAGGAATCCTATCAGGACAAAAGTGCAATGTGCAAATGTCTGTGTAGGGTTTGCGTGTCCTCGAAAAAATTCCTCCACCAACGAAAAAAGACAAGGCCATGTGAGAGAAATAAGCCGATGATGGTGGGTTTGCATCATCGGACTTATAATTTCTAATGTACAGGTAAATAAATGGGGAATTTCCCTAGGGTGCAAATTTGTGCAATTACACTAGGAAAATAAGAAATGATTACATGGCTAGAAGATCATTTGTGCCTCTAAGATATGATGTTGTTTCATTTCATGGATATTTCTATGCTTGCAACAATTTTGTTCAAAAGGTTATTGAGTGCAAAACTAAGGTTAGAAGGAATAACCTTGCTCTGGAGCACAACATTGTGTGCTACAAGTGCAATAAGGTTGGACATAAAGCAAGATTTTGTAGAAGTGTTTTTGTGAAGCCACCGGTTCAGAACCAGAAGAAGGAAGAAACCCTAACTCAGTAAAAGAAGGAAAATACAAAAGTTTGGAAAGAGAAGAAAGGTCAAGAAAATGAGAAGAAGGATGATACCATGCTTGTGCATTCTGCACAAGATCCTATGACAGACTGAGATAAAGCATTGTCTCAGGGGGGGCTATGATTTGCAAACCTTTTAGCCCCCTGAAAAGGATAAAGTATTGAATATTTCAGCATAAAAGATGTGGACCATTTCCTTTGGTGTGTAGACCTACTAAGAAATATTGAACCTTTTGTTCAAGGTTCTGTAGCAAAGGAATGGTGTGTGGAGGTTTCTTAAGCATGTTTTCATCCCTGTGATGACATAGATATTTCTATCAAATGATTTACCTAACAAAGTGTGAACACATTTATGAAAAAATGTGAGGGCTATTAGAAGGCTTTGTATGTGTTATTTGGATCATTTGATCTCATTTTCAATTAAAATATTTATGTTTGTGAGCAGAAAAGAGAGAATGGTTTTCAAAGCTATCTATGTGAGCTCAAACCAAACCCCAGTTGCAGAATTTGAAGATTTTAGAAATAATATCAATGGCGACCCCGCAGGTGATTGATGTTGTAGAGAAACTTAGTCCAAAATACAAGTTTCCTTTCAAGGTGATGGAGGTTCACAAAGATGATGAATTTTTTAAAAGTTCCTATAGATGTGGTATACTCTAAAGATGTAAGGATTTACATTCATGCCTAGTTGAATTAAATTGATCAAGCTTCGTCTTTTGAAGCGGTCTGACATGAGCTCCTAAATGAGAATGGTGTGTACAAGTTGGAATATGCAAATGTGGCTATGAAAGGGTTAGACATCTAGAAAGGTTTTCTAGACTTCTACGGTATCAAAGAATGAGTAAGAATCATCTTAAGTCACATGCATGAAGAGTTCATTTGGTTAGATAGGCCCTACATGATCACAAAATAATCTATAAGGGTAGTTACTAGTCTTTGTGCCTCTGGACCAGTCCCAATATTGAAATCAAAAAATAATGAAAGGGTTATGAGCTAAGATTGATAAGAGAACCCTAACTGTAAAAGATATTCTTGATCTCGGTGTCTAGTAAGCCTCTATGGGAATTGCATACAAGATTTACTTCATAAAAAAAGAAGGGTTTGCCACCGCCACCGCAATCCACATTGTCCATCAAATTGTGAAGGAAGGTGCAAATTTTGACCTATGTGAGCTATTGAGGGAGTAGTTGATGGAGAATTTGAAGCATACAAAGGAAACCAGATATAATTTCAGGTTTGGTTCTTTAATCATATGCCTTAATTTCTTCTTACTAAATGAATTTCTTAGATTTAAGGGTAATACATGGGATAAGTTCACTCTAGTAGCAGCACAAATTAAGAAACATATGGATTACTTCCAATATAAACAAGCATATAATACTTTCTACTGGGGATTCTTTAATAATCTACAAGTAGGAATGTAAGAGAGAGAAAGGATACCATCTGATTTGGTCCAGAAGTATAAGAATAAGATAAAATTCATGGTAGATAAAGATCATTATTATATGGAAGCTATAGAACCCAAAACTTCATGGATTCTTGAGTTATCTTATGAGGTTGTACCTAAATATGTCCAAGGTTATGTGGATATTCTTCTATCAAATCCAAAGGATCCTAAAGCAAAAAGATTTGGTACACAAAGAAATCATGGATAAGATGATACAAAAGTAAACTAAGGAAATAAGTGAGAAAAGAGTGGGTAAGTTGTTCAAAAAGTGGGACATTCTATGGTACTCTAAAATTTTGCCACCATCCTTTGGTCAAACTCTGGTGAATATGCCCTCTAATCCTGAAGAAAATGTTACGAAAAATTCAAGAAGATCCGATAGATCCTCTTTTGTTGTTGCATCTACTTCGTAGCCCTCCGGATCTACACAAACTGTCGATGGAAGAAAAAAATATACATTTGAAACTCCACCACAATAGAAGGCCACAGGAGTTGTGCATACAAGGCCTAAGCAGATGGGTAAGAAAAAGAATATTGGTGAGGAAGAACCTGAAGAGGAGGAAGAAGCTGGAGATGAAGGAATCTCCTTGCAGAAAAAGAAAGGGAAGAAGATAGCAAAGGAGGGAGAAGAGAAAACTCCTATGGTTACACATGATCCTCTTGATTTTGGAGCTATTTTGAATGGAATTTTTAGTTTTGGTTTGTTGAATGATACAATGGAGCTACATCTGGGTGTTCCTCCAAAAGATAAAAAGACTATTGAAAATGTTGTCATTGAGTTATGCTCAAGAAAAACATATCTTTTAGTGACATTGTTGATAAAGCTATGGATAGCCTAGTTGAGGATTTGAGACAAAGAAGAGATGATGCCATCAAATTTGATAAGGAATTGAGGCAAAAATCAATTGAAAAGGCTAGGATCTCTATCTCCCAGGAAGAAAAAGAAAAGATAGTCCAAAAATAGGAAAAAGCGTTCCACACAAAGAGAAGAATAGATCTTCTAATGAGTATGGATGATGATATCATAAAGAAGATTTAATCAAAAATAGAAGTCACAAAGAAGATAATTGAAGAGGTGCAGACTGAAGTTGATGTGGTTGCATAGGAGCCTCCAGAAAGGTATGATATTAATGTTGAAAATAATGTACAGGAATCGTCGAATGAACAAGAATTTGATAATATATCCCCTTCGAAGATACAAGTGAGCATGTTGTCTATGGCCAGTAGGAAGAACAAGTTGTTTATAATTAGTATGATGGAGAAGGTGTCTCCAGTCTACATGAGGAAGATGTCTCTAGTAAGGAGAAAGAGAAGAAAAAAGAGAAAGAAAATGAAAAGGAAAAGGATAAGGGAAAGGAAAAAGAAAAAGAAAAGGAGAAAGAAAAAGAAGAGGAGAAAGAAAAGGAAAAGGATTCTAAAGAAGAAAGTTTAGAGAAGACATATTCCTCTCTAGTGGACTCAATAAAGGAATTTTTGGCTCAATAAATACAAATTCAACCGGTAGTGACTCTATAGTTACTACATGTTTCTACTTTTGATGGACAAGTTTACTTGTCTGGTATGTCTTCCTTGCATAAGTTGAAACTTGGAGAGATAATTCACTCCACCGCAAGACAAGAACTGCTACAACATCAAGTGGAGAGTATTGGAGTCTTGGAAGAAGCAATGAAGGTGTTTAAAGAGAAGTTATCGGATGCTAAAAGAGATTCTTCATTTCCCCCTACATAGAATATGAAGCAATTAATGGAGTGTTATGAGACTTACTCATCTCATCTAGAGAAGAAGGTAGAACAAAAGTTGAATGAAAAGAGATTGAATGATGCCTTTGGGAATTGTGACAGTGCACTTACCAAGTTGTAATCTTGTGTCAAAGACATTCAAAAATGTCTGGAGGAAGCCAAAGTGTTATATTTTTTTGTTTGAAGTGGCCAGCAACTACAAAGAGCATAAAGGATTAGATTAATGCAATTGAAATGAAAATCACCAATGTGGTTGCAACATATGATCTGGTACAATAAAGTGATTTTACCATCAGGGTACAAGTGGAAAGTCGTCACTCTCAGGTACAACAATTGAAAGATCAAAGGGAGAAATTCAAGGTCGGGTAAAGCAACTGAGATAAGTAGTGAGCCTAAGGTTGGCTTCACTCACTGGAGTCCTGACAAAAGCTAATGGTGTAGTGCAGAAACACAAGGCACCATATTAATGTAGAGAGGATTTATACACTCTCCAAACCTCTCTAAATCCCCAACAACAATTGCTAAAATAGAAACAAAAACTTGCAAATTAACCCCACAAATTGTTTGCAAATAAAAACATTATATTGCTATGTTTAAGAAATCTGATTTTTACATGAATTTCAGTCATCTATGGACTGATAAAAATAAAATAACCTCCTTAAAAACTTATAATATGCAAAATAAATTCATTCAAAATTAAACTATGCTCAACTATGTGAGCTCTTGCAACTGGTTCATCTCCCAGCACCTCAACTCCACCTTAATCTCTTGCAGCTTCAACCTAGTTTTTTTGGAACCTTCCTGGATTGTTGTAAATCAGTCCAAACCTGCAACAAACACTCAACAATCTCTCCTTGAGAATTCTACACCGCTCCCCTCTCTGCCTTCCCAAAATTCTTCTTTTCTCTTCAAAATTTCATGCTGAAGAATGGGTTTTTCCTGTTTTACTCCTCTTGTCATGAAATTAATTTTACATACTTAATTTCGGCCTATTCAATATGGAACGACCCATGCTGTTGTTTCACACCAAATTCCTTAAAAAAAAAAAAAAAACAATTAAAAACCATTTCCAGCAGCCCACTAAAAATAGGAGTCTTTTTCAGTTTTATTTATGTCCCTTTTGACTCCTGAAAGAGCAAAAAAATAAAGCAAGTCCTGGGTGCCCACTTCCCAGTACCTACTTTTTAGGGATCATTAAATGGTGTTTTAAATCTCCACATTCAAATCCCAACACCCCAAATTTCCTTTCAAATATTTTTAATTTAAATATTTTAAAACTGTTTTTTCGTTGCTTTTTTCTCCCACAAGTCAACTTGACAATGTGCAAAGGAAAATTAATTCTTCAAGTTTAATTATTCAAATATATATGATTTACCACCTTCAATTTGAATTCCGAACCAAAATTTACTCACCACAAAATTGCAAAATTGCTCAACAAAAATTGAAAATTCTACTCGATACAGGATTGCGAATTTGCCATGGATGCTCCTACATTAGACACCCATGGTACAAAGAAATGTTTCATGATTTGCATTCAGAAACATTTGTAGATATTATGTATATCTTGGATCCACCTCATTTCCTTTTCCAATGAAATATTTCTATGCACCACTTTCTGCAAACTTATAACATTACCATGCTTCATCCTTCTTCTACTACCCATATTGTAATTCAAAGCATCAAATCTATTGTCCCACCAATATACTTCATCAAAATTAGAACTAACAATTAAAATTATACCTTCTCCTTCATCAAAAAAAAATTGTTTTTTTGGCTCATTTGCTGTTCCACCTTTTCCACCTCCTTCCACTATGTCTCCTTCATGAAATTCCATTGTTTCAATGCCTTCTGAAAGGCATGATACTGCTACAACTTGTTTTCCTTCACTCAAAATAGTGTTAGTACTATCATCAAAAGACTTAATTTTCTCATTATATTACAAGGAATCATGACCACTAATCAAAACATTTTCACCTCTATTGTTCTCAAACAAGTATTCTTCAAAAAACTCTTCATTAACCTTCACACTCAACTCTTCCAATTCAAATTTATCAAAAGAAAATTTTGCTGCAACAAACTTATCTACTCCTTCACTCTCTTTCTCATCAAGGGAAACAATAAAATCATATTTTACCTTACCCTCTACTACTACGTTCTTTCCACTCGAGATCTCTTCTTCAGTTTGAGTCAACAATTCACCTTTCTCATCTTCTTCATGGTTCGTGTCAACAAAGCTACCATATTCATGATTCATAGCATCTAAAAGTTTGATTTCATCAACCAAACAAGACCTAGCATTGCTGAAAACCTTACCCGTTTCTTCTTTCAATGGCTTCAATTTGTGTTTCACTCCATCCTTTATCAATGTGTACGTGTTGGCATAACCATCATGCATTGCCTTCCCGTCAAATTGCCAAGGTCTTCCTAGAAGAATATGACAAGCATCAATTGGGAGAATATCACACAAAAATTCATAATAATAGCCTCCTATATTAAATTTTACCTCACATTGTTCGCTGATCAAAAGCTTTTTGTCATCTTGTACCCATGCTATTCGATATGGATTTGAGTGCTTCTTCCTTTCTAGCTGCAATTTTCTTACCATTTCATCAGACAGAAGATTGTATGTGCTTCCACTATCAATAATGACATCACATGCCTTTCCTTCACACTTGCATATTGTCCTAAAGAAACTTCTCCTTTGAATGAATTTATCATCTTCTTTTAACAGTGTTCTCCTAGCCATTAAAGTTTCACCATCTTCTACTTCTTTGGAATGTGATGATCCTGCATCTTCTATATTCACATTTTCTTCCCTATTTTGATTTTTATTCCTTCTTCTTAGTTGTTCCTCTTCATGAGGACAATCATATGCTCTATGACCCTCTTCCCCACACTTAAAAAATTCCTTGAAAGGCTTCTCTTCCAAAACCTCTACCCGATCTTCCTCTACCTCTCTGATTTTGATCTCTTGACCCATAAAATTCTTCATTCCTATGTTGTTTGTTGCTGTCTTGGCCTCCATTTTTCTATTTTTTTTATCATCATCTTCTTCATATGCTCTTCTCTCAACCTTACCTTCATGAATTTTTCCTCTTTGTTTGTTTTCAAATCTCTTGCTCATCCTTTCTTCAATCTTCAAGGCAATATGGTAAGCATCTTCCATAGACACAACTCGCACCAATGTCATCTCCTCTTGTATACTTGACATCAAACCATTAAGGTATATTGCAACCTTCTCCTTGGTTGCCTCAGAATGTTTGGTTCTAATGAGTATTCTGTGAAACTCTCCTGTGTACTCATTTACTGTCTTGCTTCCTTACTTCAAGCTCTGCATCTTTTTAAGCAATTCCAGCTCATAGTCTATTGCAATGAATTTCCTTTTCATTATTGCTACCATTTTATCCCATCTTGTAATTTTCTCTTTTCCTTTTCTTCATCTTTCCAACTGAATATCTCTCCACCAAATTGAAGCATGACCCTTCAATCTTGTCTTGGAAAATTTCACTCTATCTAGGTCTCCAATTTCTTCAAAATAAAAATACACCTCCATATCATTTATCCAGTCTATGAGTTCCTCTAGATTCAAGCTTCCATTAAAGGTAGGAACATCAATTTTTTTATCTTTCCCATTTTTTTCAAATCCCTCAACAATGGGTCATTTGCAACTGTCGCAATTTCCTCTCTTTGTTTAGTGTTCAAGCTAACATTCTCTGAAGCTTCTTCTTCATCACTATAAAGTTCCCTTCTTTGTGAAAACCAATTCTTATCTCTTCTCGAAGTGCCTCTACTTGTCTTCTCAAATCTCTAAAATCATTATCATGGAAAAAATGTCTACTCTTCCTCTTCCTTTGCCTCTACCATGATGGGCTCCTCTTCCATCCATTTTCTCCAATACCCACAAGCTCAATCCCGGTGCGCCTCTCTTTGGAAGTTTGTTACACACTCAAGATATTTCTACTCTAATACCACTAATGTAGAGAGGATTTATACACTCTCCAACCATCTCTAAATCCGCAACAATAATTTCTAAAATAAAAACAAAAACTTGCAAATTAACTCCACAAATTATTTGCAAATGAAAAAATTATATTGCTTTGTTTAAGAAATATGATTTTTAAATGAATTTCAATCATCTATGGACTGATAAACAGAAAACAACCTCCTTACAAACTTCTAATATGCAAAATAAATTCATTCAAAAGTAAACTATGCTCAACTATGTGAGCTCTTGCAACTGGTTCATCTCCTAGCACCTCAACTCCACCTTAATCTCTTGTAGCTTCAACCCAATTGTTCTGGAACCTTCCTAGAATGTTTAAAATCAGTCCAAACCTGCAAAAAACACTCAAAAATCTCTCCCTCAGAATTCTATGCCTCTCCTCTCTCTTCCTTCCCAAAATTCTTCTTTTCTCTTCAAACTTTCATGTTGGAGAATAGGTTTTTTCCTGTTTTTACTCCTCCTGTCATGAAATTAATTTTACATGATTTATTTGGGACTATTCAATATGGAATGACCCATTCTACTACTGTACACTAAATTCCTCAAAAAAAACAAATAAAAACAATTAAAAACCATTTCCAACAACCCACTAAAGATAGGAGTCTTTTTCAGTTTGTTTTTCTCTCCTTTTTGACTCCTGAAAAAGCAGAAAAATCAAAGCAAGTCTTGGATGCCCACTTCCCAGTACCTACATTTTAGGGATCATTAATTTTTGTTTTAAATCTCCACATTCAAATCCCAACACCCCAAATTTCATTTCAAATATTTTTAATTTAAATATTTTAAAACTGCTTTTTCGTTGTTTTTTTCTCCCACAAGTCAACTTGACAATGTGCAAAGGTAAATTAATTTGTCAAGTTTAATTATTCAAATATATATCATTTACCACTTTCAATTTGAATTCCAAACTAAAATTTACTTACCACAAAATTGCAAAATTGCTCAACAAAAATTAAGACTTCTACTTGATACAGGATTGCCAATTTGCCATGGATGCTCTTGCATCACATCTTCTTTGGAAGATGTTGAAGGTACATATGTGTTGTTGAATTGTCAATTCCAGGCCTTGACCGCTGAAAAGAAGCAATGGGATAGCAGCCTAGTTTAGCTCAATTCCATTTATAAGGGCATCCTTCCATCAAAGTGAGATGTGATTGTATCTCCATGTAAGATATCTTTCTTTTTGTTATTGTGTATATATATGCAGAGTATATATAAGGATAATTTTGTTGATGACGTAATCAGACTTCATCCCAGAGGGAGTAAAATTTGTATATATTAAGGGGGAGAGTGTAAATTTTTTGTTGTACAAAGAAGTTTTGTTGCCCTTTTCCCTTGATGTCAAAGGGGAGAGAGAAATGTGCATCTAAGGGGGAGTGTTTATGAACATCTTTTTAGTTTTTCTATCAATGAAAAATGAGGAGATTGTTGCATCTTGAGAAGACTAGTTGTCATTGATGTCAAATGTGTGTTGAAGATTGTATATGATTTAGAGACAACTAATGTGTAGATATATCAATTGGTGCAAGTTAGCAGTTCAGTGTGTGGATCTGCCTAATGTCTAAGTGTGATGCGGAGGTGGGTACACATGTTCTAATATGTTTTAAGTATTCCTACATTGATATTTTTTTCAGGTTGGTGTATCGCACTTAGTGTAAAGCTATAAAATTTGTGTCTAAGACATTCACAATGTATATACTAAGGCAAAGACACAATGTTTTGTTCTACATCCTTCCACAAAGAAATATTTAGTCTTGCAATTTAGAAGATAAGTAAATAGAGATGTGAAGGTGTTAAATCCAAGATCTCAAGTCATTACACCTTTTTCAATGAAAGATAGAAGTGACACAGTTATGGTCTATGGTCTGGCAGTACAAAGTGGTGATGAAGGCTTGCTGGAATGGTATGCATTCCTCTAGATGTGATGATTTGGCCATTTGATTTTGAGGAAATGTTCAGTGATGTCTAATGCATGATATATTGAAGATTAAAGTGGTTGGGTGTTCCACAAGTTCATTTATTTAATGATAGAGTGTTACAGTTGGTTTTGGATGCCTATCCTTCATCAAAATATATGTTTGTCTACTTATGTCAACAAAAGATTGTACAGATCACTTGTATGATTTTTTTGGACACTCTACATGTCTCATAGTGTCTGTGGTTTGAATCACATTAAGATCTATCTTGTTTCCATTACCGCACAAATGTTTCAAGTCAGTTTGTGAAAATATGCTTTTGTTGTGACCGACTTGGGTATGTTATTTATGTGCACCACTAATTTGAGATTGAGCGGAGTTCAAGGAGTGTTTTTAGGTGTTGTATGAGTCATGTTGACTCATCTGGAAGAGATGTAAATAATGTTATATTATTTTTGTATGCCACCAATGAAGATGTAGGTCAACATGTTACAAGTTTCATTATTTCTTATTTATGACCAAATGAACTTGTACTTTGTAAGAATTTAGATGATATATAAAGAAGATCAAAGATGTGAAGATTAGTATGAAAGTGTGCGGAGATGAATGAGTGCATGAGCAAAGCATGACAAGATCCACTATAGACCTAATGAGAAAAATTGATGACTATCAGTGGTTGAAGCCATAATATCAGTCATATTTCAGTTATTATTTCTTTCAATTAGGGAGTAGTAGCTTCTTTGGGTTTCAACCCCTAAAAAAAATTCATGGAGTAGTTGCTTCCTTGGTTTGTAGCCCAAAATCAAATTGTAAATTGTTATTTACTTGTGAGGTTGTATTAGGATAGTAGCTCCTAGTAGCATTTCTCATCATGGTTTTTCCCTTGTGGGGTTTTCCATGTAAATCTATTGTCATCTATGTTCTTGTGTGTATGTTTATCTTCTTTCATGTTTTGATTAAGTAAGTGAATGCTTAATTGGTTTAACTCAGCATCAATAGTAGTTAATTGGGATTGAATTTTCAAGAATACTGATTCACCCCCTCTCTCGCTATTCTGGTGTGTTCAACAAATGCAACCTCATATGCCAATAATCTCAATGAAGATAAAGTGGAAGAAAATTCCAATGAAAATTTTGTAAAAACTAATCAATTTAAGTTTGTAGAAAAAATAAAAAAGTTCTCTAAAAATTTAGACAACCTCCCTAAAAGGAATCTTGAGAAGGAAAGTATTGGTATGCATAATATAATTCCCTATAAATTGTATTGGACAAATTGAAAGAACAAATTTGAACAAAAAATAAAATTCAAGAAGATAGACAAAAAGGCTCTCCTGATATTGTGAATTTAGTAGATTATGAAGGCTTAAAATTAGAAGATTATTGTGACTTGAATAATGAAAATAGGAATATAAATTACTTGAACCCTCTTTTCCAAGAGGAATTTTTTGAATAGGTTATAGATAAAAATATAACCAACAAAGAAGATGAGAAGAGCAAAAGAAAGCAGGTTAGTAGAAGTGAGTTCACAAAAACATGGTAAGAAAGGAAAATGGGAAAATATCCCCAAATGTTTTGACAAGATTTACAAAAATAATAATTGTGTTAACCCTCAACCCTTAATGAACCTCAATTATTTGAGTTTGAATAGGGGACTTGAATCCCCTAACATAAATTTTATTCTTAGGGCTCTCTATAATAAGAAAAAGGATATGAATTGTTTGTTTATCTGAGAGGTGAAAGTTGTTGGCTTCCAACTTGAAAACACCTTAAGAATTGTTTGGAAAAACTCTATTCCGTTCTCTACTAATAAAAAATTTAAAAGGTTGTAATGTTATTCTTGTTAATAAAAAATGGGTCAAATATATTGTGTAACATAAATTTCCCCTTGCAACAAATGCTTATGGATTTATTTTAAAAGGAGAAACACTAAATTTAAAGTTTGCTCCTAATGAATACAAGGAAAGGATTGAGGTTTTGGAGTGGGGTTCCTCTAAACTACCCAAATCCCCTAGATAATAAGGGGAGAATTTAATGTGGTGGAGCAAAAAGAAGATGAATTTGGGGGTTCACCTTGGGCTTGGAAAGGTAATGAGAAATTTTATTGGAATAGGATGAAGAAGTTGCTAAAACTATTTGATCCTCTTGAAGGAAAGAAGAAATATAGTAAGAGTATTTGGTATACTTGGTGCAATAACCAATGGGATGGAAAAAGGATTTGTTGTAAACTAGATAGATTTTATGCCCAAGAAAGCACCTTTTGTTTTCATGGTAAAGAAGGCTCTAAGTGTATTTTTTTAACTAAGCACATTGTTTGATAATCATCCCATTGAGGTAAATATTATTGTTAAATACTTTGGTCAAATGACTAAGATGGGAAGGTATAATATGTTCAAAATAAATATTGATCTTCCAAAAAAATAAGATTGTCTTGATGGTATTATTACTCTTAGGGAAATTAACAAAATAAAATCGTAAGGAATCCTACAATATCATCTTGGAAAAATCAAGTCACCAATATTAAATCTTTATTGAGGACTATTGGTAAGAAATTTTTAATTAAGAGTAGGAAGCTTGAATGTGATTTGTAGGATGATTTTATTATAGCAGAATCAAATATTCAAAGAGAGAGGAAATTTGGAGCATCTATAATATTTTAGGGACATGAAGCACAAGCTTAGATTCTTTCAAATTAAAAAATCTCAAGGGGATAGAGTAACAGCTAAGATAAATTTGATAAAGGATGGTGATAGAGGAACTAAGTATTTCTTTAATATGTTGAGAACCAAAAACTCGATGGAATGTACTGGCCCAATAATTGATAATGAAAATTGGTATCATAGTATATAGGACATCAAGGAGGTTTTCCAAGCTTTTTATAAAATATTTTCATTGAAAATGATAATACTAGTAGTTGTAATTGAGCTCAAGATCTTTGTAGAATGATAATTCCTAAAAAGATCAATAATGAGATGGCCCTTGAGTTGAAAAAAGAGATTTCCAAAGAAGAAATTTCAATTGTTATCCTATCACTCCAAAATGGGAAATCCTTGGGTTTAGATGGTCTACTAGTTGAATTTTACAAATAAAATTTGGATTGGATTGTTGATGATCATTTCTATGTGTATAAAGAATCCATTGCTAAGGGTTCATTAGGTAATAAAATTTCACTAAGGTAATTATTAAACTCCTTCCAAAATAAGGTAATAAAAGTAATATAAAGAATTGGATACCTATCACCTTGTTGAATGTGTCTTATAATATATTTTTCTAAAATGTTTGCCCTAAGATTAACTGAAATCCTCCCCAAGATCATCAATGATACTCAAACTAGGTTTATTAGAGGAAAATACATTTTTGGAGAATTTAATCACAGGTTTAGAAGCTTTGGATTAGGCTAATGTAAATAATCAAAATGTGGTTATTTTTTGTTGGATTTTAAAAATACATATGATAGAGTGGAGTGGTCTTTTATAATTTCCATCCTCAAAGCATTTAGATTCCTAGAGAACTTTTTTAAGATGGATAAAATCTTGTTTCAAGGTGCTACTACTCAAATTGAAGTTAATGGTCCTCTCTCATAAAAAATTTTGTTGGAGACATCCATTATACAAGGTTTTCCTTTGGCTCCATCCCTATTTTCTATTGCCTCTAAAGCCTTGCATTACATTTTGAGAATTGATATGCTAGGTCAAAAATTCAAATGAATTTTACTCCCTAAAAATAACTCTTTGATTAATATCTAGTTCACTGATGACACTACTTTGTTCCATATATTGGAAGAGAGCAATGTAAATAATCTAATGGAAAGATTGAGGATCTAAATATCAAAGACTAAGTCTATTTTGATTAGTTGGATGGAGGAGCCTCCTAATTGGTTCTCAAAGTTCTCTTGGAAATGTGGTGGCCAAAAAAATTGATAAGGTATCTGTGGATTCCCTTCTCAGTCAAGCCCTCATTGAAATACGTGTGGAACTAGATTTTTTCAAAAATAGAGAAGAAATTAAAATTTTGGAATAATAATTATGTCTCTAGTTGGAAGGGCTTAAGTTTTCCAAAAAAAAAAATCATCATACTCTATATATTATGCTTCTATGTGGTTTTTTTGCAAGTTATCAAATTAATAATGTGGATAAATAGATCAAAAAATTTCTTTTCTCAAATGGTAAAGGAAAGAATAAAAGGCATGCTTTCAAATTGGAATGGTGTTGTTTGGATAAAATAAAATATGGAATCAAGCTTAACAACTTGAAGAATCATGGGATGGCCTTGGATACCAAATGGATTTTAAAGTCCTTAGAGGGAAATGATCCTTGGAAATTTTTAAATGGAATAAATATTCAATAATTTGTGCCTAATAAAGCCAAATAATGAAACAATTTTCACCCTCATGATATTTTATTTGGAAAATTATATATTAAGCCTTTAGAATTTGTCATCTTTGTCAATATTTGGAGAGCTTGGGAGTCTATTAAGAGCCTTATTGTGGGAATTGAAGCCTTCAATAAGGATGAAAATGAACTATTTAGCTTCAAATCAATTTGGTAGAACTTATATCATAGCAATAATCACCTTGATTTGCTTTAGGGTTTCTCAACTAAGAAGTGGAATAATAAAGGTGTTTTAAATTTTTAAGATTTCTCATAAAAGCTATTCAAATAAGAATTCAATATCTTTGAAACTAATAAAATATTTTAATCCATCTTAAAAAATATTTGAATGTTTAGATAATTTTAAATAGAATTATGGTATCCCCTTCTGAAAATAAATTTTCTCAGCCTATACAACTTTTTTATTAATTCCCAAGAGGTGTTAAAACATGTTAATCAAACTTGGAATTTAAACTTGGATAGTAAATAGTGGTCTACCTCAAATATTGTTGGTATAAGAAACTTGAACCCAAAAAGTGTTTCTTTAGATGGATCTTATTGCTTAAAAAACTATATGTTGGTTTTCCCTAGTTAAATGAGCTATATTGAGGATTTTGAGAATTGTTTTAGTTGTAGTTATGCTAAATCTATTTGGTCCATCTTTATGGATAATGTCTTGGGGTGGGATAGTATGGATAGTGTCTCTTGGTATGATGTTTTATGTGGGTATGTTAAATTTCTTAGTGTCAATTTAAATGCTTTTTGGATTTCTCTTTCTATTGATATTTTTTTGGTTTATTTAGAAAAGTAGAAATGAGAATTTATACTAGGATAAATAAGGTGACTTATGAATTCTACTAATTTAGACAAACTTTTCTCAAAATTATTGAATATGTTACAATGATTTTAGATATCCCCACTAAAAGATTCATGAAGATCATGGATGAAGGCTTTAACCCTATATAGAGATCTGATATCCAGTTTGTTTTTTGGCCTCATGACTTAAGGAATTTTGATGATAAAATTTATAAAGAAATATTGATTTTCAAAATTAGTATTGCAAACAACACTAATATGAACTAAAAAAATATGCAGTTATCAGAGATTTGGAGATCATTTTTAAAAATTTGACAATAGTGAAAGTTAGTAAAGAGTTTCTCCTCCTCTAGGTACTTTCAAAGGTTTTGATTAATACAAATTTACCATGAACAAAGAAGATAATGGGAAAAAACACTAAGTCAAAGATGCTACCTAAGATTGGACACTAAAAAGATTTAATTACTCAGTTCCTTTTTGTAATGGTTTTCTCTCAATAGCTTAAGAATGGTTTAGTTTGAGGAAGTTAATATATCTCGTATTTAAAAAGATGTTACCTCTTTTGTAAATTTTTTTCCTAGTGGGGATAATGATGTGGCTACTTGTGGTAACATATATATTGTAACCAAACTCTTTTATCAGTAATCAACTATAATTTAGAAAAATATGAATAACTACTTAGCTATAGGGAATTTCTCTTTATATTTTAATAGAAAAAAAAATGGATAATTAGAAATAGCTCACACTTAAAATGGATAATTATTTAAATATTTTCATGATCATGATTTATGAAGGTGTGTCTAATAAATGGAAATATATGACATTATTTGTGCATGTCATGATGAGCAATCTACTAGACACCTTTTATTTTTAAATACTAGCCACAGGAGCTAGATATTATTGATATTTCATGAGTAAAGACATACATTAGGATATCATTGATTATGATTAGTGGGAGAGGATAGGATTTCAATACACTTTCTAGTGAGATGAATCTTCACCCTCGAGTAGTTCTTAAACCATTTAAGAAGTGGGGGATAGACTTTGTTGGACCTATTGATACACAATATAGGAAAATCACTATATCTTGGTTTATATAGAGTATGCCATCAAGTGGGTGGAAGCCAAGACCTTACCGATTTCTCATGAGAAGGTAGCATGTTTCTTATTTAAGCACACCTTATAAATATTTGGAGATCCAAGAGCTCTTATTTTAGATAAGGGAACTTAGTTTATGTCAATAATAATTTAATCATTCATGATAAATAACCAAAATAGGCACATAAATTCATCTCCCTATCACTTGCAAGCCAATGGGTAGGTGGAGGTGACTAATAGAGAGATAGAAAATATTTTGACAAAGATAATAACAGCTAATAGATTAGACTAGAAAGACCAGTTATCAAAAATAATTTGGACCTATAACACCACCTAGAGAACTACCAATTTCACCCCTTGTTAGTTAGTAAATTGGAAGAAGCGAACACTTCATATATAATATGAGTTACAAAACTTGAAAATAGTACTTGAATTAAGAATTGACTTGAGAAAATCTCAACATCAAAGGATTTTGCAAATGAATAGGTTGAATGAAATGAGTATAGATTCATTTTAGCATATAGAGCTCATTCAATAGAAGAGAAATGCATGGCATGATAAACACGTAGTCAATAATCAAGTTTCCCTAGGAGATTTGGCTTTGATATTGTTACCTATTTTTTCACTTCGAGCTCAAACAGGTAGAGCTGAATGAAATTCATCATTGATAGGTATTGAAATTTTCATTGATCTGATTGAAGTATTCATTGATCGTCATAGAAGATCATTTTACATCTGAATCATTGTTTTATTGTGCAAGCATTTAAAACAGAAAATTGAGAAAAATTGCATAGTAATGGTTTTTATTCACTTTGTAAAAATGTTGAATCTCGCACAAGCCGCAAGAGTAACTGAGTTTGATTATAACAATCAAAAGATGAATACAAAATTCAAAGGAAAAACTACACTGCTGAAAATAACATAAGCGTAAAGAAGAGGAGCAATTCATCATTGCCTGTAATGATGAATCACTTTCGTTGGTGCTTCCAGTTGTCGTGTCTCCAAGTAGCTACAGCCTCATTTCCTCGCTCCATGAACCTACAAAATTGTAAAAGAGTGGCATTAGAGTTATACTCTAAGCAATGATGAATTACATTCTACTTTACACCTATGCTACCAACAGAAATGTAATTTGCATCAAAACAAGCATTCATCAAATAAAAGGTTGATAATCAAGAAAAAACATAATTCAATGGAAGCTTTCAGCTTCTTTTATTTTGCTAACATGTGTGTTTCAGTGTGCAGGAATAGGTTCATCATGTTCAAGATCATTTTATTGGATATGTGGAGCAAAACATGCTCCCACAAGGGTTGAGCTCGGCATATCAAGGAGAATACACTCTCAAGTTTCATACGAAGTTCATGAGTATTGATAGCAGTCATTAAAAGCATCAATGTTGCACTCATCAATTTCATATTTTGTTTAGCTCTTCTTTACATTTTCACGTTATATCTAAATGAAGTATAGAGCCTCTTTGCATTGAAGAGAAACAGAATATTCGAGCATTTAAATGTTTTTATAACTTCAGAAGCATATCATCGTAATCATAGTCATGGAGTATAACAGATTTGCAATAATCCAATTCTCTACAAGTTCTTTAACAGAAAGCAACAATTTTGGCTTAGTCAGCATTTAAGAATAATGGAAGATACAGATTCATCATCTTTCATCAAACAAGCATGTTTGTTTCAAGTACCAAATGAGAATATCAGAAGGATCATGCTACATTATATCGTTGTATGCAACTTATTAAGTCATGAATCTGAAAAGATAAGCATTCAACTGGTGCTAATAGAGCTAAGAGAAAGTTCAGATTTAATAATATCCATGACATGGATTTAATGGAAAATGATAATCACAGTTGTTACCAGTCATTGACATGCTCGCAAGGTTCAAAGCAATCATGAAAGATATATATGAAGTACAGTGGAATCTTACTATGCAAAATGAAGCATCATCTTTTATCAAACAGGTATACAATATTACAAGTGCCAATGAGACAGCAGTGAGTTGTGAATTGATCAGCATTAACCATAAATGGAGTATCTGTTTTCAATGGCAGTCATTATTTACAAAGTTATTCAAAAAGAATATTTTGCATGAATATAAAACCAAGGTCAATCAAGGGTTGTCATGTGAAGAAAGACAGTGTTAAGTATCAAAACACAGTTTTTCCTTAAAAGGACAGTATAAGTATCTTGGCAATAAGTCAATGAAAGACATGAGTTGTAGGCTGTGACAGTTATATTAAAGTAAAGGACAGTTGTAGATGCTCAGAGATTATCTACAAATGAATGAAATTCAGTCACAAAAGACCAAAGGGTAGTCAATATAGCAGCAAAACAGTCATTAGTTTCCATTGACAAGTAGCTTCCATACAAGTTGCGTACATGAGACAAGTGCAGATGACAAAGAATATGCCATTCAAAGTCATGATAGTGAAATGTCATAAATTAAGAATGATGATATTCTCATGGTGGAGTTCGTGTACAGCAGTATAAAGGTCAAAGAGTGATAGAGAGCAACAGAGCTTGAAGGAAGGTAAAGTTTTTGAAAATCTGTTAGTTATGTTAATGCATAATGATTATCACAGGCATGAAGATAGCTTCTCTCTAGAAGACAATTCACAAGGGAGGATTTATGATAAAAATTGTGGAAAAATAAGATCTCAGCCACTGTGATAAGGTGCAAATATTCCTATGAGCATGCAACAAGAGTATCAATCATCACAGTTACGTGGTTCAGTTTTTTGCATAACCACATTTTTCACTAAAGTATGCCAGTCTTCAACAGCTCAAAGCAAATGCATTGGAACGATTAGTTACATAATAACATGTAGCATCATAACAAAAATGTGAAACAACAGGAGGCTTCCCAATGCCATAGCATAAGCAAGGGAGTCGGTTTTTATCATTAAAGACTGAGCAAAAGAGAATAACAGAAAAAAAAGATCAGTGTATGGGTTTGTTCTAAAAGATACAAAGAGCGAATACTTCACAGATACCTAGAATGTTGTTAGGTCACGGCCTATCTAAATCAAGCTCACAAATATGTGAGAATACAAACATGATACTGTTCCAGTCAAGGTCATGAATACCCAGAGCGAATACTTTGCAAATATCCAGAATGTTTATACAGCCATGGTTTTTCAGCCAAGAATATAGTTTTTTCTTGAAGACATCACATTTCTCTTACCCATGTGAGGTTTTTACTCTAAGGTGCAAGAATACAGTGAATACAAAATACCTAGATGGAAAATATAGTTGAATAGAGAAGGAATCCGCGCATCAACACAGACATATTAAAATGTATTAGAACATGGTAAGGTCGCGGCCTGAGTCTCAGAAAATGCAACTCAAAGGAGTCAAGGTACCTCCAGATCAACTTACCCTGTGAAAATGATAAGGCTCGGCCCAAAATCAGCATAAGGAATGATGAGTTCGAGCTCGATTCCAGCTCTCATGGCAGCCAAAATCAGCAAATACAGAGATACAAAGGAGGTAATAGAATATATCAAAAAGAATGTTCAATATTGTGCACAGTCACGCCTTTAAAGCTTCATAAAATGCTACATAATGGAGTCAAACTGATAAAAACAAACTTACCTTATGAAGTTCAACAAGATTCAACTCAAGAAGTGTTGAAAAGTGCAGATTTGGATCATTTGACGATGAGTTCAAGCAGAAACCCTACCAAGTAGCATGGCAGCCAGTTTTCCTCTTGAAGCTTCTCCAAGTCAAATACAAAATAATGATAATGTTTTTTTTAGGGTTTGAGGTCTATACGCCCAAGTCAGAATGGATTTTTGGTTATTATTGAAACAAAATCATTATGTTATTCATTCCTTATGGCTTTGACTTTAAGTCATAATGCCTAGTGATAATATGCGTAGTGATTAATTAATCTAAATAGTGAACGCATTATTGCTAGGTATAATGTAAGAAGGATGTGAGATGAGAGTTAAGGCTTCTGATTTAATATTATATTATTCTTTCTTTTATTTTTGCATTCTCAATGTAGGGTAATTAATTAAGTGATATATTATAAATCATTTAATTAATTAGCCATCTTTACATGGAAATAAAAGACGTCATGTGATGATAAGTTAATCAGAAGATCCATGCAGATACAAATAAAGTCAACTGGAGAACGAATTAATATCAGATTATTGACTGAAGGTTTGTCATGCACAAATGGATTTTGAGTTATCAGGGGCGAATTGATTAAAGCAAGGAATTTTTTTGCATGTTTTGGCTCATGTTCAGAGATTTTCAGTTCAGCTTGAGTTACATATCAGTTGCATGCTTTATGACTGCCAGTTCAAGATTGAGTTCACTTATTTTTGCACGAGTTTGAACCACATTTTCAGGGATCTTTACTTATGCTCGGATTTCACTTTGGAATTGTCATTTTTCACTTTCAGATCACTTTCAATTGCTTATTCATGCACTTTGAAGTGCATTCATATTGTATATATTTAAAAAGTTTATCTTTTTCAAGTCTAGTTTTTTTTTCCTGCTCACACATACAGCAGTAAGGCATTGTAACTCAGCACTTTTTCATTGAAGAATTGTAATAGAGCTTTCAGTATAGTTTTTCCTTCTCAATATTTCTTGAGTTTTATTGTCATATAAATGATTTGATTTAAACACTGTGATTTAATCTCAAATCCTTTGTTTTGTCTCATTAATGCTTTAAAAAATAAGAAGATTTCATGTTATAATTCAAGCTACATGCTGTGTTTAACAAAGATTTCAGTCATTTGTATCTGTGAAAATCTAGTTTTCCTCTTACAAACATTGAAATTTCAAACCTTCATGTGAAATATTGGTGAATGTCATGATCTTAGTTGAATTGTGAAATAAATTTAGAACTTCATTGCAACAGATCATAGATTTAGGATAACGAATAGAATCACAAAATTTTGGTGCAATCACCTCTCGTAGCTTTAGGATTTCAATTCAAGCAAGCTTTCTATATCTTTCCCAGCCAAGTTAGTTTTTAGGAGGTCTTCATTAGGGAACCAGCCCTCTCTGGAGATTGATTCTCAAAATTAGGCAACCCACAGGCCTGAGAATCATTCCATGTTTCAACAGATTGTTGAATTTAACTATTCAAGCGTTCGGGTGCAATTTGTTTGACAACAGATATATGATTCAAAATACCAAGAATTTAGAGGTAGGCTCTATAGAAGATGCATCGAGCCTTATCAAATAGATTGGGTATTTAACAATGGAGTAATACAATTGCTCCCAATAAATTAAAGTAGGAGATCACTTTTGGTCAATGTTCATAGATAAGAGTGTACCATAAGCTATCATCAAAGAAGGAGTTCACGGTAGAGCTATAGTTATAGAGAGCACTACATTTTGGAAGATCTTTCTTCCATCGTTGTGGAGTTATAATCTCTCTTAAGAATAGAATTTGAAAAAAAAAAAAAAAAAATTATAAATTATAAATAGTGGTCCTAATTAAGAAGAGTTAAAAACTAGTGATGGAAATCCTCTAAAATAAGATTAAAAACTAGTAATTAGTAGGTATGCATAGTAGAATAATTAATAATTGGTAGACTTTTTGTGGGGATCCAAAATTGACAAATCAAAATGGGCTCCATAATTATATGATTATGCAAGAGTGTTTACATAATTAGAAGTAAATATGAAAATGTCATTATACTATTACTTTTAATGTTCTTAAGTTAATAGGGAATATAATAATAATTCACCAAAAAAATATGTTTGTATGATGATGTACTTGAAATTATGGGCATGAACTATTTTAGTTCCAGTGGCACCTTATAATCATTTGAAATGAATACCTAATTGTGTCACCTTAGTTTGAAAAAAGATGATAGTTTTTTGCATATTATGACATAGCACTTCTCATAACTACTCATATATGTCACATACTCCCCATGTTTAATTATGATGATATCTCAATAGAAGGACAAAAACAATTGTCATATGTCATATCATCTTGCCTATTGTAAATTACATTGATAATTCTACAATAGATGGATTGGCATAATGTTGGATATTTATCATCATCACTTCATCTATGATACAAATTTGATTCCACCTACCCATAATGGTACATTCAACTATAGGTGTCATTTGGAACTTGAAGCATAATTAATTTATGCAAACCTTATAGCATTGTAGAGAATATCTTATAGTATTCATTCTTGCACAAAGTAACATTGTTATTCTCTATGTTTTGAATCCCCAAATCCCTCACTCATTACAAATATGAAGTGTTCATTGTACTTAGGGAAAATCATATATAAAACTAAAGCAACAAGATATCAAAACCCTAACTAGCACAATAGATTACGAGCTAGCATGAAAATCAAAATAACAAGCGAATGCAAACCCAAATCCACGCTAAACTCGATTTATCTCCATTGCTCTTTTCAACCTCGCATGAGAATGCAAGATTTCAAAGGATTATTGATGGAGGAATGTTGGTTTCTCACTATTTCAACATAACATTAAGATGAAAATGATAGATGGTAGAGGATAGATAGATAGATAAGAATTTTGGAAGAATTTTGGTAGGGTGAGGATACTGGAAGAAGATGAATCCAAATGGCCTGTGTGAGGCTAGATTTATAGGCAAGAATTGATATGATTCGATGGCTAAGATTAAAAGTCAATTGTGTGATGTGTATGGATAGGATTAAAAGTTGATTTTTGTGCCTATGATGCACATTAAGTGGGTTATGACATGAGGCTAAAATTAGGATGTGAGGGGATAAGTGGGATTCTTTTATTTATTTTGGAGAGAAAAGATGCCTATGACGCACAATGAATGGGGCTAAAAAATAGGATGTGAGTGGGAATCTCATAATTTAAATAATAAAATTATTTAAATTATTTGTGCATGTGAAGAGTTGTAGTCATGTGACACATGTTGCAATGTGGTAATAAGTGAGGGATTAATTCAAATATTTTATTTGAATTATTTTGGGACATGTGAAGGGGAATTAATTAAATAAATGAGATTTATTTAATTAATTAGGAAGGTGATTAAGTGGAATAAATGGGATAAGTAGGATAATGTAATGACCTAGGGTAAAATATTACAAGATTTCTTACAAGGTCATGTATCGACTAGGTAATGTTATGACATGGACAATTTTGGGTGTCTATATTTTGCCCCTCTTTGAGATGATGTTCAAGATGATGAGATTTATGTCAAGTAACATCATTTCAAAGAAGCTAAGGTATGGATAGAGGAAAAAAAGATGATGCCCCAGCCTCTTGAAAAAAAGTGACAAGGGAGATGGATGAAGAAATGGGATGATAGAAGAATATGATGATGTAAAAGATATGAAGAAATGGGACGATGATATAGGATATGATAATGATGATGATGCCCCCTCAAGAGGATAGGTGGGTTGGAAAAACACAGATATGTTCTTGAAATGAATAAAATGATAAAGGAGGGATAAGATGAACGATACAAGATAGGAAGTGAATGAAAGAGAAGAATGACATGTTATGTTGCAATAAAGTGAGCAATCATATGTTTGATGTAGCACAAGACGTTATGCACCAAGGTATAAAGTCCAAGGTGATGATGTGTCTCGTGCCCCAGCATAATACAACCTTGTCTAGATACAAGATATGAATATTAGTTGGGAGTGATTCGGATTTGATGTAAATGCAAGATAAAAATGATAACACACACCAGCAAGCAAGCAAGCATGCACAAATGATACAAAAACAAACAAGGTATTGCCCTTGTCAAGTTGTAAACCAATGATTAATTGATTGATTGATTGGTTGATGATGATAGTGTTGTCATTGTGGGGAATGATATATCCCTAGATCAGCATAAGGATGATGATTAATTGATTGGGTTTAGAACAAGATTAGGATCAAGACCATTGATGCAATTGGATAATTTGGCAAGATTGAATAACTTGGTTTGTATGGTTTTAAGGATTGATTTGCATTTGGATTATTGCTTGGAATGATTGAAGTTGATTGATTTGAATATTTGGATGATAATTGATGAATTGAATTGAAGAATTGATTTGCTTGGAATGATTTAAGTTGGAGTGATTTGATTAGAAGATTGATTGATTGATAATTTGAAGATTGATTTGATGCGTTGAATTGATTGGAAGAAGTGATTTGGTTTGATTTTATTGCTTGGATTTTTGTTGGCTTTTGATTTTTTTGTCTTTTTTAAGGACCTTTTTCCTTTTTTTTGTATTTTTGGGGATATTTTGATTTTTTTGTATTTTTGAAATGTTTTAATTTTTTTGGATTTTTGAAAATATTGGATTTTTTGGATTTTCTAATTTTGATGGCCTTTGTGGGAGATACTAATGACAAGGGAGAACCAAGTCTAGGTGCAAGGATGGGGATGGGATGGATAGATAAAAGGATAAGTAATAATGGGATGGAAGACATGTGATAGGTGGATGGAGAAAAAGAATAGACCATGGAAAGCTCATGATAAGTGGATAGATAAAAGGGATAAGTGACAACAGATGGAAGACTCATGATAAATGGATGGGTAAAAGGATGTGCAATAGTGGATAAGACAAAAGGGCTCACGATATATGGATGGATAAAAGGAACATGTGCTAGTGTATGGAATGGATGTACGCATCATAAGGGAGCTAGGATGTGATCTCCAAAGAATATGTCGCATAGGAATAACATACCCCATTCTAGGTATAATACTTAGGATTTTTCTTGAAAAAGCATATGACAATAGGATAATGATATGATTGGTTGGAAAGGATGAGGTATGTCAAGATATACCCAAAAACATGTTTCAACATTATTCCTCTATATCTTCATCAAGATCAAAAAGAGGAAGGGAGGATGAATGAACTCAAATACAATAGGTAGGTATGATGGCTAAAGATGGTAGGATGGTAAGGTAGAAGAATGATATGACATGAAAAGGATAGGTTGGATAGATGAGACATTGTTCCCCCAAGTGTAAGTGACATAGAAGATCAACCTACACATGACGCATGTTTGCTAGGTTTTCATCATGGTACTTATCCAGGGTGCATGTTTACCAGGTTTTCACTGTTGGATGAAGAGAATTCTCTTTACTTCTTTTTTTGACTTTTTTTATTTTATGTTATTTTTTTTACTTTTTCTTCTTTTCTTTTTTTAATAGGAGAAAGATAGAGGGACTCAAGTGTCTAGTTCATGAAAGGTGATAGTCCTACTAGATGGATGTCATCACATGGACCATGTCAAGTGTGCTCATAGATGTTGGTAAGGATTTGCATGAGTGTAAGATGGATTAGGTAGATGGCGGATTATGAAAGGCTTATGCAAGGATGGATGGGGAATAGTGGATTATGATGTGGATTGTATAGGACTTATGAAAAAGGATGGATGAAAGGTTTATGCAAAAGTATGGACCATAGGAAGGTGATTGGGAAGATATGTAGGATAGTAGTTGAAGGATGGGGAGATGGAGGTATGTGGGAATGAAACCATGACCAATGATTGCACACACCGTGTTAAACATTGAAGCTTTTGATGGAAAGGTGTAGGAAGCAATGGCAATGTTTGCTTAGGAGATGGTTGGTGCAATGCTTTAGGTACCCACATAGACTTAGTATTTTTATGAGTTTTATTTTGCTTGTGGGATTTAGGAATTTGATATTTTTCAATGGAATGAGAATGTGGGGTGCAAGTGGATGGTTGGGATTTTTGAGTTGTAGATGCCTCGGTTGACTTGCTTTCCTTTTCTTAGGGACCCAAACCATTTTAGTTTTGGAATTTTCTTTTGGAGGTATGGGCTATATAGCTTTTTAGATGTACTTGGCCTTGAATTTTTGCAATTGTATCTTAAGGCATTAGGACCTTTAGGATTTCTAACTTTATGTGTAGAGGCATCCAATTTTTTATTTTGGAATCCCTTGGGTTTGGTGAAATCAGTGGAAGCTTTACGTTTAGACAATGTGTTCATTTTTTGGTCGTGATTAGGATTTTTAGAAGATTTATGGATAGATGGATAAGGGGATTGGAGGATAGGGATATTAGGTGTTGGAAGTAACAGAGGTAGATTAGATGGAGGGTTATTAGGAGTTGGAAGCAATGGTGGAAAAGTTGATGGTGGAAGGTGTACGGTCACATGCTTTTGACATTTGTAAGATGATGGAGGAAGGATGGCAACATATGTTTTAGGCGTATGATAGGATTTATGGTGGAAATATGACTTAGGATGGATGGAGGAAGTACCAACATCTTTATCTTGTTTTCCTTGGGGTGATTATTCAAGGCCAAATGAGCGTGGAGGGACTTTGACATGGATGGGCTCCAAAATACCTTGTTCATGAAGACCTAAACCTTTACCTTGATAGTTCATGTTTTGGAGTATGCGATGGACAATGGGACTAGGTGTAGGTGGAACACTAGACACAAGTTCCTTATTGGATGGGGAAAATGAAGCAAGGGAAGATAATGGTTGTTGCTTTCCTAAAGAAGAACATTCATGAATGAGGGTGGATAGACCAATAGGATGTGATGGCTTTGCAACATGATCGATAGCGAATGATGGAGGATTTAAAGGATCTTGAGTATGTTCATTTAGATCCACATTATTGGTTTTATCTTCTATGCTAGCTTGGGAGGAAAGTGTCTCATCAAGGGAAGTGGATGTTTGAAGGTCATGGATGGTGCTAGATGGAGGATGGATAGGATCAATTTGAATATCTTGCTCATGGATACTTATAGGATCATGGATAGGATCAAGGTGTTCATAGATAGGCTCTTCAAGGATATCATCTTGATCATAGAAAAGAAATTGGTTATGGACATGTTGGATTTAGATTGGTTGTGCATGGATAGGCATAGGATCAAGTTGCTCAGGAATAGCTTCTTCATCATGGGTTTCATCTTGATCATGGAAGAGATATATGTTATGAATGGGTTACATTGAAATGATTTGATCTTGACTTAGACAAGGGGTTTATGTTTCCACATGCTTGGGAGTAAACTCTTGATATAATTGTTGTGGTTTCATGGAAATAGGAGTGGGAGGCTCTTGGATAAGGTTAATGGGCTCTTGATATTCATCGATAAGAGAATGTGATGGACTTTGACTTGGGCTCATGATATGAGGCTCTTGAATAGGCTCGATGGCTTTTAAGTCACATGATGGGCTTGAAGGGCTAGGCATGTTAATGGAGGGCTCTTGGATAGTCTCGAGGATAGGACTTTGATGGCATGGCAATGATTCATTCCTAGCTAATAGCCAATGGATCACATCCTTTGCAAGGTTATTTGTGGATGGAAAATATAGTGGATGGACAATGATAGTGGATGGTGTTATAGGCTTAGGATTAGGATAAGATGGAGGTGTAATGGGATTGGATATATTGGTTTTACCTAACACAATCTTACCACAATATTCTAGGTTCTTGACCAATCTTTTAAATTGTATACAAGAGGATATGGGATGGCCCTTACACCTATGGTATGCACAATATTCATCATCTTTTTACCAATGGGGTTTAAAGTAGATTTATTCAAAGGGTGTTATAGATGGTAGCCCAATCAAATTTTCTTGGACCAATTGTTCTAGGGTCATCTGTAAGGGATCCTTTAGTGGAGGGCTTGATGGATTAGAAGATTTATGGATCAAAGGATTATGATTTGGATGACATGAAGATGTTGGGATAGGACTAGTTGGCTCATATGTTGGAATGTGATTGGATAATGAAGGTGACTCATAGGACACATACTCTAGATTGGTTTCTTCCTTGTCAAAGGTTATTAGTTCTTGCTGCAAATATGGACTTGGGTGCGCATGTTCTTGTTGCAAAGGCCATTGATAGTTTCGTGAACGAATTTTGTGGTAAGGTGAAGTGGTGAGATATCTAGAAAAAGATCTTGAGATTGGTATGAAGTTGAGGGTATTTTATCTTGTTTCCAAGGTGGACTTGGGCTCCTATGTTCTTGTTGTGATATGGGTGGATATGTTGATGTGGCATTGACATGATAGGTAGATGGGTTAGGTTGGCATGATGGTGAAGGTGACACATAGGATTTTGGTTGAATGTGTTGAGGTTGGAATGGTGTTTGGACTTGTTATGGTATGATTTTTTGTTGTGATAATGATGGATGGGTTGCATAGGATAATGGTTGTTGAGATGTGGATTGATATGGATAAGGGTTGACATTGGAAGAGGTGTGATAGGTTGATGAAAGGGTAACATGATATGTGGATGGATGAGGTTGATATGATGATATAGGTGACACATAGGATTGATGTGAAATTTTTCGATGTGATGATTGGATTTGATGTTATGCTTGTTGGATTTGACAAATGGCCATGAGGTATTGGGCTTGTGCTATGAGTTGTTGCATTTGAGGTGATTGGTTTGTTTGAAGTTTTTGGATCATGTCATGGATTCCTTGAATGATTTGTTGGTTTAAAGGTGATTGGCTTGTTTGAGCTTCGTGAAGTATGTGAACGAGCTCTTGTGCTAGGTCTTCTAATGTTGGCATGGTTTCACTTTTGGAAAATAGTTGATTAAGATTACGATGATGATTTAAAATGATTAGTATGTGATTGCTTGAATGACTAGGATGATTTGGCTTGGAAAGATTGGATGATGTGGAAAATGCTTATTGAAAGTTTGACTTGGGCAATATCAAATACAAGATCTCACATGTAAATGCATGAACACACACACCAAACACAATGATAAATTTGTCTTTCAAGATTAAATGTTATGATTAAGCAAACACTTGAATACACAACAACAAGCCTAATGTTAGTCAAGTGGGTATGGCCAATTAGGTCTTACGCTAGGATGCATGAGGTTGAATAGGGATGACTTGAAAGCAAAATCCTGCCACACAACCAGGAGAAAGGGGTAATCCACCCTTCACCTTCACTTCTCAAAGGTATAAAGTTCTTTGGGGTTTAGCCAAGAGTGACAAGATTTCAACTGCCAAAGGAGGGTGTCTTTTGATTCACCTCTTGATTGAGGTCGTCCCTTGGAGTGGTGTGTCTCCAAGCAGGCCTACTAAGAAGGGTATGACAAAAGAAAACCAAGTGAGGTGTTTTTAATCACACACACACATTTGATTCACACTCACAGTTGTTAATTTCCCTTTAGAAAATTGAAATGTGTGTAAAACAGTTCAAGCACTTGTTCTTTTTAGATCCCAAACCCAAATGTGTAAGAAGAAAGTTGTTCGTTTTAACCCAATTTCAATGATGTGACAGCAAACAAGATGTTCTTTTTAAGCCCAAAATCCAAGTGCGTGATCAAACAAGTTGTTATTTTTAAGCCTCAAATTGAAGTGTGTTGATAAGCAATGATTAGAGATGAAAGATGGAATGTGTGCACTTGATTGTTTTCGTCCTTAAATATGCTATATATGTTGATGCCAATGTTGTTCCCGCTCCTTAGATTCACCTACAAAATCAGAAAGTGATATTATAATGCATCCATAAAAAAAAGGACATCAAACAAGGAAAATTGTAATTTCAGATACATGTTTTTAACTCGCCGAATTAGATTTGATTATTTGAAGACATTATTGATCTAAAAAATCAAAAATCAAAGAAGAGACCCCTACTAATTTTCTGAGAGCTTTCCAAAAATGTAAAGAAGTCAAAAAAATTCCCTATTTTGCAGCCAAAAATGTGGATTTGTGAAAAGCCTACATAAGACAAAGATCTGATTTTTTTGCATTGTATTTGACCTCCAAATTAAATATGTAAAACATAGAACCCTATTATAATTTCAAGAGCTTTCCAAAAATGTAAAAATTTCTAAAAAATTAGTTGATTTGCACCCAGAAAGTTAATTTTATGAAAACATAAAATCATGATAACTCCTACAAAAATGTCGATAAACCATCAAATTTTTTGTTGTAGCTTCCTTAGATGATGGAAAAACTTATATGTAAATCTTGTAGAAAAATTCACAGTCGTTTGGAAGATATGACAAAATCTTTAAAACCTAGTGTTTTGTCCAAAAAATGGTAGATTTGAAACAAAAAGTCAATAAAACCTGCAAAAAGCAAGCTAGATCAAAGGATTCACATCAGGCTCGCCATTTTTTAGTTAGGGAAAATCATATATAAAACTAAAGCAGCAAGATATCAAAACCCTAACTAGCACAATAGAGTACGAGCAAGCATGAAAATCAAAATAACAAGCGAATGCAAACCCAAATCCACACTAAACTTGATTTATCTCCATTTCTCTTCTCAACCTCGCATGAGAATGCAAGATTTCGAAGGATTGTTGATGGAGGAATGTTGGTTGCTCACTATTTCAGCATAACATTAAGATGAAGATGATAGATGGTAGAGGATAGATAGATAGATAAGAATTTTGGAAGAATTTTGGCAGAGTGAGGATACTGGAAGAAGATGGATCCAAATGGCCTTTGTGAGGCTATATTTATAGGCAAGAGCTGATATGATTCAATGGCTAAGATTAAAATTCATTTGTGTGATGTGTATGGCTAGGATTAAAAGTTGGTTTTTGTGCCTATGACGCACATTAAGTGGGTTATGACATGAGGCTAAAATTAGGATGTGAGGGAATAAGTGGGATTCTTCTATTTATTTTAAGAGAAAAGATGCCTATGACACACAATGAATGGGGCTAAAAAATAGGATGTGAGTGGGAATCTCATAATTTAAATAATAAAATTATTTAAATTATTTGTGCATGTGAAGAGTTGTAGTCATGTGACACATGTTGCATTGTGGCAATAAGTGAGGGATTAATTCAAAAATTTAATTTGAATTATTTTGAGACATGTGAAGCGAGATTTATTTAATTAATTAGGAAGGTGATTAAGTGGAATAAATGGGATAAGTAGGATAATGTAATGACTTAGGGTAAAATAATACAAGATGTCTTACAAGGTCATGTATCGACTAGGTAATGGTATGACATGGAAAATTTTGGGTGTCTACATTCATAAGCCAAGAATCCATGGGGAAAAAATTAGGTCCAAGCTAGAGCACCCTATTTTTTAGGCTCTAGTGGTAGAATTTTTTTTCCAAAGCTAGGTGGTTAGAGTTTCTCTAGAAATTTGAAAGGTATGATTCATCAAAGAATTTTTTCATAACATCAAGCCCAAATTCTCTACTATGAAATAAATTTGAATTGAATTCGGCACTACAATTATTAGCCTCATCTCCAACATCCCAAAGGTAGGTTTAATGATATTTTTTTATTTTACAACCACTAATGAAAAATTGTTTCACAAGTTTTATGTAAATCTAGAACCTCCCCTTTGATATATTACGATTAAAGGAGTTATTGAGGGCATATATTCTTATCCTCTCATGTCTGTAGGCATGTTTCTCTATGGGTTCTTAAATTGTTTACTTGTGATGGTTAGTACGGTACTATGTTGGTGTCTAGCATGAGATTGCTCAATCACCCAAGCATGGGATAACTAGACTTGAATGCCTCCCGAATCTCCCTAAATTTTGATATAATTATATCCAAATTATGGTTGTAGAACATAAGTTGATAGATTATCATGTGAAACATCATGGTTTAATTCATTTAATAATAAAACGCCACTTTCTAGAGTAGTCAAGGAGCTAGTAAAAACAAACAGAGTTCTTATAGAAAGAACCTAAAAGAAAGAAGATGGTCCACCAAAAACCTACTCCAAATCCTATTGTCTACTATATCACACCAACTCACACCTCCAAACAAATGAGATAATTCAAATATTTAGCTCTAGAAAATTCTATTGTACAATGGTTAGAGTCATAGTAGCTCCAAAGGTAGGTGCTTGATAAATTTGGTAGTTGATACGCCATCTCTAGAATCAGCAAGTATTGATTTGAAGAAAGAAGAATAAATTACTACATATGCACCCCCTTCAGTAGGGGCACATAAGAAGAGGAGGCTAGTTCTCCATCTTGAGGATGAGGAAAACAATATCAATGCAATTAAAACCTTGGGTAGTTTTTCTAAGGATCAAACTTACCCTTTTTCTTAGACAAGATCATCCAATCCTAAACCATCTTTAGAACAAGAAGTCCCTAGGAGGGTAGGAAAACAACTTGTGGGGGAAATTAATAAAGAACAACCATTTAAAATTCTCAAGAGGGAAGGTGATTAACCATTACTAGAACAAGAATTAGATCAGGTTTTGGAAAGAACAAAATTGAGAAATTCCTAATAAGAGGAAAAGGAGAAACTCATGTATGCCTTAGCTATCTCAAAGTCAAAAAATATATTATAACAACACTAGGAGCAATTAAAAAAGTTAAGATAATTTTCTTACAAGAAAGATAGAGATATGGAAGAAACAACACATTAGTTTTCTATATAAAAATAAGAACAAACCAAATCATCCTTCATCTCTAGCCATCCTTGGAGCAAGAGAAAGATAAGTTAGCAAAGAAGGATGTAGAAATTTTACTCCTCACACAAAAATTACCATTCGTTATCCCCCACCACAAATAAGGGAAATCAAGCCTCCTTTCCATGGCCTCAAATCATTATTTCTAGAGGCATGGCTTGGTGGATTCATAGACACCATGCATTAAGGCATGTAAGAAGGAGAATAGGTAACTTACGGCTAAAAACAAAAAATTAAAGTAAAATAAAGTGGACATGGAAAAGAGTAAGGCTAAGGTGAAACCAAAATCTAGTCTTGCTTGTGAGTTAGGGAAATCTCTCTTGTTCTACAAGAAACCCTCAAGTACATATGCGCTATTTCTAAAGGAATAATTCCTAGAGTGGAAGCTAATATGTATTATTACAATTTTCCTTTTGACTTTGATGATGAAAAATTGAAAACCCATTTCAAAATTACAACTAAGCAACAAGACATGTGTGAATTCTACCAACATGGGTTCTTGTTCAAGCATTGCAATACATCTATGTTCAATTTATATGTTGGTGAGGTCCAATGAAAGATCTTTATCTCCCTCTTACAACACTAGATAGTGTGGAAAGAACAATTAGAAAATTCTAATCATGTTGAAGCTAATATTGATCTCTTAATGGGGCATGAATATTCCAAGAGAAAAAATTTGCCACTACCTTTTATGTCATTATGTATAATTTCAATATCACAACACAAAATGCCTAAAATATTCTCAACAATATTTCTAATTTTGAGAACCATGAGAGATACCTCCTGTCAATCATTTATCCTTATTGCATCAATCAATAGTAGAAATTACTAGAACATTTGAGGGAAGACATCTCTCCTATAAATTTGAGATAGAGTCTCAAGAGGGTAAGGTCACTCATCACTTTTATTCTAGATTACAATATTTTTTTGGTTGGGATGAGATTCCCAAACCCTACTTGGACATCACTAGGACAAATTCAAACCCATAAATTTTAGAAACGAAAAACTATAATTATAGAGCATATACGGTATGCAAAACCCAGGGCATATGCTACATATGGAGAAGAGGATTATGGTTGTAGTAGGATTTGTGAGAAAATAAATTAGATAAACATTATGTGTATTTTGTTCCATGACAACATAGATTAACATATATATGGATGGTGATGGACCAAAAAATGTTTTTTTAATTATTAAAAGATGTTGCATTTTCTTGTTCAAATAATTATTGTGGTAAACTTTATTGTAGGACTAATGACTTAAGACTGTTATGAAGTAGATTATGTAATGTGTTATTTTTATTTATTTCCCCTTAATGTTAAATACGCTTAAATTATTGTGCAAATATATTTGTATATGTCCATGTATTTTTGTGACAAATATAGACTCCCAAGAGAAGAAGAATCTAAAGCTAGAGAGTCCATAATTATTTTAAACTTTCAAAACTTTTCATAACTATTATAGCCAACTCCAGAGTGTACTAATAGATGGACTAATATAATCAACTCTAAATTGACTAGTCAACTTCAAAACATGCAATATCATGATTCTCTCAACTTGGAATGATGTTTGTCAAACTTGTGAAATTTTTCCTATGATCTTGGAATATCCCTTATGAATCCTAAGTCAATTTTGAGTGCCTTTAGCTAACACAACTATTAAGTGTCTCTTGATCACATATTCTTGGAATGCCTACATGTATACTTTTTTATTATATATTTAAGAAATTGACTAAAGTATTGTACCTTCAATTCTCCCTTAAGATCTAATAGCACTTAATTAATATCACCTCTTATAAATGATCTAGAAAAATTATTTAGTTAAGATTGAATATGATACCTTTCAAGTTGTAGCTTTAAAAATAAAAAATGTTGTATGGTTTTTTGATCTAGTAGTCTTAGGTTAGTGAGATTCTTAGCGATAATACTTTTTCAATTTAAAAAATATAGCAATGGATATTTGATCAAATATTTTTAGTATAGTTCGATAAAAAAGTATGAATAGAAGGTAACTAAATTATAATATAGAGCCAACATGTAAGAACCTATATTTACCATTTTTGAATAAAAGGAAGATATATTGGCATCATCTAAAGAGTAGAAGATCAATATGGAAGGGTATTAGGGCCCACTGATATGAATAAAAAGATCTTGGGATATTTTTTGTTTAAGTAGTGTGTTTCATTATTTTTTTAAGTAATGTATTTCACTTGTCTATTCATTTTTATAAATGTGTTCATATCTTTGTATTCTCATCTAAAGATCTGTGGACATCTCATTTAAATATTCATAAAATATAAAAAATATATATTTCTACATTTTTCATTTCAATGCAAGTGTTCTTAATTTCATTATATTTACTTTATAGCAAAATATTCTTATTATTAACAATAATAAAATAGGTTTGATTCCAATTTCAGCAACCATTTGATAAGATATAGTTATTTAGGAGAAGCTTGCTACCCTTGAGACTTAGGATTGCAGTACAACTTGTCTATGGAAACCACCTAGACTGATAAAAATTAAATGGTGAGCAATTGAAACATTGCAAATAAATTGTGGTAAACCCCTAGCAAATAAATTGTGGCAACATTGCCAACAAGCCACTAGTTGCAACCACCTCTCAACCGGTATAGACTACCTAGGAATTACTCATACCATTCTCTACCACCTCTTGCTTCTCATGTATTTCTTTTATATTGCCACCACCAATGAATTTCCCTGCCAACCTCTTCCTAGCCACCTAGTTTTTTGTTTCCAAGCCTAAAGGAGAGGATTTTCTAAAGGTAATAACTTTCACCCAAGGAATCAGAGTTAGCTATATTATGGTATTAATGGTTTTTCCATATTTTATTATTTTAGACAAAAAAACTCTAGTTGGAAGCCAATTTTTATCTCATTGATTTGACTAGTCATATGTTCTTCCCACAACATCTAATTTTAAACTTCTTACAAGCAACAAAGAAGTTTTTTTTACATTTCATAACGGATCAAATTTAGTGATATTGATATGTTATTTTCTTACTTACCTTTCTCTATGAGTTATTTGTTAATTTCTTTGATTGGTACTTTGTGAGTTTACATCAAATCAAATCTTGACTTGGTGTTTAATTCATGTAAAAAAAAAAATTATTTGGTTGTATATGTTTAACATGTTTGTTGATATGACATTGAATTGGATGTTGAAATGTGAGGTCTATGAGTTGTGTAGTTTTGTAGGCTATCTATACTTACGAATTTCATAGATAACTCAAATGTAGGTTATCCATACCCATGTACATGTTTTAATTTAGATACAAATTATGTTTAGTTGGGCTAGTTTGGTCATCTAGTTGATTGGTTGTCATTATGAGGTAGATAAATAGTGTTACCTAATACAACAATGTTATGGGACCTACAATTGTTGACTATGATGTAAAATGTGTCACTCAATTGGTTGGTAAATATGGTGTCGTAGAGATTCCCTAAACACTTGGAGCTTTTACATGGCATGGTTGCTTATGTTGGTACATTGCATGGTGATCATGATGTCATGGAGGTTGTTTATATGCTTGGAGCTTTGGCACATGGTTGTTTATGTAAGTATATAAGGTGGTTATCATGGTGTCATGGAGGTTCCTTGTAGGCTTGAACCTTTGGCATGACATGGTTGTTTATGCAGATACAGTGTTGGTGGTGTTGAATTTATTCTTGATTTGCAAGTAGTGGTGTATCTTCTTATTTTGAAGATAGATTGGTTCTACTTTATCCTCTATAGTTGTTGGTTCAATAATTGAGTGTGTGGACCATAGGTAATCTTAATTTAGGATTGTAGGCACCTAAAAATGTTTAACGTATTTCTTCTAAATTCAACATTATTTTTTGTCATCACTCATCAACCCCTTCATCACTATTAATTAAATAAATTTCAATTATTTGATTAAGCTAATACTTTTCCCACCATTAGTTAAATAATTTTGAATTATTTAATTATTTCATCATTTTCCCTGTAAACATTTTAATTAAATAAATTTAATTATTTTCTAATTTTCCCTCATCCATTTTGTTGGCAATATGAGCATGATGATGTATGGATGGTGTTTGCATTGATGGAAACCTGTTATAGAAGTGATGGTTCATCAGTATGTATATAGTCCAGAGAAGACCAAGTGTTTTTAGGAAATTGACTAAGTCCCAGATTGAGACAGTGATGTAACAGAGCATTAGTTTTGTGGTCCACATTTCTCCACATTGTAATATCTTGTCATATGGTTTTGAGGTGATAATTGTACCTATTGAAGGAGTATATATCCAAATTTTCAAGGTTTTATGTCTTCCGCAGTTGAAGATACTAGTGACAAAGTATCGGCCTATGTTGTGATAGGGTTATAGTTGTAGAGTTCATGTTGGAATTCTCTGAATTCCACTATGGATGATCATTATGATTTGTGAATTTCAAGAAATGCATGAAGATGTTATATGAGTGTGCACTCTGATTTTTAGGTGGTTTGGTGGTCCACATGTCAAGTTGTGAATGAACAATTGGTTCATTTAGTTTTTGCTTCACCAGTTTTGTTGTGTGGTTCCAACCTAAGGGTTTTGGGGTAGTACAGTATTAAGTTGAGTATGAAGCGTATTCATAGGAGTGGTTATAGGTCATGCTAACCTATTTTGGTGAAGAACACATTTTGGTTTCTTCCGCAAGGTATGTATGATGGAGTTTTGAGCTGACAGGTTATGGTGTCACATGTTTCATCTAATTAGGTTGACCTAATTGATGGTATGATTGTTTGCAAAGTATATACATATATATAGGAGGTCAATTCAGTTTTTGTGAAGTGTGAGAGATGATGTAGATGATGATGAGTGAGAGTGTGAAGTGTGAAATGTGATAGTGGTGAAAAATGAAGTATGTAAAGTCAGTTTATTGAGTCTAATTGGAGTTTTATCTTCAACATATTGCAGATGCATTGTTAGGAGTTCAAAATATACCAATGAGCCACTCTTTTCTATATATTTTTTTAATTCTAGAAGAAGTGATCTTCCTTGGGCAGTGATCCCTCCTATTTTCTAGATAGTTATTCCTTTGGGCAGTGAGCCTCATGTAGTGTATTATAACCAGTTATGATATATTGTGAGCTAATCCTCACTGTGGTTTTTCCCTTCCAAGGGTTTTCCATGTAAATCTGGTGTTCTTGTGTTGATTTTTGTGATGCATTTTTTAATTTTTCCTTTCCATTTCTACAAGTTTAATGAGATGCTTTGAATACACTTTTAAGTTAATAAATTTCAAGGAATATTGATTCACCCCCCTTCTCAATATTCTAGGTGTTCGACAATTGGTATCAAAGCAAGGTTCCTCCAATTGGCTTAACCGTTGAGGTAGTTTTTGGAGGTTGAACACATGGTAACTAGGAAGTATCATATCCCTTCAGAATAAATTATAATGGAAGAGTTTATTGAAGAAGATTGTGAAGTTGATATGGAAGGAGAACTCAAATCTGCACTTGATGACCTGGATAAAGCATAATGTGAGAATAAAGATCTGAAAGAAACTCTCAAGGAAGTAGATGAATGCATCAAGAAGCTAAGGAATCAAGTCAATAAAGTTAAAGAGAAACTCAAGGAAACAAATGAGCAACTTAAGCAATCAAATGAGACAATCACTAATCTGAAAGTGTAGGTTGAAGAAGGAAAAAGAGTTGAAGACTACCTGAATGCCAAGTTTAAAGAAAAGTCTACAAAATGCTCAAAACTTGAAGAGATTGTGTCTTTGAGGAAAGATATGGAGAAAGCAAAGAGTCAAGAGGAAAAATTCAAGAAGAGCTCCACCTTGCTTGATGATATGCTTGTTAGTCAAAAATATTCAAAGTACAAAGAAGGATTAGGATTTGAAAAGGGAGAAATCTCAAAGGAAAACTAGACTTCAAACAATGCTGGAAAGGAGAACAATGAACAAAGGAAGACTGGAGATAAGAAGAGAAATATAAAACATGTTTGGAACTAGAAGAAATATTTCAAGAGACCTCCTATCAGACAACTAGCTGCATAAAGGTACCCATCTTTTAATGGTTATTGTTATTCTTGCAATAAATTTAGACATAGAGATGTAGAATGTAGAAGTGGGATGAATCAGAATTTTCAATCATTTTTTTGTCAATGCTATGCATGCAATAGATTTGGTCATAAGGCTAGTGAATGCAGAAGGAAGATGATGAATGGTTACAATAATGGTATGATGCCTCAAACATTCATTGGTTACTATTACACATTTAATGGGTTTGGACATGAGGCTTTTGAATGCAGATCCAAAATGGCAAGAAGTAAGTTTGCTCCACAACAAGGTGTCATATGCTATAAATGTAATAAATCAAGACACATCGATAAGGTTTACAGAGGAAAGAATGTGAAACCTTTTGCTCCACAAAAGAAGATTAATCCGGTTGAGGTAAAGAAGGGGATGAACAAAATGAGTCTGTGCCAAATTTTGGTGCAGATGTTTCCTCTGAAAACTAGATAGAAAGCATTGATTCAAGGAGATTCTTAACAAAAAACTTTCTAAACCCCCTGCCAAAGATGTGATGTTGGTATCTTCAACATACGAGTGCATGTATAAGTTGGTATGCTTGATCCACTGGTGAAATATCCAATGAGAACTCTCTTAATGCAGAGATTTGCAGAATGTTTGGAAGTGCTTGTGATGATACAAAGAGGGCTTGACAAATTTTGACCTAACTTTCTTTGTAGCAATTAATGCATACTTTAGGTCACATCAAAGTGTTTATATTTCATTTTGCACATTCTAAAAGGCATTTGTGTTCGAGCATATGAAGAGGAGAGCAGTAAAAATGAGAGCTAAAGTGATTTTTTAGTGTTGAATGAAACCCTACCAACAAATTTCATAATGTATTTATAATTTCTTGTAAACCCTAGCTCAAGAGAAGCCCATAATGTTTACTTCTCAATTTATTGATGTGCTTGAGAGGTCGAGACCTAGTAAGTTTAAGAATCATCCATACAAATCAATGGTAACGGATAAAGAAGGGGCGTTCTCTAGGGTTCCATCAAATGTGTTGCACATAGAAGATGTGCAAATTTACATTCATTTGAAGTTGGATGAATATGACCACTTGAAACTAGCGGGGTTTAGGGAAAAAGTGCTAACTAGAGATGATTTTGAGTTGAAACCAAAGTATGCCAGCCTAATGGAGAAGAAGTTGGGTGTGTGGGAAGAATTTTTTTATTTTTGTTTTGAAGATGAGTGGGTGAAGTATGTTTTGAGCATAATTCATGATAAATTCATGTGGTTGGACATGTTGCATATGATAACCAAAGAGGAAATTAGGGTTGTTACCAATTTGAGCTCCATAGGACCTATTCTAGCATTGAAGGCAGTAAAGAATGAAGTGGTGATGAAGCTTACCTGAGCCAAGTTTGAAAAGTGTGCTCTACCAGTTAACGAAATTGAAGATCTGGTGATCAAATATGCTTCAATGATGATTGGTTACAAGATATTTTTTACAAATAGAGAGAATTTTGTCTCTACCACCACAATACACACGGCCTATCAGATGGTGAAAGAAGGTAAATACTTTGATCTTTGTGAGCTCTTAAGATGACAGTTGTTGGAAAATCTACAAAAGACCAAGGAGTCAAAGTACCCCTTCTGGTATGGTACTCTTATCATTTGTTTAATGTTTTACTTTCTCAATGAATTGCTCGGAGTGAAGAATGTTGTATGGCAAGATAATATTCTTGTAGCTACTCATGTTAGAGATCATTTGAGGATATTTCTTGGTAAAGAGTCTTGTGATTCAATGTTGTGGGGATTCTTTAAACCTTTTCAAGCTCATATGCAAGAGAGAGAAAGGATTCCAAGTAAATTTGAGGACAAATATAAGAATGAATTAACATTTATGGTTAGCAAAGATTACTGCTACATAGAATCAAATGAACCCATAATTTTTTGGGTTTCGGAGTTGCCTTATGAGGTAGATGAGTCTAAATGCATTGGTCTTGCAGAGATTGTGTTGAGCAAACCTATATATACAATAGTTGAATGGTTTGGTACTTATTGAAAGAAATCAAGTAAAGAAAATCTAGAAAAGAAAAAGAAGGATATTGAAGGAAAGGTTGAAAAGATGAAAGTTGAGCTGGAAAAGGAGTTTGGTATCCCTATGGACCCTATGGAGAAATCCAAAGGTACATCCGCTCCTTCATAGACTCTACTGAGATCAAGAAGTTCAAGTAGGACACCAATCTCCACACCTACTATTACAAATCCTTCTACAATGAAGCATGTAGGTGGTTATAAGAAGAAAGATACATCTAGCCTCCATGAAAAATAAAATTCTACAAAGAGAAGAAAGAAAGAAAAAGCAACAAGGGATAAGTATGTCAATCCAAAAGAAGAAGAGGAAGAGAATGAACGTCAATTGGTCTAGAAAAGGAAATCAAAAGTCTCTTGGAAAGAGATTGATACAAAAAAAAGGAAAGAAGAAAGAGGAGACCCCTTTGGTCTGTGAGCACACTTCCATGAAGTTTGATGCATTATTCAATGTTGTACCAGAGTTTGGACTTTGAAGGATACAACTAAAATGTATCCAAAAACCAATGATACAAATAAGACAACAATTGAAGAGTTCATTGTCAAATACATGGTGATATTTGATGTTGGCCTAGGTGAGATAGAAGATCAATTGTTAGATGATCTAAAAGGTGTACTAGACAGAGTGCAAGAAGACAAGGCAAAGATGAAAACTTTTTCCTTAGAGAAGATTCGCTCCTCATTATATCATGAGGAAAGAGCAAGTTGTCTTGGTTGTGTGCCCAAAATTTCAAGATAAATCAAAGAGTAAATATTCTTATGGGAAAATAAAAGGATGATATAGAAAAGCTAAGGAAAGAAACATTGCAAATAGTTAAAAATATTCTTAAAGAGTTGGGATATTCTCCGAGTGATGAAGATCAAATGCAACAAGATACATCCCTCTAGAAAGCAATGAGGAAGTCACAGAGAAACATGAGCATGAGCATATGCAAGAAGAAATGTTAGTAGATAACACTCCTTCAGATGTGGAGATAATTGATGAGCAAAACAAAGAAGTTGAGCAAGGAATCCCAAAGAAGACTGAAGCTCAAAAGGAACAAAATTTTCCTCCTTTGGAAGTTGACAAGATTGCAGAAGAGTGCTCTGGTAGTGCAAAGAAGGAGAAGAGTGATAATCATGCAAAATAAATCTCTAAAATAGGTTGTGAATCCTCTGAACCCTCTAGAGATTCATTGAAATATCTTTTGGACATGCAATTGTAGTTCCAAACAGTGATCTTTGCACAAATTTTACAAATTCCCATGCAACAAGGTCAAGTGGACTTAGACAAGATTTCCCCTCTACATAAGTTGCAGCTTGGTGATGTATTTCATGCCTCCGCAAGAAATGAGATTCTTCAAAATCACCAAAAGAGCACAGAGTTAGTTGATGAAGTGATCAAGGCGTTGCAAGAAGGCCTTCCTAGAGTATCCATTGATACTTCTTTGTCAGGTATTCAACAGTTGAAGTTGTTGTTAGACTCTTTTAAGGAGTACTCTATAGGATTGGAAGATAATACTAAGAAGGAAGTAACAAGGAAATTGAATGATAAAAAGCTAGTTGATGCCTCAGATAAATGTGCTACTGTTGATGCCAAGTTGCAAGGCAACTTGAAGGATGTTTAAAAGTGTTTGGAGGAAGCCAAACAATTCTTTCAATTCTATTTGAAGTGGCCATTCTCTACAAAGAGCATCAAGGATCAAATGGACTCAATTGAGTCTCAAATTGCTAAGGCCTCAAGTATGTATGATCCATTGAATGATGGAGATGGACCAACTAGAGTATTCATTGAAAATATGCACAATCAATTATTTTTACTATAGGAACAAAAAGAGAAAATCATAATGCAATATACTCAGCTCCAATATATGGTAAGTGTAAGGCTTACTTCTTTAACTGGAGTTTTGGTCAATGCGGAGAAGGTTGTGCAAAAGACAACAGTGCCTAGTTCTCCAGAAGAAGGAGAAGACCTGCATATACAATTTGAGAGCTAGAGATACATGCTAACCTTCGTCAAGAATGATTGGGAGGTTTCCAAGAAGGATTGTGAGGCACACCTTGCAAAACTAAAAGCATCATATCAGGGTATATTACCCTCATCTAGTTGAGGTGTACATTCTTGAATTGTATAGTCAATTTTTGATATCAATGTACATATGTGGAGTTAGTAGATGGTGTTGTGGTATAATTTTTTCTTTTTGGATAACATAGATAGGGGGGCTATTCTCATATAGATAGATCAGTAAGGGGATGAAATGTGAAGATATTATCATTTTCCCTTGATGTCAAAGGGTGAGTGAAACAGAGAAGTGTGTTTCCATCAATGACAAAGGGGGAAATTGTTAGCAACATGAGCATGATGATGTATGGATGGTGTTTCCATTTACATCAACCCATTTTAAAATTTATGTTTCATCAATATGTATAGAGTCTAGAGCAGGCCAAGTGTTTTTTGGGAAATTGGTCAACTAAGTCCTAGAGTGAGACTGTGATGTAACATAGCATCAATTTTATGGTTCGCATTGCTCTGCATTAGAATATCTTGTCATTTGGTTTTAAGGTGATAACGGTACATGTTTAAGGATTTTATATCCAAAGTTTCAAGTTTCTATGTCTTCTGTAGTTGAAGATGTTTATGATAGAGTATCAGGTTATGTTGGGAAAGGGTTACAGTTGCAGAGTTCATGTTGGAATGCTTTGCATTCCACCATGGATGATAATTATGCTTTGTAGATTTCAAGAAGTGATTGAAGATGTTATATGAGTGTGCACTCTGAGTTTCAGGTGATTTGGTGGTTCGCATGTCAAGTTGTGAATGAATGGTTGGTTCATTCAGTTGTTGCTTCACTAGTTTTGTTTTGCAGTGTTGACCTAAGGGTTTTGGGGTCATGCGGTATTAAGTTGAGTATGAAGCGGATTCATAGGAGTGATTATAGGTCATTTTGACCTATTTTGGTGAAGAACACACTTTGGTTTCTTTTGCAAGGTATGTATGATGGAGTTTTGAGTCGATGGGTTATGGAGTCACATGTTTCATCTAATTAGGTCGACCTAATTAATGATATGATTATTTTTAGAGTATATGCATACATATAGAAGGTCAATTCAGTGTATGTGAAGTATGAGAGATGATATATGATGATGAGCAAGAGTGTGAAGTGTGAAATGTGATAGTGGTGAAGAATGAAGTGTGTAAAGTTGGTTTACTTTCCTAACTAGAACTATATCTTCAGCATATTGCAGATCCATTGTTAGTAGTTCAAAATTTCACAGTGAACCACTCTTTTCTATATCTTTTGTAATTTTGGAAGAAGTGATCTTCCTTGGGAAGTGAGCCCTCCTATTTTTTGGACAGTGAGTCCTCCGGGCAATGAGCCCCTTTGGAAGTGAGCCTCTTGTAATGTATTGTAACTAGTTATGGTATATTGTGAGTTGATCCTCACCATGGTTCTTCCCTTCCAAGGGTTTTCCACATAAATCTGGTGTTCTTGTGTTAATTGTTGTGATGCATACTTGAATTCTTCCTTTCCATTTATGCAAGTTTAATGAGATGCTTTGAAGTTAATGAATTCTAGGGAATATTGATTCACCTCCCTATCAGTATTATGGGTGTTCAACACACTTTAATTAAATAGTTTATAATTATTTAATTATTTCTCCATTTTTCGTCATCCACATTAATTAAATAATTTTAAATTTTAATTAAATCTTAAATTATTCTCCCATCCCCATTAAATCATGCATTATTCCTCTATCCACATAATTGAATAATTTTTAATTATTTAATTTCCTGCATTCTTCCATCCACATAATTAAATAATTTTAATTATTTAATTAGTTAATTATTCCTCCAAAATTAAATAAATTACTTAATTTATTTAGTTTGACTTTGCACATTACTCTAAAAATAAATAAAATCATTATTTTATTTATTTCCTAAAAATATCAATTCTATTCTTATTCTTCTAACTTTAAATTTAGTGACCATTGCTAAGTTTGGTGAGTTGATTGAAAAGCAACCAATGTTCACTCTCACCATTCCACTTCATCTATCCATGGAGGCCCATGCACATTCCTTGTGATCTTCAACAATTCTAATTCGTTGATCTCATCTCACATCTTGCACCATTGATCCAATATCCCTGAAAGCTATAAAACAACTATCATTTAGCCATTAAATCCCTCGAATTTGCAGCCAAATTATACTCATTTTTTATCATGCTTTTGCTAGCAAGGTTATACTAATTATTTAAGCGATCCACATACCATTCAAATAGCATAATTTTTTACTTTATAATGGAGTAATACTAGGCATTTTCGATGGAGGTAAAGTAAATTAGAATAGTTGATTTATGTTATATGCTTTCATATTGATGTGCACATGCTTCATTGGCATTAGGTATTTTTAATCAATTTGGATTGGTTCTTGATTATTTCTATCATTTCCTTTATTGTTGAGTTCATTTTGATCATTGATTTATTACTTATTCACAAGGATATGGTTATTTCAATGTAATGTGTAGCTCGGTATCATAGTTCAATGGGATCTTTAGAAATGATATGAATTCATCACTTACTAGTGGATGATCTTTTACAATGATTTTTTGTGTCATAGACGAGCTCTTGAATACTATTTATTATATGCAATGAGATTTATTTGACATCTAGAGTTCTAATAATAGGAAACGGTTATCTTCATATGATTTGGAGAAGTTGACATCTTGTTACCATGGAGGGCTCTTGTAGTCTTTGGTTGAGGTGTCAGTTATGATTTGTTTGTTTGATAGATTGTCCTTGTTTATATGATGGATGTTAGTGTTCCATAGTATACTCTTGGTAACCAATTAGAGTGTTGGCATGATATAGGTGCTCTTAGGAGAAAATATGTTCATTTGGAATATATGATCATATTTTGAGAAGTTAGAGATAATAACATCATGGAGAGTTCCTAATTCTAGAGTTGAAGCTTTTGGTCATGATTTATAATTATCTGATTGATGAGTGGTGTGATCATTTTTCTTATGAGATTCTATGATTGAGGTGTTTCATTATAATTCGGTTGGAATGAGAAGATTGGTTGTATACCTATATCATATTTGGGTGAGGCTAGAGATCTCTTGATCTTGGAGATCATGTGTTGAGATTGTTACTCTTAAATAAGGTTTCAGTAGAAAAACCGAGGATCCAACACTAGGTTGGATGTGAGTTTAACATGGGCATGTTGAAGAGATTGTTCTTGGAGATATTTTGATCTAAGTCTATCCTCAAGGAGAAATCCCATTCCCCACTCTTGGTCCTCTTGGTGATGAGTTATCTGATAGGAATTCTCCATCTTATTTTCAAATGTATTTTGATTTATGCTTATTTTCTCTTGGGAATGAATCTTGAGCTATGGATATTAGTTTTTGATGGCTTATTTGAGGTTACTTAGAAAACTTTATTTTTTATTTATCTCCTTATGCATGGGTCAGCCCATAATAGTGTGTTCCACTTTTTGGCCAAAGTGGGACATTGAAATCAACATTTTTCACCAAGTTTTCACTTTCTAACACCTATAGCAACTAAACCGTTAAGAATTTGAAAATGATGTGAACTAGTGATTTTTGAGAAACAATTTTGTAGATTCTAAATATTTTTTAATTTAAAAAATTATGATTTTTTTGCGGAAATTTTGATAACTTATTTTTTATAGTTAATAGTATTTTTAAAAAGTGGTGTTACTTCGGTAAAATATAACTTTATTTGAAGAAAGGATAAAATTATAATTTTTAAAAAATAGTTTTGTAACACCAATATCTAGTGCATAGTTATATTTTCATAAATTTTTATTGCATAATTTATTTTTATAACTTTTTGAAGTGAGATTAACTATAATTCAAACTTAAGTTACTTCGATAACGCATAATTTTTTTTTATTCATCCAAATTAACTTTTTTTTTTAAATAAGGACATCAATACCTAGTGCAATGATATTTTTTAGAATTTTCTCTCTTTTTTCATGTGTGAAACAAAGACCTTGATGTTCAGTGAAAAACTTATGTTCACAAGAAATAGAAAATAAATATAATAATAAAATTAAATAAATTTAAAATTATACTTTTTGGAAATCTTATAATAAGAGCTACATGCTTATAAAATAGATCTCTTAAACGACTTCATTTGATCCCCCAAAAGGTGAAGTGAAAGTGGTTTTTTGTTAGTGTTTTGATAGGTGCATAGGGGACTCCATTGAAGGTTTGATTTAAGACTAGGGTGGTTCTATCCAAGAGGCTTCAATCTAACGGGGTCTAATTTAACCCTCTCCAATTAAAAACCTTTAGATGGAACATGTCAAGGCTTAAATCATTAAATTTAAAAAAATATATATGTGATTTCAAGCAAAAATCAAGATGTCCCAAAAGTGGGACATACTATTGTGGCAACACCCGCATATGAGCTTGTTATGAAGATAAATTTGAGGAGTGTCAATGATAATTTGGGCTTATTACCTTAATTTTTGGAATGGATATTTGGTTTGATCTTACTTCAATTTTAGAGGCTTACATCCTAGTTAGTCTATTGATTCACATTATATGTTTGATCTTTGAGTTGAATGATTAGATGTTGGTAAGGATTTTCTATTTGGGGTTTTGTGAAGTAGATCTTACTTCTTATAATTTAAGCACTTAGTGGTGTTGGTAGAAAGACATAATACATGGTTTTGATTTACAGGTTCTCTTTATCTATGGTCTTGTGTTTCTTCCTAAAGATTTCAATTCACATGACATTAGAGTTGAGGTTTGCATAGATGGCATGGCCCGAGTACAAAGTATCCACCACCACACTCACATATTGATTCTTCTACAAAAATATTTTGTTGTCCTAATATACCCAAAATGGTATCTGATGAGTGCATAAAATGACACTCTAATTAAACCTTTTTATGTTTTAAAAGACTTTATTATATGTTAATTAACTATGTTGGCGGTAAACTTTATGCTTGAATATTTACTTGATGTTGCATTATATTTAACTAATTGGAGTATATATTTGAAATGGTATTTTGCATTAAATGTCTTGCTTTTGAATGATGATTAATGATGAAATGTTTATGCAAGTGATATCTTTTGATGTCTTGATTACATCCTATATTTGAGGATTATGTTAGATGGATTAAATGTTGATGTTATGAGGTGGATGTGTTAAACTCCTTGTTTAACGTACTTGAAATATGTCTTGCTCTTGATCGCTCCAGCTGGCTCTTGATGAATGTTTCTGAATTGACTTCTTCAGTCAGTTTGAAAACTTCTTGTTCAGCTATTATCATGTGGCGGATTTCTTTATGACACTTTGGTTTTGTTTAATTTTAGTTCTTACTGTTTTGCATCTTGGTGGGTTGCGCCAATTTTTGTATTCAAATAAGCAGATATTCTTATAAATATCTAGCCTTAGTCTTTAGTTTAGAGTTAGTTAATATTTCACTTTAGATTGTAATGTGGATTATCTGCACTTTTGTACTACTCGCTTGTTTTGGCCAATTGGAATGAAAATAAGGAGTTGATCTGAATCTCAGTGTTTAAGTCCCACTAGAGGAAGAGCAGGGCCCACTCAACCGAAGAAGGTGACTTGTGTTATTTTCGTTGATTCAATTTGTCTTTGCATTGTTCATCTCAGTTGGAAAATAGGAATTTAGATCTCTGCTAATCTTTGCATTGTTTATGTTCTTAGATTAAATTCATTGAATCCTTAGAATAATTCATTATGCTTTACTGTAGATTTATATTCAATCGTTTGCTATAGATTTAATTGTTGTTCATAGATTTAGATTCACTGATTATTTTAAATTAGCTTTAATGGAAAGAGCTGTGATGACCTATGGAAAGATGAAACTATATCTTGTTTGGAATGAGTTCATGGAAGTTAGTGTTAATGCTTTCTATGTTAAACGTTTATTTTCTGCAAACATAACTAGATCCTTTTATGTCCAAACGTAATTAGATTCTTTCTACAAACGTAAATAGATTTACTTTCCAAGTACATTTCAATTATGATTTTTAGCTTAAAAATAGATTTAGTTTTTAGCCTAATTCTTCCATGGATAAATTGCAAATAAGTCAAGTTAAATCTGAACTGAGTTGTTATATTTTGGATAATCATTAGTTAAGAGATAAATTAGGATTAAGCCTTTAGAATTACTTAGGAATCTGTTGTTAAGATCGGCTACTGAGAGCTCCTGAAGACCTCTTGAAAGCTCCTGACAGCTCCTGATGGAGCCAAACCGCGACCAAAAGTCACTGTTTTACAATGCAAAACCCCCAATTTATGGAAACACCCTTATCACATATAGCTCTAAGACACACCCGGTTCAATAGTTGATAAATTAAATGATGCAAGAAGTGACATCAACGACCTTGCTCATCAGTATCCAAATGTTTCAGATGTCTTCCCAAGTCTTGTTGTAAATAAAAAAATTGTCAAATAAAATTAAGATAAATTTTCATCTACTTATTAAATATTGGCTTCATGTACGATCATAAAGTATTTGGAGCATTTGTCAAGCTAAAGGGCATATCAAGAACATAAAGTGCCCAAATTGACACATGTATGCTATTTTGTGAACATTTGCATCCCTTAGATTAATTTGATGGTGATCAATTTCAAATCAATCTTTGAAAAATACCCAACTCCATGCAACCCACTAATTAGCTCATTGATTTGGGAATAGGATACCTATGTTTTATATATTTTTTTTCAAAACTTTGTAGTCAGTACAAATTTGCATGGTACAATCACTTTTGCACAAGAACCACTAATGATAAAAACTGAAAGGAAATAAGCCTAATGTGTCCTATCTCCAAGAGTTCCTTTATGACCTTTTCAACCTCTTTGTACATTATTGGGAGGCATTGTAAGGAGAGCCTAGTTCCAACTCTATGATATGTTGGAATCATTTATCAAGTGATAGTCTTGGAGATAAATCACTCAAAATCACACTATGCTTATCCAAAATATTTTGAATGTTAATATGATAAGTGCATTGCTTATCCATAGATGAAATTTTTAGACATCACCAAATAGTTTGTTTCCTATGAAAATTGTCCCTTGCAAAAATTCATCTCCATTATTTTAGCCACAATCACCCACGATGATCCATTTGAGATACCTCTAAGCACCACATCTTTCCCTTTAGATTAAACTTAAAATCCATGGATTGATAATTATGTGAAAACTTGTCAAGGAGATGCAACCAATGTACACCCAAAACCATGGCAATCTCTCCTAATCTCACAACATAAATTATCACATATCTTATGATCTCCAATTTTATGTTGATTTGTTGAATTATTTTGGTGCATGGAATGGTGATCCCATCAATAAAAATAGCATTGAAGACTTCAAAATTCTCCACTCTTAACCACCAAGCCTCCATAAAAAAAATTGTGGGCCTGATTATCAATAAGAATCATGATCTATTATCCAAATATCACTCCTTGGACTTTAACTGAATGATATATTGATTCAAGAGAATCTAGGGTGGAAGGGAAATTTGTATCAACCAAAAATATTTCTAATTTTTTGTTAAGTTTTAATTATTTCTGCTACTTTTGGGGTTTTCACTTTAGGGAATTTTCAAAGGAAATTCAAAAAAGTTGAGTGAATCACCTTGTAGAGGAGCTTAATGGGTGTCTACAGATCCAATTTGGTGAAGAATGATAAAATTTTGGCTTAGTTATGGCTTTGTGGGTTTTTGGTTGTGGACTTTTTGATCACTACTAAACCTGCCTTATGCAGGTGCTTGGTCTACTTTGGGTTTTTTGTTGACATTTGTTACTAAACTATTTCTTTTCATTAGATTCTTATTGGACCGGTTTTGATTTGTTTTTTCTACACGACCGATAGCAGAAGGTTTGTTTGTATTTGCAAAAATCTCCTAGTCAAGTGAATTAGATCCTTTGTATCAGTCTATATACTTTATCCAGATTCAATGAATTTTCTCGCACCAACCGATATCAATGGATTATTTTGCATAGCATGAATTATGATGTCATCTAACATGCATGATTTCCTTTTCCATTTGCTTCTTTTGAAAATTTCATCTCCAATGAAATTTTATGGGTTCCTCAAGGTCATCTAAACTTTTGCAAGTAAAATCAAGTGAACTAAACATTGATGAGTTAAAAAATTGATTCAGATGAATAGTTATGTCAATGACATTAGCATGGCATTGATTGACTTCAGTACGATGATGACATCACCATCTCTGAGTTACAGAGTTGTACTGCTCAATTGAATCTAAAGCGATATTTCTCGTTTGAACTAGTCGATTGCAAAAATTTCACTTGCAACTGCATATGTAGGCTTCTAACTTACTATTGCATTTGCAGACTTTTTATTTTCTACTTCACTTCAACATTTCTATAACAAATTGATTGTTGTAGTGGTCAATATTGAATCTAATTCAATTTCCTTGGCCACTAACTAATAAAAGGAAGATCAAGGAAAACATTTGGGGGCCTTTTGGCAAGGAATAGAAAAAATAAGGCCAAAGTTGTAACCAAATGATGGTGATGTAGGATTTGTAGCTTTGTAAAACATTATTGTAATAAATTTTTCATAAGAATTAAAGTATGATTGTTGAAATCAAGTGTAATAGTGTTTTAGGCTATGTGATTGGGTTGTTTGGTAAAACTCCCTAGTCATGATTGCATTAGATGGTATCAAAGCATTATTTTCTCACTAGGGAATGTGTTTCAAAAAATTAGGGTTTCATGAGTTGTGTTTAGACATAGCAAGGTTCATGTTGGAGATGTGTTGAGATTAAGCGATTGGATATGTCGAAGTGTGTAGTGACCATTTGAAGTAGTGATTTTTTTAGCAAGTGTGATGAGTTGTGCATGAAACTTTGAGAACATTGTAAAGGACCTAAAGATTTTTTGCAGGAGTGAAGGAGTCATGTTATTGTAGAGCAAGGTGAGATTGTGTTGGTTTTCCTCCAACAAAGATAAAGTTAGGTAGAAGGTGTACAACTTCCTCTACAATTTCTTCTAGAATCTTTTTTGGGTAGAGGATAAGTGGGAGAGTAAGTTTTGTTGCAAGTTGTAGAGGTTTCAAATTCTGAGGTTATATGTGTAAAGATGTCAAGCAAGAGGAAGAATATGAGTTTAGTCATGGGAAAGGTGTTAGGGATTTCAATTCTTGTGAAGAGAGAAAGAATGTGCAATGCAAGAATTAATGAGATTGAGAGGATGTTGAAGGAGTTGAAGGAGACCAAAATATTATGGAAAGGAGAAAAGCAAAGGAAAAGATGAGTAAAGTTGAGTTCATTTATTTTATAAAGTTTGTGTGTGGGTGAAGTTATGTGTGCAAAGAAGGAGGAAGAAGAGAAAGACAAGATTTCAATAGTTGTATGTCCTTTGCAAGACATGGATGTGTTAAGAAATGTAATGTGACAAAGCATAAAGAAACTTGTTGACATGCAAGATGAAGAATAGGATGAAAAGGTTGAAGATGAACCTCTATGTGCAAAAGATGAAGAATATGATGGAGTTGCAGCAATATGTCTTGGTGAAGGCGTAGAGGTATTGATGACAGAAGATGTTGCAATAGAGAGTGGTGAAGAAGATATTATAGTAGTTGTCGAAGAGGATAGTGACGGTGCAAAAGCTATTGAGTGTCCTTTGAAGGACATGAAGATGTTGGAGAACAAGGTGTAGCAAAGAACTAAAAATCTTGGGCATGAGGAAGATGTGAATTCAATTGGGAGTAAAAATGGAAATTTCATAGTAAGAGATGAGAGAAGAGATGTTGCAGTAGATGATAATAAAGAACATGTTGCATCAACAGATAAAGTAAAGGTAATAGTTAATCATTTTTATTTTATTGATGATGATGTAGGGTTGTATGTAGATGAGATAGTGAGAATAAAAGAACTCAAAGGGATAGAAGAGTGTGAAAAGGAAGAAGAGGTGAGTGCAAAGGAGAAGATGGAAATATTTAATTTCCATAATATAGTTAATGCATTTTGTATTCAAATATTGTAGAGGATAATGTAGATAAAGTAGAGATGGAAGATTTTTTATGTAGATTGGACCATAATGGGGTGAATCCCACAAGAGGCGGAAGAGTAATCAAGAAAGGTGAAAAGGTGAGGAGTATTGAGTGGAGGAGCATTTGGAGGAGGAGGTTGGATTGTGATGAACATATGTCTAAGAGAGAAAAGAGGAATACAAAACAGGTTAGGTGGAGGACGGTACTTGTCCCAGCCAAATGTTGGAAGAGGAGAAGAAAATAGAATTTCAAACAACTATTGCAGTAATGAAGTTTGTTGTAGATTGTTGACAATCTAAAAGAATGATACTACCATCCAACTCCATTTTGTGAGCCAAAACTCACAAAATTTTGTTACCTCAAGTTTTTGACATAGGAGCATGCAAGTTACAAGGGCAATCTTGCATCAACCAAAAAGGTTTATAAGCTTTTGTTAATTTTTGTTTGTTTCTGTTGGTTTTTGGGTTTTGGCTTCAAAGAATTTTCGGAGGCAATTTGGGAAAATTGATAAAATCACCTTGTAGAGGAGCTTAATGGGTGTTTGTAGCTTCAATTTGATGAAGAACAAAAAAAATGGCTAAGTTATGGCTTTGTGGATTTTTGGTGTGTTACTTGTTGTAGACTTTCAAATTAATATTGAACTTGCCTTATGCAAGTGTTTGGTTTGCTTTGGGTTTTTTGCATATATTTGTTAATGAATCATTTATTTTCATCAGGTTCTTATTGTTCCGGTTTTGATGTATTTTTCTACACAACCAGTAGCAAAAGGTTTGTCCACATTTTTGAAAATCTCCTAGTCAAGTGAATTGGATCCTTTGTATCGATCCATATACTTTAGCCAATTCCAATGAATTTACCTGCCCCAACTGGTACTGATGGATTCTTCCACATAGCAAGAATTATGACATCATCTAACATGCGAGATTTCCTTTTCCATTTGCCTCTTCAAGGAATTCTATCTTGGTGCAGGGGCATCAAGAGCCTCATTTAGCTTACTTTTTGTTATGTTTGAGTCTTAGGTTGTTTATGTGTTTTAGTGTCCAATAAGGTCATTTATGACCATTTGGAATCATATGGATTCATTTTGGAGTAATTAATTGGGTTTTTGTTTAAAAAGTGAAAAGTTGTCAAATGTTACTAAAAGTTGTCATGCAACTTTGGAAAGGTGTCAAAAATCAAGAAAACGGTTACAAACAAAGCAAGAAACTATTTCAAGTATACCTTCAAAATTTGAGTAGTTGGGGGAGAGGTGAAATTTGGGAGTTTGATGAATGAAAACCTCAATTTTGTGTGCATTTTTTTGAGTCTTACATTATTCTCAATCTGAAGTTGTGCAATGTACGACATGGTACGGCCTCATATCAACCTGAATATAATAGATGGATGGAAATATATGTGTTTCTAGTATGCAATTCCTTTTTTTCATTAAATTTCATTGAGGTTTGTGTGAGATATGGCCATTTTGGTGAAGGTTACCCTATTCTAACAATATTTTCCAGAATTTGCAGTCTGAAAACGTGATAGTACGGCCATGTATGGTACATACAGGCCTAAAACCTATCCTAAAATTTGAAGGCATGTTTCTAGTTTCTTTTTTTTTTGGTTTGAGCAATTTTCATTAATATTTGTAAAAGTTATGGCATTTTTTTGTGATAATAGTCCTAAACCCTGTCTAGGGTTTCCAGCGGTAGAGATAAAATCATAAATTAACTTCCCACCATTGGAAATCCATGAAAATTGGTGTGGAGGACATTTTTAGTATTTTCTACAAACCCTTTAAAGGATTTTCGCTGGTTTGTTTGTATGAACAATTTATTCAATAACAGTCCCAAAGGGACCGTGTTTGTTGATCAAATAAACTTAAGTGTTATATGCACATTGAAGTGTGTGATGTTGTAGGGTGTTGGAATGGTCTTATAGATTAGTCTATAATGGTTTTTTACTTGAACTCATATTGAATGTGTCTTTAACCCTCAAAAGGAAAGGTTCTCGCATATTGTCAAGTGTGGAAAGTTGCTTTTCAAACCCTATTGTGTTCTTGCACTTGATTTGGGTCAAGTATGTTTGGAAACCCATAGAATATGTTGAGACAAGTCTGAATAAGTGTTTTTCTCTAGGATTGAACGTCGTTATGGTGTTGTTCCATGTTTTAGGCTTAGGAATACATTGACAAGAAAGAACAAGGATGCGTATTTACATCAATTGTCTTGAAACCCTATATGGAAAGGGCCTATGTTGTTGTTTGTGAGAATTATTTATGCATCATTTTGGTATCAGAGTGAGAAGACCCTGAGAGTGCAAGGTATGCATCAAGACAAGAGATTTGTGAGAGAAATTTTGTTGCAGGTATGAAAGAGAGTCGGTGACTTATATCCTCCAATAGTGATGAAACTGGGTAGAAGGTGTGCAAATTTCTTCCATTGAGAGGAAGTGGGTAAAGAGGTTTTGGAGAGTGCATCTTCTAGAATCATGCTGGGTAGAGGATAGTTGTGTGTGTGAAGGCTTTGGGAAACCAAAAGAATGGAAGTGTTGAGGAGAATAATCCATGAAGACCTGAAGAGTAAGAAGTTGTCAAGCAAGCAACAAGAGATGAGAAGAGAAAGGAGTGAGATGAAGAAGAAAGATGAGAAGGTAAAACAAATAAATATTTAGCAAGAGATAACAGCGATGAGACAAGATTTAGAACAAATTCAAAAAACATTTGAAGAAATAATACGGAGTATAGTAACAAGTGTGTGGAGTTGGAACATCACCATTCACAAAGTTGTCAAGTGGTCGATAAAGGAAATTGCAAAAAGAAGAAAGAGGTATCAATTGAGAAGAAAGATAAAAAAAAAAAATCAAGATTATGGTAAAGCCAAAGCCATCTGAGGAAGAGGAAAAAGATGAAGAAAATGAGTCCATTGAGACTCAAAATTTTGTTTCTAACAATATTTGCGAGTATGTGTTTACAGGTGCAACAAATGAAGATGGAAAAGAGTATAAAGAAGAAGGAGAAGTGAATGCAGTCTATGAAGATTGTTATGCAAATGTAGCACAATATGGTGAAGAAGATGTTGCAAAAACAACAAAGGTACTAATTGTATTTTCTAATTTTATGGATGATGAAAATGCTGAAAAATTGTATTCAAATGATGAAGATGAAGACATGGACAGTGGTAATGCGGCATATGAACAAGAACTAGAGTTTTGGATCCTTGAAGCTGAGAAGATGCTAAGTAAGAGACGGTGCAAGAAGAAGAAGAAATATTGATGGAAAGTCAGGAATGTAGAACATACAACGGGGTGTAAGGAGCATCATCTTTTGGAAATGAATTCCCAGTTGAATGACAAGTGGCAGAGAAGTGGAAGACCTAAGGTAAAACTAAAACATGCATTTGAACATTTGCAAGCAAAGCAAGATTCCACATATCATATTTGTAGGTTGAAGAATTCCACGATATAAGACATTGAAAAATTTGCAAATCACATCTCAGATGGAACTGAGATTTTTCTTTCCTTGGGCTTATGGTGTAGGGGCATCAAGAGCCTCATTTAACTTACTTTTTGTTATGTTTGAGTCTTAGGTTGTTTGTGTTTTTTAGTGTCCAATAAGGTCATTTATGACCATTTGGAATCATATGGATTCATTTTGGAGTGATTAATTGGTTTTTTGTTTAAAAAGGGAAAAGTTGCCAAATGTTGTTAGAAGTTGTCATGCAACTTTGGAAAAGTGTCAAAAATCAAGAAAACAGTTACAAACAAAGCAAGAAACCATTTCAAGGAGTTGGGATTGGTTGTAAATGCACACATACACCTTCCAAAGTTGAGTATTTGGGGGGAGAGGTGAAATTTGGGAGTTTGATGAATGAAAACCTCAATTTTGTGTGCATTTTTTTGAGTCTTACATTGTTTTCAGTCTAAAGTTGTCCATTGTATAGCCTGATATGGCCTCATATCAAGGAATATAATAGATGGATGGAAATATGTGTGTTTCTAGTTTACAATGCCTTTTGTTTTATTAAATTTCATTGAGGTTTGTGTGAGATATGGTCATTTTGGTGAAGGTTGCCCTATTCTAACAATGTTTTCCAGAATTTGTAGTCTGAAAACGTGCTAGTACGGCCATGTATGGTACAGTACGGGCCTGAAACCTATTCTAAAAGTTGAATGCATTTTTCTAGTTTCATTTGTTTTTGGTTTGAGCAATTTTCATTAAGATTTGTAGAAGTTATGGCATTTTTGGTGATAACAGTCCTAAACCCTGTCTAGGGTTTCTAGCAGTAGAAATAAATTCATAAATTGACTTCCCACCATTGGAAATCCACGAAAATTGGTGTGGAGGACTGTTTTAGCATTTTCTACAAACCCTTTAAACGATTTTCCCTGGTTTGATCGTATGAACAAGTTATTTAATAACAATCCCAAAGGGACCGTGTTTGTCAGTTTGACAGGGCAGCAAGAATAAGGTTTGATCAAATAAACTTAAGTGTTGTCTGCACATTGAAGTGTGTGATGTTGTAGGGGGTTGGAATGGTCTTATAGACTGGTCTATAATGGTTTATACTTGAACTCATATTGAATGTGTCTTTAACCCTCAAAAGGCCAGGTTCTTGCAAATTGTCAAGTGTGGAAAGTTGTTTTTCAAACCCTATTGTGTTCTTGCACTTGGTTTGGGTCAAGTATGTTTGGAAACCCATAGAATATGTTGAGACAGTTCTAAATAAGTGTTGTTCTCAAGGAGTGAGCATCGTTAGGGTGTTGTTCCATGTTTTAGGCTTAGAAATACATTGACAAGAAAGAACAAGGATGCATATTTACATCAGTTGTCTTGAAACCCTATATGGAAAGGGCCTAGGTTGTTTGTGAGACTTACCTCTACATCACATCTCCAATAAAATTTTGTGAGTTTATCATGGTCATCTAAACTTTTGTGAGTATAATCAAGTGAACCGAACATTGATACTTTAACAAATCATTTCAAATGAATAGTTATGTCAATGATGTCAACCAACTTCAACAAGATGATGATGTCACCATATTCGAGTTGCATAGTTTTATCGCCCAACTAAACATGATGTGATATTTCTCGTTTGAACTAACCGATTGTGGAATTTTCACTTGCAACTACATCTCTAGCTTCCAATCTACTACTGCACTTGCAAAGTTCCGACCTACTACTACACTTCAGTGTTTTTGTAATGAGTTGGTGGTTGTAATGGCCAAGATCGAATCTGATTCGATTTCCTTAACCACCGACTAATAAAAGGAAGATCAAGACATACATTTGGGGCCCTCTTGGGAAGGAATAGAAAGAATGAAGCCAAAGTTGTAACTAGATGATGGTGATGTAGGATTTGTAGCTCTATAAACCCCTATTGTAGTAATTTTTTTATAAGAAATAAAGCATGATTGTTGAAATTGAGTGTGGAAGAATGTTTTAGGCTATGTGATTGGGTTGTGGTAAGACCCCCTAGTCATGACTACATCATATATAGTTGCTCCTTGAAAAGATGCAAGTGTGCATTTATTTGTACCTTCATCCTCCATCTTTTTAGATTTGTGATCTATAACTATTTGCGGCTCAAGTTCTTTAGGATTATAATCGTCATCAAATTTTACCTCAATGTAATGAACTTGGCATTTGTCAAGACATATATGACCAAGTGCCCATGGCTCCTTGCAAGAGAAACAAAGTTTCTTTCCAACTTCATTCCTATTGTCTTCATCTATCTTATTTATTGTATGAGACATGAGTTTTTACAGTTGTGCATATGATCCCTTATGGAAATTTCCTTTTTGTTGCCCAAAGACAAGTGCTTTGGAATGATGTGGAAATTTTTTTTTAAACACATATGGATCAAGTGTTAGAGCTCTTTTGATTGCTTCTCGTAGAGTAGGGGATGCAAAATCCTTAACAACCGTTGAGAGGTTCAAACAAATCCTCAACAAATAGAAAAGTGATTATCTTTTCAAAAGTATAATATACTATTATTGCAACATTGAAGTTTTGTGACCAAAAGATTCCCGTGGGTTTCTTTGTTTGATTCATTCAAGCTCTCTAAAATATTCATCATGTTTTGTTTAAAACAGTTAAAAAAAAAATAGCTAAATTCATCAAAAGCGTGCATAAGATTGTGTTCTTGTGGGATCAACTCATGATGCTACCAATCATATGCAACACTTCTAGATGTAATATAACAAACTAAATGGCATATTCCTCCTCCATAGCTTTGAGAGAAAAATAAATTTACAATTTCTATAACCATGCTCATTAAGATTTCTTATTGCTACCATTAAACATAGGGGCATTTAACTTACAATTTTTTTGTTGTGACACCTTATTTCATCAATTTTGTTGTCATTTGGAATTCTTCCATTAAGAATCTTTTTTCCATGGATATCCAAGTAACAATTGAAACCATATTTCTGAAATCTTAATATTTACCTAGGTATTATTGAAAAATTATGACAACCTCCTTTGTTGGAGAAGCCTCGAATTCTTTCTTCTCTTTTTCCTTTCTTTGCAAAAACATGGGCTTAGATGGCTTTGGTATGGAATCGTCCACAAATCGATTGATGGCATATGTACTCCCTTCTCTTAGAGATGCTTAGGGAAGAACTAGAGTTCTCAAATTTTGAGATGGCAAACAAATTTTCAAAGTCTCATTAATTTGAATTAAAGTCACTTAGAAGAAGTCTATTTTCTCCTCTTTTGTTAACTTATGTTTTCCTCCTACCATATCTTCTATTTTATTGGAATCTTGTGCTTGCCAATTTCTTTGATATAAGAATTATCTTTTACTATGAAGCATTAAGAAACTAATTTGTGTTGCAAGCTAGCAAAATCAAAACTTTGATACCACTATAATGACCCCATCATATTACTTTGTAAATAAATATTAAATATGAAGTATATACAGCAAATATAACATGAAATACACTAAAATAACCTTCATCCAATTTGCATATTAAAGATTGTAACATAATTGTTAATTTTACAAACTATCATAGAAACGTTTACACACATAAAGTGAACTCACCAAAACATTAGAGTTTATTTATATTGATAAAATGTACAATAAAAGATGTCAAATCAAAAATAACAATACAAATGATACTCAAATTTGCAAATAAAGGCTTGTCCCCTGCAACGTATTGGCAAGCAATATAGTTTGTTGTGCTTGCCGCACAGGTTTGACCTCAGTTAAAACATTGAGAAATTTGCAAATAAAACTCTATATGTTAGAACTCCTTCAAAAATCCTGCAAACAAACTATTTAAAACTATGTTGAGATCCAATCTTTGGAATACAAATTACAACTTTTGTGCAAAATTGCCCCCAAAGAACCAAGAAGGTTTCATCTTCTAATTTCAAAAATCCAACAAGTTTTGTCCTCAAATTGTTAAATTAACACAAATAATAACTATATTATTTTTAATATCCTTCCTCTAAAAATAACCACCAAAGGATATGTCATAACCTCCAATTGATTCGTAGCTTAAAATAGTCTCTAACTCCTCTATAAAAGCTTGTCATAAAATATATTAAAAATAACAAAAGTTACACAAGGCTCATGAAAAACCCCAACACCCTGTTTTGGACTGCGAATATGACAAAAATACTAATATCTATTGGCCAAATTTACCGAATTTGAAAAATATTAAATAACTTGAGACCAAAATTAAATATTAAATTGAAAACATTTCCCACTTTCCTTGAGCCAATAGGAATTATAAAATGAACTTTTGCATCCCCAAATTAAATTATTAAAAGGAGGGCATAACAAAGAGGAAGGAAAATGTATCACTGTGTGATTTCTTTTTCTTGAAGTTGTCCATATATAGCAAATTCAACATAGCTCAAACCATTCTTGATCATCAAAACTTAGAGAATACTAAAGGGTTATCATTGTTATTGAATGAAGTAAATTACTCCTGCACCTTATGCTCGCGCTCCCGATAAAATGAATTTGCAAAAATGCTCTAAGATCATAATAGAACTTCTCAATAAATTTGAGGTCTGCTTACAAATATGATCCCTAGTTGAGTGTGTGTTTAGATAACCCATATGGATGATAATTGTTAGAAAGGTACGTAGAGGCAGCATGAGGTGCAACTCCCTCTGTTGGTGAGTTATATCACTCTCCCTCCCCCTATTATCCTGGGTGGCAGTTTCATTGTCATGCCCTGTAGAATGTCATTCCACAAATGAAAAACACAATAAACTTGGCTCCAGTTAATATGCTAGGTCTACCTTCAAATTGGAAATAGCTGTTTGGGACATGATCGGGTGATAGCATTTTAATTGTGAATGGTAACTATTGTTTCAAACCAGGTTTTTGTTTTTGTACCAATCTTAATACTAAGTTATCCTGTAAATCATGCACATTTATGGAGACCTAAGTTTTGCTAAATTTCTTTAATTTTGTCAAAATCTGAAATTTGTCATTAAAGAATCATACTTGGCAATTTAATTTTGAATTTAAACAAAGGCGACAATAGCTTCCAGCAAGTAACTGCCTGCTTCATGTAGAAAGAACAATTATGAATCGTCATCCCTCTATAACACAATTACGTCTTCTTGTCAGATGGAAAAGCAACCAAGGCATACTTAACATGTATTTTTCTTTTCATGCTTACATGAGATTGGAGGATTGAAGATAACCATTCCTAAATCTGTATCAGTACATGAGGTATTTGCAACTACAGTTAGAAACAGCATACAATATGGACAGAATATCAAGCTAGATGCCAAATGTCTAGTCATCAGCGTCACTAAATGTTTTCCTCCTTTGTATTGACTGCGAACATTCATGTTTGTCAGAATCTTTGAGACCAGCCAAGCCTGCAGAGTTTTCTACAGAACCAACATTGGCTTTCATGTTAGTGGGAACTAATGGTGTTAATTCAGATATGGTGATGAGTGCAACAGAGTGGAAATATTGTCAGCAACTTCCTGAAACTTAGTTCTAATAGTTTGGGCAGCAGCAACATTTGCCACTGCAGAAGCAATCTTCTGCCTTCCTGATACAGGAATTATATTAGAAAAAACACAGCTCCATTCTTTGACTTCAACACGTTTAAGGCATTCCTTAATTGGGTTCAGAAGCCTGATCCAACCATTTGACTCGGCCAGCTGAAGATTTTTCCATTCCTGGAGAGAGAAATGTTTTCCTCTTCATTGCAGATGCCTTGCCTACAGTAGCACCATGGATGTCAATATTTTCTTTTCCTTTGCCATTTCCATTGCAAGCCATGACAGATGCAGGAGCCTTGGGAGGCAATTTTGAATCCACACTGTTACTCCTTTGAACGCTGTTATTTGGTATACTCTGCACATTATGGGGCACAGAATCCTGCACAGTTGCAACTGCTGCTGCCGCTTGGGATTTGGTTTTCATGGATTCATACTTTTGAATATCATATAGGAGTTCCTTCTGAAGCTGCTTGTCTGCCACAAGTATTTCATCTATTTCATTCTTGTACTCTTTTAATATCATGCGTAAGCAATCCATCAAGCAGCCTATCAAAGAACTATTCTTGCTCTCAAGCAACCTGAAAATAACCTTATCTTTATCAGATCAAATCAAACGTAAATAAATGATTGTAATTGTTTATAGCAAGAAAGTTAAATAGGCATAGAAATAAAGTATTACTTATTACATACCTCTTGAGCTCTATAAAGATTGGAATGGCATTCTGGATCAAATTTTTCTTTGCTATCTGTGTAACAACTCGCCCTTTTGCTGCAGCAAAAGCTGCTGCTCCACTTTCTTCTTCCAGCTCCATATTCTCAGCCCCTCCTAGTCGATTAGCTTGAATGCGCATCTCTTTGCATGCTAGTATTTGTAGCGCATCCTGATATCAATGATTTTCAGCAGATAAATCCCAATAGTGACAAAGTGACAAACACTCCAATACAGTTCCAAACCTCATAACCATACCTGAAGTACACACTGTGCAGCATCATCATCGAGATTAAGCAAACCATCAGCTGCAGCAGCAAGAATTTCTGCACAGAGCTTTGCTGAAGTTGCCAATAAATGCTCAGGTGCCATCTGTTTTAGTAAGGAAACATAGATGTGCATGCGCTCTGAGGATACTGATTCATTGCTACCTCTGCAAATAAAAAGAAACTATGTGTACTTCAGCTACACACTAAATATCTTACAATAAAGCATTCGTATCAAATGATCCATAGTGTTCTATGTTAATAAGCAGCCGTAAATCACCTTAAAGAAAACAAACGGCGATCACTCTCTGAGGTCTGAAATGTCTCACTGTGACCAGCATGTGCATGACAATCATTCAATATAAAGATCGTCTCAACAAAACTGTTATATGCCAGAAGTGGTGCCTTTGCTGCAGTCGAGATTTATCCATAAGTAACTACAGACACTTTTAAGCAATCAAACATTTGCTAAAAGTTACAATTTCGCACTGTTCTTATATAAAATTCTCACTTTTCAAAATGCTCCCAAAAAGATAATCTGCCAACCGTCTGATCTTTTCGGATTCATCAACAAGAGCCAAGAGGAACCGATAAAATAGGACCCCCTTCCATTTGACATAATCCCTCTGTAACAACACACATTACAAATTGTAAAACACATAGAAAGTGGCACAAGACATATACAAGTTAAAAGCATCAATTCAATTTTTAGGGTCTTTTTCCACTAAATGAATGCAACTCAAAGGTTTATAATGGTTCTCACAAAGATTGCATTCTTTTCTTTCTTTCTTAATTGGGAATTGGACAATGTTTTCCCTGCAGAATAGCATACCTGCAATAACCTTGCAAGGAGTATGAATGTCTGCCTCCTTACAAGCTCACATGGATCACGAAGAGATTTTGTTAATTTGGGAATGCATCTGTTGCAATATGAAGTTAGTAGACTGAGATTCAAAAATTCCAATAAAATGCAATAGCATCATAGCACAAAGCATCGTCAGAATTTGAAATCAGTAACTGATATGCCAACAATAAAATGTCACAAGTTTGGCTCCATGTATCTCATCACAAAAGAGATAGCAACTCATTTTTTTATTTTCTATAGGTGGAAACTTAAATCCTGAGCGTTAAACAAACATTTTTAAACAGCTATCTACCCATTGTTACCTTCTGTAAATTTGGGAATATAATTCATCAGCTTGCCTTAACCAAAGATAAGTAGATGGCCATCTAAATTATATTTATGTTCTATGATCATGAATATAATTCCCAAGCTTTAACAGTCGAGGAACATCTAATCCACTTTTGCATTCTAAGAATATAATTCTTGAGCTGTAACTATAGAGAAGTAGATGGTCATCAGCATTGCCTTCCGAGTTGTATTCCAATTCCAATATTAAGTCAAGTAATCTTTTTAATAATCAATTGCACTTTTCTCCTATGACTCTGTATTCCTCGTGCACCCACCTTTTGCACGCATTGTTGGTAATGTTTGACATAGACTGAGCACTAACCCAACTTAAAGCACCATCATCCTATGAATCAATGTTGTCTTTATGCCGCACAGTAAAAGCATAAACTCATAAACATTTTCATCTACATCCACAGTTTCAACATACAGATGTCCTTGATCTACATCAAGGGGAATGACTAGACGATATTCCTCATTCTCAAAGCTCATATAGCTATTTTATAACCTCGAGTTTGCTGTTTGATTCTGATTTTGATATTGATACCATATTTAACCAATGATGTTTTGTATTTCATCAAGACATTCAGCTGTGTTTTGGATGCATATGTTATGATCTGATGTTTTATCATATAGTTGTATTTTAGTTGACAACTTGACAGTTTTCACTTCATATATTGATTAAGTGATCATATTATATGGTTTGGCATTATGATTATTATGGTTATTGATTTTTGCATTCATGCACCACATTAGGTGGTTGGCATATGGTTTAGGATTTGTAGAATAGCTTCTTGTTGTAAATTTAAATTTGTATGTTAATTTTTAAAAAATGCAAAATAGCACCAAAATAATGGCAATTTTTTTCTAAAACCATTATTTGATTGGAAAATAGTAATCTTCTCATTTTTAAGCTCTAAACGGTAGGTATTCTTCATTTTTTGAAATTTTGTATTTTTAAAATTGAAGAAATTCCCAGGATCATCAATGGTGTTTTTGGAAAATTTCCATGATTCTTGAGTTTGTTGAAAATGTCAAAAATGAGATTTAGACAATGTAGAACATTTTTATTTTGCAAGACATAAAGTCTCCTTAACAAAATGATTTTATCCTTAGGATATGAGTGTCTAAATTTTGACCTCATTTTCTCTATCATAACTTTTTTGATCATTTGACCTTTTTTGTGTTAGGATGAGCTCTAGAATTAGGAGTAGAGTGAACCCTAATTGCCAATTGAATTGGAATTAAAACCAAGAGGAGGCTTGAGAGGGGATAATATCTAAAAAGATAAATCTGAATAGGGATCAAACAAAAATGAACATAGTGAAGACATGATCCACTTTAGTATTGAACATCCTTTAGAGGGTTTGTGATGGATAGTGAGAGACATTATCACGATATATTTGTGATTGTTTGAATGTCATTAAGGATCTCCCAATTTAAATTTGGGCACACTTCTCAACACCATGCCAACTTAACACCATCACGAAGACACTCTACATAATACGCCTAGTAGCCTCTTCCTTTAGATTGTTGGGTCATTTGTATCCAATGCAGATATGTGAATCTCATTGGATGTTATTGGCGGTTATTTTCATTCTTCTTGTGTGCTATTGGTGGTTCACATCATAACTCATTTCCATTGTATCCCATTCTTTGATATCATGTTTGCAATGTGTATGCTTATTAGATGTATTATGTATAAATGGTCTTGTATCATACCATATTGCTTTGTGTGAGTTTGCATGCTTGCTTGATCGACCACCTCTTTGTACAAAGGGGTGGGCCTCAAGGTCCCACACGATTGGGCAATGTTGATCACCATTAGGGCCAGCTGGATTGACAACAATGCTTTGGATAGTGTACAAAATTCTCTTAGTTCTTGTGATGTTGTAGATCTTCATTGATGCATTTTTGAGAAATGTATAATTAAGAACTTTTGTTAACTCTATGGTTCAATTGTATAAGAGTTATGAACTACCTTAGTAAACTTATGTAAACTATGCACATTCGGGATGGTAGTATTCAATTGTATTCTTTCATTGCTTGTTTTGGATTAAAATGGTATCTTGAATTGAAATGGAATCCTATGATGTACTAGGTCCTAATTTTTAAGATGTATAGATCTAGTTTGATTTCAATTTGAAATGAACTTGTGAACAAATTTATTCTATTGTTTGATGTTGTGATTGATATTAGAATCATTAGTCGATGTTAGACATTCAACCTTATGGATAGGGTTAGTTAAGATTATTCGTGTATACTCATGTCAAATGGGATGGAAAAAGGACAGTTGCATATGAATTTATGGATTTTATGGTTTTCAAACATGGTAAATAGAAGCATAGGCACATTCAATTCATGGCCTGAAACATTTTTAAACAGCACTTAGATCAAGGTGTTTACATCATATTTTGTTTTAGGGTGGGTAAGACTACATTGGCCTAGCCATGCTCTTATTTTCTCATTTCATCTTGTCATGTCCTTGGGGATTGAATCCTTGTTGGGGTTAACAAGAAGTCTCGACACCATCAAAATCAATTTTAGAGCCTCTAAGAACCTCATAGTGCATTTTGGACCATAGTGACCAGGAGACGAGTACACGTGACAAGCATGAATACCAGAACACCATGTTCAAAAAATATGGAAGACGGCAATTATATATATATCATACAATGGATATCTTTAAAGAATGCTAAATACTAAAATGCTTAAAACTTTGAAACAAAAAAACATTTAAAGTATTCAAATAGATGTCGACAAAAGAAAGGATTAAATATATATATATATATATATATATATATATATCATACAATGAATATCTTTAAAGAATGCTAAATACTAAAATGCTTAAAACTTTGAAAAAAAAACATTTAAAGTATTCAAATAGATGTCAACAAAAGAAAGGATTAAATATATTGATATTTGATAATAATCATGATGATATAAATTTTATTTAAAACCATATTCACTTGGAGATGGCATGCAATGTAGGAGGAGAATGCCATTATTTTTAAGAACATGATAGGGTGACCTTGAAGATGACTATATTTTCAACCAATTAACAAAACTTCAATGCATGTACATGTTTGAAGGATTTTTTATTGTTTCTCTTCATATTCTTACTTCTTTGGGATTTTATAAGGAAAATTTCTACAGCCAAAAAAACTTGTAATTTTTTATGAGAAAAATCGAAAATTAAAAGTTCATTAGTGCAACTGTTTGGCTCTTTTAACTTTTGTCAACCACGTATCATCACCTTAAAAAATCCAATGTAATTTATGTAATATATCTAAGAAACCTTTATATGAAGTTTCTTGATTTTCAGCAAGTGCTTATAGGAGACATATAGGAGCCACAAAGAGACTTCATTTGAAGTTTCCTAATGTCTAGAGACATTTAAAAATGGGTCTCCAAAACTAAGACGCATTCCAATATGGGAGATTAGTACCAAGGGTCAAGGTACAATCTCCTTGTAACTATGCTTTGGACCTTTGTACTATCTTGAATCACCCATTTTGGAAAGGGGCGATTTCCACTTGTAAAAGGGGCAATCCAAAAAAGAGGCAATTCATACTAATAAAAGGGGTGATACAAAGACAATGGGCATTTCCTAATTTTCGAAAAAAGTTTTCTAAGAGGGTTCCATTGGGGTCTACCTTATCCACCTATCAACTTGGTTTGGAAGTGTTTTAGATTCCTTGCCAATTACTCATTTTTTGTGTTGTAAATTGTGCATTTGAGCGAGAAATATTAGTCTAATGTATAACTTGATGAGGTCTTGGATCTCCTCATTGTTCTACCTAGGGAGCGAGTAAACCTAAAGTTTGGATGTCGTTTCCACTTCATTGTGGATGTTGTTGGTTCATTTTAAGTTTGAGAGATGAGACAATGTACTGCTTTCATCCTAATCTTTTCAACTATGAGAGAAAGGCATTATGATTTAGTATCCACTAAACGTGGTTAAAGAAAATTCTACCCTATTGTATGGTTGATGTGATGAGGTTGTCATGTAACAAAGTTAAGACTTGCGCTTGTGCAATCATGCTTTGAGAATTGACATCACTCACTCTAAGTGTCATTGTGTTGTATCATGACATCTCTAGTGTGTATGTGTGCATTGTTGCATGTTTGTGTCATAATTGTATTGCAAAAAAATTGCCTATTCTTTGTCCATTAATGCCTTGGATGAGAGCTTGGAGCATAACAATTCCCTTGCCAATTTTTCTTTCCTCTTTCCTCTTGGATTTCAAATCCTTTGCATACTAGACTTCTCCTTGCAACTCTCCAATAACCCCCAAATCTTATACGAATTTCTTTTTGTGTGTTGGACCATGTGGATGGTCCATTGTGGCAAATTTGGTGCATTATGTACTTTCTCTTTTGGTTGTTCATCCAACCTTGGCATTGGTTTGTTACACCACTTTTGGTGATAATATTCACATGTAGTTCTACTTTGGCTCTATAATTGAGCTTTGCCTTTCCACACAAACATAGTAGTAACTAAATCATTCCTACTATGTTCTATAGTTTACCTCTTTAAAGAATCTTTTCACACAATTCAAGACAACCCTTAATGTGGTATTTAGCATTACATTTCCAATGACTACATTGCAAAAACTTTGTGCAGTTCCTATGCATATGGCCAAGTGCACCACATTTACCTCATGGTGATTGACTACCAAGGAAACATCCAATACCTCTTCCATGAACTCTTCCTCAATAGCCTTGGTTACATCCTCCATTATTTTGTCCTCCATAGGTCAAGTTATGACCACTATATGACAACCATTCATAGCCTTGCACACTACTTAATGAAATTTGTGTCATCATGTACATCTATACATCCAAGTTAACCCTTATGGTAGAAGATTTTGAGAATTCTTCTATCCCCTACAAGTCTTATACCAAAATGTCAAGCCTTGCACATTACATCAACAATAACACGACAATCTATTGTGTCATGTCAATCTCTTGCACACTTTGCACCAAGTAGATTCCTTGATCTATTTTGCCTTTTGCAACAAGGCGCAAGACTTCATGTCATGACATTTGTCACATGCAAGCTCTACAACTTTAACATTCTTTTGTGGACAATTGTTCTTGTTATGTCCTTGTTATCATTCAATGCACAATAGAATTTGTTTGTTGTCCTTACACAATAGTGCTGAAAAAATTATACAATATAAACCTCTAGAAATGGCCTTACCCTAGAATCTAAACTCCCAACTACCTATGCGGATAGTGCAATTTCAAGAGGCTCTCAATGACTAGTATATGTACAACAACCTTCTATATAGTGCCATCAGTAGAATATCATGCCCATACATTATCAGGATAGTGGGAGGAAATATACATATAAATATACACACATGCATTGATGTGTTCGTTTATACGCACGTGAACGTACATGCACGTTTGTAGGCACGATAGTTCCGTCTACACACGTGCATATGCGTTTGTGTACGCATATATGAACCTGTGTTTGCATATGAGGCTTCCTCACCAAAAATAAAAATATATTTATATTCACTCGATCAATTACTTATGCAGAAGGAGAGACAAGAAGGATTACAAAACCCTAGACCACCTTTCACTACAACACAAGGGACAGAACAACCAACACAAACGGCTTACCTCAAGGCTGACAAGAACAGGCCCTAAACCTGATAGGTTAACCAAGTCATACAAACCGACTCGAGCTCAAATGGCAATACTGGAGACTTCTCAACATAACCTCTCTTCCAGATGATACTTTCCCTCTTTCTCCCTGAAGGTGCTTGGTTTGTCTTGCATCAACACTCAAGAAGGTAAAGGTATTTAGCCTGACAATCATTCCAATATCTTCATCATATCACATTCATATTCGCATTTGCTTTTAAAGAAAGAAATTCCTTGCATACAATTCATTTGTTCCAAGACATCAACATCCATGATTCTATCAGAAAGCTTAAATCAAAACATACCATAATCTCATTAAAACATGACTAGTTTTCAAGACCATAAACTTCATTGCATAATTTACCCATAGTAAAAGTAGTTTTTATGAAATTAGGGTAGGATGTAACAAGAATGCCCTTGAACCTCAATGTTCCTACATCAAAAAATCTTGAACTAGGTGTCATAGGCATGTACATCCTCAACCTCAAACAACTCTTGTTTAATCCCTTTAGCACAACAATACTTTGTTGCTCAAATTTCCTTCAAGAATGATTCCTCCAATTGCTCATATTCCATGACAAATCAAGCTAGGTCATACTTTCAATACCAAGTATGGGAGTGATCCAAGTGTAGTGCCAAACTAGCTTCCTCTCAATTCTAGTGTATGAATTTTGATTGTTTCCCACAAGATTTTTTAAGCCATTATTTGGTCCCTATATACTCTAGTTACTTCACTATATACTCTAGTTACTTCACATAAATTTAATAGTGAATATGAACTGGTTACTTTTATGGAATAACTTGCTGCTAGTACTTGGCATGTTTTGCAGTATTCTACGTAGAAGCATTTAATCTGTGTGTGCCACATGCAACAGTTGAAAGGGAAACATCTTGTCGACCAAAATATTGGAATGTCTAACATCCTATTATACTCATTAACTGTGTGGTTATTATTACACCACTAGTCTAATAACTTGTTGGAATTCCTCTATTTTGCATAGGCATAGTTGACGTTATTCCCTCGATTGGCATAACAGAGTGTCTACCGCTTGTGCGTTCATTTGTTGAAGAACCTTCATACACAATGAACCAACAAATTGTGCATTCATCCCTATACCAATTTGCTTGTCAACTACCATTTGTGTATAACTAGCTTGAGAACCTCCTTGGCTCATTTGCATCTAACTTCCTCCTACCATCATGCTCAATGTGGATCCAACTATCATGGAACTCAATCCAACCAAACCTCCAATAAACACCATAGTTGTAGATACATCACTCAACATGCCAATCAAAAACATACTAGTACTACTTGAGTAGAATTTATCAACAAATCACCACTACCATGTAAACTTCTTAAGTAAGTGCTGTGTTCAACTTCAATGTTTACTTGTCTATAGTCTATTTCTAAAACTTGCATGAGGATCTCCTTCTACAAAGGAGTTGTTAGAACCGCTTCCCATAGCAGCATTAATTGTTTGGGGAAAAAATCGGCAAACCACAAGTTCTGGATTTTTTGAAAAAATCGAATTTACAAAAAACACAAAAAATTGAAGAAAAACAGGCAGAAACTACTTTTTTTTAAAAAAATTAATGGCATTTCCATACATACAGACATTGAGAGCAAATAAAATACAGAGTTCAATCCATGAATTATAGAAAATAGATCTAATCAATTTAATGGCCTAAAAAAGGTGCTTTGGAACAAGCTATGGATGCTTGGAAAAATTCTATCAAAGAGTAATAGTAAGCAACAAGCTATGGTCTCATGATTTTTTTTTCGCATGAAAATCAGCATGATGTTATTCGCGTTTTTTTGTAGGTTTAAACACGTTTTTTGGCGATTTTGCAGTTTTAAACGAGAAGAAATCGTTGACCAAAAGGTCAACAATTTTTTCAAAAAATCAGGGAAAAAATCTTCCAGCCTACAATTTTTTTAAAAATCACAATTAATCGGGATTTTTTGCAGATTTATGCTTCTATGCCGCTTCCTATTGCACGTGCTCCCATCATTTGATATTCTTCTTCAATGACATTTTAGAACTCACTATGAACATTTCCTCCTCCATTCAACTACCTTCATGCTCACATTGGATATCACCTACACTACTACCCCCTAAGAGTCCTCCCTACTCTACTTGGGTATTCACGACTCCCTCTTCATCCAATAGCACTCTTCATCCAAGATTCATGGCAACAAAATTTGCTGATCTTCTTTCACTATATTGATGAAATCCTACTTCCTCTTCACTTGGGTTATGGTATTTTTTTTACCATGTCTATGCATAATTTATGCCAACATCCCCCTCTAACTTCCACATAGCTCACTACTACCATGTAAACTTCTTTAGCAACTAATATTTTCAACTTCAATTTTTACTTTTCTATACTCTATTTTTAAAACTTACATGAGGATCCGCTTCAATGAAAGCAAAGTTGGCACTGTTTCCAATTGCACTTGCTCCCATCATCCGATATTCTTCTTTACTACCATACCAAAACCCACTATGAACACGTCCTTCCCCATTCAACGACATTCACACTCTCATTGGATATAACCTACACTAGAACCCCCTAAGGGTCCTTACTACTCTTCTTGGGTACTCATGGCTCCCTCTTCATCTAGTACCACCATTCCTCTACAATTCATGGCAACAAATTTTGTTGGGCTTTCACTATATTTGTGAAATCCTACTTCCCATTTACTTGGTTCATGGTCACTTTCTACTATCATGTCCATACATAAATCATGCCAACATCCCCCTCTAACTTCTACCTAGCTCTAGCACAAAAAGAATCAAGCCCTCCATCTCCAAGGTTTCAATTACCAGATTGATTATTATTTTCTTAATCAAAAAGAGTACGAATTCTAGGAAATTAATTTGCAAAGCATGAAGCAACTAAAACTCAACTTCCATGGGGCATGTATAAGTGGATACGAAAAACTCCGACAAATAGCTATCCATGACTCCCTATCACTAGATAGGCACTGCTCTTGTCTGTTTCACACAACTCTTACAATCTATCTTCCGACAAAGAGTACTTCCTTCTAAGATTACTCAATTAATCTTGGCAATATGCAAATAACCATTAAAAGATTAATCCTAGCAAATCAATCAATTAATCAAGGTGTCTTGTGTAAAGCTCCTACCTTTTGCACATATCTCTACACCTTAGTCACCTTTCCTCGTACTATGTTGTGCTCATCTCGAGCATATGTGCATACTATTTTGCACAACTTGCCATTACTTAGGCACTTCCTCCTCGATCTCTTGCACAAATACTCATATTGGCTTTATTATTTTTCTTGATGAGCAATTGTCATTCTAAATCAATCAATTAATCAAGGTGTCTTGTGTAAAGCTGCTACCTTTTGCACATATCTCTACACCTTAGTTGCCTTTCCTTGTACTATGTTGTGCTCGTCTCGAGCATATGTGCATACTATTCTGCACAACTTGCCATTACTTAGGCACTTCCTCCTCCATCTCTTGCACAAATACTCATATTGGCTTTATTATTTTTCTTGATGAGCAATTGTCGTTCCAAAAGACTTGCACATTGATAACTGCCATATGGGTTTAAGCATACATTCAAATCTTACACATTCAATTCATGCCAACATACTAGATGCACTAGAGGTCCTAAATTCTTCAAGTAAATTTCACCTTGCACTACTCATTTTTCATGTATTAATTCTAAAGATCATTGAACTTAATTATGACACATATTACTTACAGTCAGTTGTCATAGTTCATGCCTTGCAAATATTGTGTCACTTGGCACATGCTTTGACTTGAGGTCCTAACATTAAAATTTAAAATATATCTTTACACAACCTACATGGAATGTTCTCCAAAGGTGATAAACTATAGTCATTCTTAGTGAGTATGATCTTTATTTTCTATATTACGCTAAGTTGTCGAATTGGGTACGGGTACAGTACAACATTTTTTTTTTGGGGGGGTGGGTACGTCCGTACATAAAACATATAAAAATCATAGATATAGACATATTTGCAGCCTAAAAAGTAAAAACAAGAATTAAATTTAGAATACCACATATCATGCGTATGCTAAACAGAACTTAGAACTACCATAAATATAACAAAACTAAAATACCCTATCGTAACATATTTGATATCAATTATTCAAAACCCTTCGTCTCTGCAGAAGCTATTAAAAACCATCTAAAATGTTGTGTGTTTTTCTATTTTAGATTTGACGCATTTAAGCACACGAAAAAGTTGAAAAAAAATTTGAAATTTGCGTCAAGACTTTCGAAATCGGTCAAACATGCCACGTCGACTGGACAAACATCGAAAAAATGTCAGGATTTGTCTATTTTTTAAAATACATTTCACGATAAAAAATGCTACTACCCTAGTTGATTCCACAGGGTTTTTACATGTATCCGATTCAGATACATACCAATACTCGAAATCGGCAGGGCATATGAGCGATTCCGGTAACTTAGATATTACCTATAGTAAAGGGAGAAGAGAATAACAAGCACATTTATTAGGAGACAAATTTTATGCTACATGAGAGTACTCCAAAGGGACTTGAGGGATCAAATCATCGTAATGCAAAAACAAATTACATGGCCTCCACAAGTTGTTTTTTGCTTTGCAAAGTGGTGAGACTAATCAACAACCTAGATTTGGGATTGTGACTTGGATAAGGATAGCATCTTGAGATTTTGAAAGCACATTTATGTGCTTCAAGGCAATAGGATGAAAGATACATACCATGAGGCATCACCCATCATGTTATGTACATAAGACTGGAAAAAATGTCCCCGGAACTAAAAGTAAAAGGCAACATACCTACATATTCCAACTAAAATAAATTCCTTCCATTTAAAGCACCAATTGTTATATTCAGCTCAGTCAAAAATATAATAGATGCATAAATGATAGGGAGGCTAGTTGGAGGAACCAATCACTAGTTCCTGCTCTAGGTCTTTCTTTGTAAGACCCCCTTGGTGCTTGGCTTCACCAATCTAACCTATAGGCCTCTATTCTTGTCTAGATGCCCCTGGTTTGCCTGACCAACTCCTCTCCTATCAACAAGCTTCCTTTCTACCAAGCCAACCTTGGTGCTGTCTCATGTTCTCCATTGGCCCTTATTCTGCCTTAAAGACCAAAAACCTCCAAAACGTTGAACACAACTTTGCAGGGGAGTGAGGGTGCTACAAATGCTTCCAAACATATCATCTTTTTCTCTCTAAGATCCTCCTAACTCCACTTAACCATCGCTTACAACAAACCCTACTTTTGGGCTACTAGCCTAAGTACCCAATTAAGCCCCTAAACAGGGATAAAATGCAATTTCCTTAAAAACCCACTAAAGGACCTGGTTTCTTCATTTGGGGGTTGTGATTCCCATACCCTCACCTTAAAGTTTATTGAGGTTTTGAGCCTGTACAGGCCGTACACAGCCCAGACACAAAAATGGCTAAGAACCCTAGGGTTTCCTAACTTTTCTGGCTGATTTCGGACTGGTGAAAAGTTATCCCTCCAAACGGCCTGCTGGAACCTCCTCCTGACCTCCAAGCATAGCCAAGACCTTCCCCTAAATTCTCCAAAAAGAATTTCTCAAAAATCTTTATTCCCCTGCAAGTTATGCTACTTTTACTCCAAGTCTGCCCCAACCGGACCTGCACTGGCTCGCCTAGGGCATCGTCATGTTGGCAGCTCCTACACTCAAACAAACTTTTCTATGTACATAATATGCAGGGAGGGAGTCTAGTCTTGTTTCCATTGATTCCATACTACTTGGTACGGTCTGGAAACCAGCTAGAACTCCATATTTCTGGACTTTACCAGTCCAAAACAGCAAAACAAAGAGACCACAGTATTTACAATAACAGAAAACGATGGAAAATCTGATTAAAATTCCACAAGAAACGTTCAAAAGGATTCACCACATGCTATACAACACAACAAAAGCTTAACTTAAGTCATCTACTTGCTGTTTCAGACGCAAGAACAGAAAAACTGTATTTTTCCCATCAAGAAAATCACTGTCCTCTTGTATTCACAGCAAAACTCCAATAACAAAAGTCTCCAACCTCTTCCAAGGTCGAGAAAGAGTCTTTTTGCACGCCTCCAAAATAGTTAGGTTTACGTTTTTAACCAAGAATGGCAAAAAAACTCGCTGTTTGAAAACACAGTGTGTTTTCAAACTTTTACAAAAACATAGGAAATGGCCACCAAAACATTTCCTAATTTATTCAACTTTTTCCAATGAACCAAAAAGGTTCCCAAACACAAACTAAAGGTGTTAAATACCCTGCATAACAAAACAAAAATGATTTTAAAACAGCACTTCAAAAATGTGCTTGTAATTTGGCACCTTGGCAGATGCTCCTGCACCAATAAATACCCCAAGTGAATTGGAATATCAACCAAGAATGAAACTCAAGGTGTGAGAGTATGTCACTCATGCTTAGAGTGTCAATGGATAAAGTTCAATCAATGCAAACAAACTCATTTTTTGAATTCTCTAAACTGGAAATACAATTCACTTCACTATTGAATTGCCTACGACATGGCAACTACACGACTCAATCTCAGTTTTTGAGGATAAACTCAACAAAGTAGAAGACTTGCTCCCAATGAGAGACACCTATAAAGCAGAGGCCTAATGTCAATGTATGTAGATGAGATTGTTGAATTGTATTGGATTTTGTGTATCATTATCTCTGGCCAAGATTCTTTGTTTGTCTCCTTTTCGGACATCATTTTAAATAGATTTCCAAGCCAAGAGGATGAAAAGGACTCTTGAGGATATGTTGTAGAAATACACAATGGGCCAGAAAATGTGTTGGGAGTATTATCTTAATAGATTTTGCTCATTACAACTGCTACAATTTTCATTCAATTCCAATTAAATAGATTGGGTTTCTAGAACATATTCACTCCAATATTGAAATTCATTACTTTTCACTGGCTCTAAAGTTATATGGTAATCATATATTTTAAAAATGAATTACCATATAGTCAAGATAAGGTTATATGATCATATCTATATATGACTGATTTTCTTATTGCCCTATTTGTTTTTAGAAAGTTTACTACAGCATATTATATGTTTAATATACTTGGTTATTCAAACCTATTAATTAAGAAATTGTTGATATACTGGGTGTTTGGTTAGTGAGTTGAGTGGGTTGTTTAAACCATTCACATATATAGAGTTCTAGAAGAAATTTGAGGGACATTTGGCAAAAACTAAGCGGAAATGTCCTAGAAAATAAGAATTCCAACTATATCCTGTTACATATGTTTCTTAAAATTGAATAATATACCATCCTGTTACCTGCATTTGAATGCTAAAATTTCAATTAATCATAGCAAACAAGCCTAAGATAGAAAAAAGAAAAGAGAAGAGCACCATTGCATTATCTTTTGCACACTTCAAGTTGCATGTAGCTGTACGAACATTGAAAAGGAGAAAAAATAATGAAGGGTGGATATTTGGTAGCGATATCAAACAGAGTTATTTCTTAATAATTTGAGCCTATCAATGAATTATCAATAATTCCTTCCCTAAAAGAAAATTATCAAACCAATCTTCACCTTCAAAATAAAACTTGAAAGAACAATTCACTCCATATCTACATATGACTTAAGCTAATCAGCTAAAATGTTAAGTCAAAATAATCTTTTACTTCATATCTACACAAGTCAGCTAAAAGTAGTCACCCTAAAATGTTAGACATTTCTGTAACAAGGCTACCTTGTGCAAATAATGATACTAACATATAAATGCAGATTGGAGCAGCTAATTTCATTAATTCATTAGTCTAACTACGTATCACAGCCCAGTTTGTCTACTACAACCACCATCCGATAAAGAAGGATATATCACCTGACTTCCTAGGATTCAATTAGGCTAGAATTTATAAATCTACAGTATGCAACAGGTGGAGAACTTAAAAAACTAGCAGGAATAACAATTTGCAAATGCTTAGATGTGTGGTGCCCATCTGAATAAAATTCTCCTAAACATTGGAAATCAAATTTGTTAAAACCTCGGATGAATTCAAGAGCTTTAAAGAGAATCCTCTCACCCATCAACAAGAGCAGTATAGCGGACACAAAAGTCACTCATTGCAACCATAATATTGTTACGGACAGCTGGAGAATCTGTTATTTCAAGCTCCTGTCAATCAAATTATTATAACATAAAATTTCACATGATGCAGGTAAACAACAGAAACATGTACCAGCACTAGACCTAAAACATGGTTGAAACATAATGTACGTTAATAAGCCATGCTGAGGACGTATGTAATACACTACCTGTAGAAAAAGAGGGATGCAAGACTTGGCAAGTTTATCATCTGCAAGGCATATTTTTCCCAGAGTGACCCAAGATTGTGTATACACAGCAGGTGCAACTTCTTTTGCAAAAATAGAAGCACCAAGACGCTTTATGCCTTCTCCACTTGAGGCTTTAGATGTAACCATAGCTTGCAGTAAGGTAACAAGACGCCCCAGTTTAGCAGTGGGGCAAATTAGAACAAGTGCACCTATGGTAAAAATTGCAGTAACAACTTGTATTGAAAGGCTGGCAAAGTCTGTAGATATGGCATTGCCTTTCTTTTTCATCCGTGACCTGGTTTTGCTCAAAGGCTGGGGGGTCTTAAAGCTGTTGATATTATCAGCATTTGAAAACTGTGACATGTAGTTATCCAGTATTTCCTCAGCTTTAGAAAGGAGTTGACCAACCCAAGCAGAAATTATTTGATTTCCTTCTTCTTCTGATGATGCCTGCCGCTTGCATAGAGTTATAAGAGCCTTCACATGTGCATCAACCTGTACATTGTGATTTCAAATTTTAAAACTAAGTTGCACTTCCACACAAAAGCAATAAATTTCAAAGTGTTTGACAAGTGCTTAGATTTACCTCCCTAGGGTGCATATTGAAAGCCTCCACACGTATGAGCAAGTCATGAGCAAGTTCCGCAGCTGCATCTGGGGTAAGTACCACAGCTACATTTGATATTGTTTGAAGTAGAAACACTCGATCTGTAGCCCAACCAATAGACATAGCTTCAGTTTCTTCAAAATTATTTTCCATTCCTTGCTTCACAGGAGTGTTATATGGTGTTCCCTGGGACATCTCATTAGTTTGTTCTGTTCGATCAAGAAGTTTCCAATGGTGACGCAGAAAACTCCAACTTAATGCCTTGGGAACAAATAGTGAAACTTCAGAGAGCAACAACCATGTTCCAGGGGGAGCAATCCACTTATCTATAGGTATTGAGCGCTTCTGTGACAGGGATTCAGATGTGGTGATAATGTTCTGAAGTGCAAAGGCTATTCCAGCTTTCAGTTGGCCTTTCTTTCCCAAAAGCATGCATATGCGCTTTACACAGGATGATACATTTCCATCAGCTAGTCCTTTTAATAAGGGTAAAACACCATGGGGAAATAACATCTCCATCTCTTGATTTTGGCCTCGCAATAGAGAGACATCAGAGAAATTTGATCTCTTGCTGGATGCCTTCTCAGCTGCAACAGAAGAAATTCGTTCCACAACAAGCTCTTGAAATAGATTCAAGCATTCCTCCTGAATACTTGATTCATTATCTGTTACTAAAGGTAGCACAGATTGCAACCATTCTGAAATCACTCTATCAACTGGAAATTTTCTGAATACCTGTGCAAGCATCTTGAAATCATAAGAAATTCTTTTATGACCAAACCTCTTTAACAAATTTATATCTGATTAAAAAATATAAAAGATAAATCCAAACAAGAATGATAGACAAAAGGCTGCAGGCATACAACATATTCAACCATGCAGACAACATTTATAATGACCCAGTGCTATTTGTCAGCATATCCATAAGTTCAAGTATTCCTCATTTGCCATATTTTCAACCATACAAACAGGATTTACAATGTGTTACTGATCATTGTTAAAAGATCCAGATCTCAAGTATACCCAGATTACTAAGAAAGAGAAACAGATTGGTTTCAATGGCTAGTGTTTCATAGAAAATAGTCTTCCTTCTGTTGCATTGCAGTTAAAAGCCATGTCAAAACTGCTATTGAAACGAGTGTTGCATAGGCTAGCCTTCAGCATCTCATATTTTCCCACATGTAAAGGAAACTGGAACTTGGAGCACTCCTAAATGTATAGCCTTATGAGGCATGCCACAAAAGACAAACTTCTATTGCCATGTAATTATCATTTTCTGCGAATTCCCTTTCAAAAAGAAGCTGAAGCTTGAATCTAAGAAGGAATATCTATAGAACTTATTCAAGCAATGCTAAAGCAAGTCCTGTATGCAATAAAACAAGTTGGACACAAAAACAAAAGAAATATATGAATTAATGTCAAGAAAACCAAAACCTTAAAACAAGTTGGACAGAAAAACAAAAGAAATATATGACTAAATGACAAGAAAACCGAAACCTTTAAGTTCTAAACCAATGATGGAACAACTACAAGTTGCAATACTCTGAGATAGCTTGTGCGATTGCTTAACTATAAAAGAATCATTCAGACTGAATTTTTCACCTCGCTTGGAGCTAGGTTTTCAATACAGATAGGTTAAATAGTACTTCAATTATAAGCTCCACTATTATTGCATGCAGTAAGCAACGATGTGCCACGGTATACAAAAGACTTACAAAGTTGAAACAAAGAGCATTTATGTTTACCTGAAAACTATACAACTTTCAAAGAAGTTAACAAGTGAACATATAGCAAAAGGTGAAAAAAGAATATACATTTTTCATTTTTATAGAAAAAAGTTTTTGAGAACATGTTTTTTCAATGAAGAAGTGCATTATAAAATCATAACTAAAGATCAACAGAAAATGGTCCTTCGAGGATTCAGAAAACTTCAGGTAGCTAAGGAGATTCCATTAATCAGCATTTTCAGTTGATCAGACAAGGATTTGAAGATAAGAAGGTGATGTAAATACTTGTAAGTCCAGCAATTCAAAACAAGCAAATCGATTGCTTGGAAACTACAGAAGCTTTAAAATGTTTATCAGTTTAGTTGGTAATTCAAAACCCAACAGGGTAGGAGACATTTCTGTAACTCTTCAAATTATATTCCAGCTTATGATAATTATAAAGTAAACGCATGCTCAATTTGATCTAACTCAGTAGTGGGTAATGTTGCATCTTCTTCAAACCTGCCTGATCAGATCTGAAATTTATAAGATGTATTAACTCTGACCCACCTCCATCAACTTGCTTCTATTACATATTAGGAAAAGATGAAATGACTCTGTAACCACATGAACATTATTTCATTATGTTGATAGTTCCATCAATTTTAAAGCTTGCACATTCTTAACAAGTTTCGAGCTTATTATAACATGCATTAGACTTCCTCAAATATTAAGATCAGTCATAAGCCCTCAATATGGTAGTGGTACATGCCCTTGTAATAAGTTGTGGTAGGCCCTTCATTCCAATAACAGCCAGCAACAACATGCACCATCTAATAGTCATGATGCACTTATAGACTTAGGGAGTGAAGGAGCAACAGGATCTCTTGTTGATCTGCTAGTGGCCAACAAGAAAACATTTATCTAGATGCAAACAAGAAGGTATTCACTGTAAGATATGTAACTAAATATCTTTGTGGGTTTGTATATAATCTTGGCATTCATTGTGTTAAGAGATTTTTGGGTTGTGAGATTTTTTAACGGAAGATGGACTAAGGCATGTTACTCATTTGCAATTGAGTTTCTGTTGTATAGTGTTCATACTATTTTGGTCTCCTTCTGGAGGCTCTCACTTTTGCAATGGACTTGTGCATTTATGTCTTTTGCTCTCAGCAGACTGCATCAGATTAGAAACACTGTTATGCAAGATCCTTGCATACAATCAATTCTTCATTTTCTGAAAACCAAGCAAAAGAATGGCCCAATAATCATACAATTTTCCAGAAAAGGTTTTAACCAATCATAATAGATTCTAATAAGGCAATTGCAACCATGCAAAAGATTTATCTGGAATAAACTATAAATCACAGCTCACTGTTTTTTACAGAACCAAGAAACTAAAAATAAGTTTCATACACCAGAACAACTTTGAGGGGAATCATATTATCTACAACACATACATCTGTATCTGTTGCTTATTTTCCAAGAGTTAGGTAGCTACAGATTTCAAAGTATAATCAAATTGTGAAAAAAAAGGCAGACAATAACAGAGACTACTGATTAAATTTCTTAAGAATAAACACTTTGTACTGTCTAATTTAGACACTATCATTAATAGTTATCAAAAATAATTTCTTGTAAGTAATTGTACCTCTGATAGAGCTAACAATCCAGCTTTCTTAATGCTAACCATAGGATCACTACAGGCTGCACCCATTGCTTGCAGCATCGTCTCATCTGGGGGCTTCCCCAAAAGAGCTGTTGACTTTGTCATCAGATTCAGTGCAGCTTTTCGAACTACCACTTTATCATCCATACACCGTCTCCTCAAAAGAAATCCCAAATCCCTATGAGCTACTCCTGGAGTGATTGGTGTTGCACCTAGACCATCTGTATTGGAATGAGGTGAAGGTGTCTGACGTCCAAAGGAGGGGCACTCTTGCCCTGGAGTGAAGCACTCATCAGCACGTGATGGTTGTGCATTCAACCCATGAACCATATTATTTTCTGCAACACGAAATCCCATTAATCCTTGCAAATGAATCCGATGTTTCGTATCGGCTGAGAGAATCTCTATAGCTTGAGCCATGTTTGTGAGGGCACGGGCACGTATTGCAGGGACCTTATCAGAACAACGGTGAAGCAGGGCCTCAAGGCATTTCTCTCCCCACCAAATGTCATTTGTTGTCTGTGGACTCACTTTGCTGCTATTGGCATTGGAATTAACGTGGGCAGATCCTTGATTGTCCTTGTCAGAGCACTCAGCACCTTCCAATGTAGCATCCTCATCCCCATTATCTGTCTCCTTGTTCAAAGCATCTGCCACATTTCCATCCTCAAAACAATCAACATTTTCAAGTTGCTCAGCCATAGAGCTGTCCTCTCTTTGGGCCTCAACTTCTCTGTTCAGGCCCAAAGGATCAGGCAGAGCTCCAAGAAGGGAAACAACCAGATCCACTGCCATTAGTCGGTACCGGGGCTTTCCTAGAGACAGCTTAGCCACAAAATTCCCAAATTCCCTCTGTTCCCTTCCACTCAACACTCTAACAATCATCAGAATTGCCTCCACCGTAACTGCCCGGGCATCAGTCTTCTCAGGAGCTTTCACGCTCAAATACCTTGTAAGTGCCACCACTGATCTCCTTACTGATTGGCTTTTAATAGCAATCATCTCTTTTGTAACAAATTCTAGAGCCGCAACTCGGATCTGAGCCCTATGCTGGGTGTTCCCACCTGGAATCAGTTCAAATTTTGAGGGGTAGAAAAAATTACACGAGTAAATTATTTACCCAATTATTTATTACATAAATCAAGGAAGTACAAACTATTGACCAATATTTTACACAAAAACATATATTTGCCATTAATTATTGAAGTTCTCATTTCAGAAATCAAGGAATGAAGTTTTTGAAAGTTAACTGATTATAAGGTATTTAAGAATCAATCGTGTGATTGTTTAAGGTCTGACATTTGAAATGAGCTGCTTCTCTCTGAAGATGGGTAAGGCAGCTCACTTGATATGTCAGACCATAAACAAGCACTCAGTTGATCCAGAATCTTCTCACAATACAACTACCCATGAAAAACCTTGGTTAATTTTTTTTCATGAACCTATATTTTGAAACTTGTGTAAGGAATTTTTAACAGTATGAATACATACAAAGCCTTGATTGTCAATTTACTGATCAGACAAATTTAATATTTGAAAAATCCATGAGAAAATACTACCATGAATACCTGTAAATTATTGGATCATTAGTTTACCAATTGACTGATATAATATTTGAAAATCCAGTAAGATACTGCTAACAATATGAATACCTTCACAATTATTAATTACTAATTTACCTGAGTTGCATGGACACAGATATGTTACCAGGTACAGTTTTTTTTCATTAACTGATTTTCTATAAGCTATAAGAAGTGATTTGATTATTTGAGAAGTAATATAGACTCATTAGCAATTCTTACTATATTCCAAAATGTTCATGTTTATAGACATAATTACATCATCAAAACATATACATCAATAGAATCACATGCAATCAAAAATGTTGCCATTATTCTCTTGAAATTGGAGGTCTACATCATCAAGATTCTCTGGAGAGTCAGGATTGTTGAATTATGACCACCAAACATACTCATGAAACCAGATAAAGATGCACCAAAGGATCCTCCTACCATGTCCAAATCCTCAACAAGGGGACTGGGATGTGTCAATGCATTTATGTATACATCAATGTCACTCATCTGAAGCTTGATCCACAAACTACCCAAACTTGTAGAATTCAAGAATTATAAAATTAATTCCACCTTACTACTTGCTTTAACAAATGAGGTATTTAAATAGGTACAAATAATGTAAACTAAATCAGAAATAAATCAGCTAATGAAAACACAAGATTTACCCTGGAATGCTTGTGAGATGAAAAACCAGCTTTGGTAGTGGCAATTGCAATATTACCATTTGTTGCAATTAATTCAAAGGAGCTATTACACACAAATAGTTGTCCAACCTGATCTCATATAATTATTAATAACCTTTCTTTTGTAACTCCCTACAACCATTTCTTGAAAAGTTAATTTTCTTGAAATTCATTATTGACTGCTTCAGAACTATTTCCTGAAATGCTAATTTTCTAATTTAAAGATCACTTTTAAGTCATAAAGGTGACTTAAGTGAATATTTCAGAAAGTGCAAGAAAATTAAAAGATAAGATTAGAAACAAAGAATGTTTTGACACTTTTTCCTTCATGCTTCAAAAGGTCTCAAGATTAAGCATCTCCTGCTGACTTCATAGCTGCTTTGTACTCTTCTAGTTTTGAAAGAAAAGTATTAACTTCATATTGTGTTTTCTCCTTTGTAGTTTTACAACTTGAAGTCCAACTCTTCAATTTTCCATGAACTATTTGATTGCGACATCTAATTGCTTTGTATCAATCTCCTTTACAAGAACAAGAACATTACTCAAAGCCAAAGCAGTTGCTATTCCTGACCCCATAAGAGTACCTTCATACAACCACATCAAGTTTTATTGGCAATTTAATGACAAAGTTTGGGTTTTCCTGAAGATAGCCAACATAACCAAGAAGATCAACTATGCACGCATGATGATCCACGGTACAAAAGCCACACATGCAATTAAAGTATTTACACACCTCATTCACTAGACCTTCATGACTACAAGCATATAAAACACTAACAAAGCTTGTATGATTGAGATTGGTTCCAAAGTGCTTCATTAGTGCAAAGAGATTCAGTGCATCCTTGCCATAGCCATGCATTGCATATCCTGCAACCATTGTTGTCCATGAGACCACATATGGATTATACAATTGTCAAATAAATCATATGCCCTTGTATGCTTCAATATTTTGAGTACATGTACTGTTTCAAAGTCCCCAATTTCGCACAGGATTGTTGGCAAAGGTGAACCAACTGGGCTTGACACCTGTTTGGTGCATTTGTTGGAAAGTATTAAAAACCATTTCAATAAATCTGATTTGTGCATATACTATCTTAGATATGGTCACATAGTTTTAGGCCTTTGCAGACAACCCAAAATGGATCATTTGGGTTCATACAATTTTATTTGTGTGTACAGCACTTGACAAGAAACTTCCACAACCTCAAATTCACTCTTGAGCTTTGAGGATTAGGATCCATGCCGTTTGAGATATAAAAAATAAAAATAAAAGTGAAATTGGGATGTCAAACTCTACCAGAAAGCAGAATCGCTCTATAAAGATATCACTCTTTGTTACTCACTACTTTCTGCAGATATCCACAGACTTCCCTTCATTTTGTAGGTGGCCAGTCCAAAAGGAGGAAGAGAAACATTGTAGGAATCCTCGATTTTATCTTTTGCAAGCTGGTTTTCACAAGACCTCTCTTCATTAACATCACTAATTTCATTCTCTTGGAATGAAAATGATAGGGTATATGATGAGTTAAGAAATATGCTGACAAATATTTAATGGTTCCTCATGATGAGATATGATAAATTGGATACTAGACAACCAACATCTAGCTTGTCGGAGAAAGATCTACATTTCTCAAGGACATTAGCTCTAAACATTCCTGCACAACATAATTGATCATGACAAATAGAGGCACTATTGCATAAGGTGTTGATCACTCAAAGTGCTCAAATGAAGCCTTCCAAGTCTGTCTTTGACGTACAAGCCATGAATTTTAGGATCAAACCCCAATCTTCGCAACCAATATCCCAAGTTCCTTCTAACATGTCATTTGTATTGCTTAAAGAGCTGGATAATTTATGATTATCACTACAACCACTACAAGAATCAGCACTTAGATCCCTTAGATCAAAATCACTTCCATCGCTTTCTTCTCTTGGAATACTGAAGTTTGAGCAAGATTTGTTGGTCAGATTTGCATTGCAAAGAGATATGGAACGTAGTATTGAACAATAGTGTTTTTTTCTATTCAATGGGATTGGCACACCAACTCCATAGGCACACCCATTCATCATAACACACCCACAAATCTCCCAAAGAATAATACTCCACATTTTGCATTTTAAGGCTGCCAAAACTTGTTGCATGCAATCTCCCTCAGGCATTGCTTTAGTAGACAATTAGCCTATACATTTGGAGAAACTAAATCAAGAAGGCATTCCAAATTCCAATGGAGCTACAGCTTTAAGTTACAAGTATCATATACTATAAAATCACCTTCTACCATATCATATACGAAACCGATCCTTTGAAAATTTACAACCCAATAGAGGACAATGTTGCTTTGTTATGAACACATAGGTGTGAGGATGCTCGAAAGGAGCACAGAAACTAGTTTTAAACTCACCACATGCGTTTGCTTGAAAACTTCTAAAGCTTTTTCAACAAATCCATTTGTGGATATCCTACCATCATGGCATTCCATAAGATCTTTTTTTTGCGTACATGTGTATTGGAGTAGATGCAACTACATCTAACAAAATCCCTCCATCTTTCACACTTTGAGAGATGTTCATAACCAGCTCCTAAGCTTCCATCTTTGTGCAAGCATGCATAATTTTTCATGCTTTTATTTAGGGAGTGGAAAAATGCACACCATTAACAATATTCACTAACATATTTAGGGAAATACTAAAAGAACTTATCATTTCATCGTTGGGATAAAATCAAAAAGTTGTAAAACCTTTAAAATCCCTGACAAAGAGCATTTCAACGAGCAAGAGGTTCGGTGAACCATAAAAACGCTGAAAAAGGAAGCATTTCAGCACTTCGGCAAGTCAGATAGCTTTCTAACTCGCCAACAAAGAATGCATTTCAAACTTTTTGAAGAGCTCTCTAACTATGAAAATAGTTGACAAAGGAGAGTGTTGACATTTTGAAAGGTTTGTGAACTATGAAGAATGTCAACATGGTTTACAACTTACATCCTTTACAAACTTTTTATATTTTCACAAACAACTTTGCATAAGCCTTTCTCATTAATTGCAATGCCCCACATTAAAATATGCAAATATAATGTACCTTCACCATGCATAAAATTTCTGCAGATTACGTGATTTAATAAATCACACCATTCTAATATTTTCAAATGGATTCATTCCCACAGCAATCTTTAAGCATGAGCTATGAATCAAACTAAAGCTCCTTTACTGTATGGTCCCATGAGGGGGCATGGGCTTCTATTTTCATGGATCAAGCGGTCCCATGAAGCAAAAAAAATTATGCTACAGGATTAATTGGAATTTTTTCCTGAAAAATAGCAGCCCCTACCTTTTAGGACTCCAAATTTCAGCGGGTGAAATTGAGGTAGGGCTAGAAATTGCCCCTACAACTTAGGAATTTTTTTTTGCCACTTCTCTATCACAAAGAAAATAAAAATGAGATCATTTTTATTTATTTTTTATTTTTTATCGAAGTACTCCACTTCCTTAAATTTTAGAGCTCAAACTTTTAAGCTGAATTGCAAAATTGAAATCATGGGACCACCAGCTTTAAAATATTCCTAAAAAATCTCAGCAGCACCCACTGAATTTTTTTAGGAAGCCCCCCTCCATGGGACCTTACCCTTAAAATCATAGGAATCTCATAGCCACTACAAAATAATCGACGAACACAGGTAGAATCGTTGAGAGTGACTTACACTTGCAACTCCAACTTTATACTCTATCAATACCCGCATCACCTCCAACAAAAACTTGATCAAGTGCAACATTATTCTCCACAAGGTATAGCCAAAATTGCCATATTAGACACATAAATTACAAGATGGACAAGCTCTAACAACTTAGTGCGGAAAACATGTGACACTTAAGGAGAATGGGTTTGAATATTAATAGCTTGCAACTACAAAAGCAAATCGATGAACACAATTTGGCAAATGATTTGCCATTTGAGGATGATTGAGGAATTTGAGACCAAGATTGACACAATTGAGGGGATTAATGCATGATGACACATGCCAATTCAACAATTGTGATAAGTTTAAAAATTGGCAAGGTCAAAAACGAGGCCAACACACTTGATAAAATATATTTAAATATAGCCAAAAATGATAGAATATTTTTATAAAAATTATTACAAATTGAATTTACATAGAAAATGTCATAAACCTTTGAGTTGCAATGTTCTTAAATTCTTGGCTATTTGCTTAGTATAAATGACACGGTGTGTTGAATGCTGAAAATGTTGATTTTGGTGACTTAATACTGGTGAAAAGAGCGACAAATTATTGTGTGCTCAACCATTTATGAAGGGGAACCTCTTGATTGTTTTCTACACAACATATGGAACTTTTAATCACCACCAAAATTAAATTGTTTTAGTGGTCGGTATAACAAAATAAGATGCATCTTGGGACCCCATGTCTATTTTAGATGCTTCAAAGACTGTGAAACTCAAACACACCTTCTCTTGAACTATGATAAAGCCTCCTCTATTTGGATTTCACTTTCTCTCAGCTTTTTTGTCCACTTTTGAAACAAGCTAAACTTAGAAATCTACACTCAATAATGAAACTCATGCTACAACAACTTGCTCAAAGGCAAGCCTCTAATTAAATTTGTATGGTCCTCTTTACCTTTCTTTTGTATGTGGTCCATTTGGATTGACAAATTAAAAGAATGTTTGACTACATTGGTACCCCAAAGAACACTCTAATCTACAAGATTCAACATGCTATCATGGAAAATGCCAAAGCCCATTTCAAAAAGAAAGCAAAATATGAACATTCTACCTAGAGCAAAAATTCACTTACTCAAAAAATTGAATCTTGTGGCTTTTATCTAAGTTGCTAGACCTAGTATGAGGATGAGTATGAATTGAAGGTTAACATATACTGATACGTCACTTCTTTTCCCCGAGTATGGATATGCATTCATATGCATGTGTATGTGTGTATACATTGAACCAAATGTTGACTATCATGCTCTTGATGAAGACATAGAAGATTATTGAATATTGATTGTAATTTTCATTTTGTATTGGCATTTGAGTCATTGACAAATCACTCAATTTCAATTCATGAGTATTTTCTTTGTTGCAGCTTATCAAGTATTTAAATATTTTATTATTTTCTTTATTGACAAATATGAACATTAAATTTATAAGAATTATTTATTAATGCTTTTAGAATTATATATATAATTTGTAATGTCCCCTCTTTATATCCCTTTTCCTAGGTCGGCCAGCATGGAGAAGGAGGAGAAATTAATGAGTCTCAAGGCATTAAATATCATTTGGGCACCCTTGGAGAAGTTTGCAAAAAATAATAAAAAGACATCCTCAACCCATAAGGTCGGCCTCCTTTGCAAACTTCTCCCCCTATTCATCACTAGGTGGTTCTCCACGTGGTTCTCCTCTAGTCAGTTAACCATAAGGTGGCTGCTGTTCACCATAGGGGGGCTACTGTTCACCATAAGGTGGTCGTTCCCCATGCGATGGTTCACCAGGTGGTAGTTCGTGTCCCCCATGCAGTGGAGAGTTAGCTTTCACCTTGAATGCCCATCTTGGAATAATAACCCTGGTCGGCCAGCCCAAGACTATTTACACAAGCATCAAGGGATTTTTAAATAATAAATATTATTTCCTATTTTGGGCGCCATAATGAGGAGCATGGAGCAGGTCGGCCTAGGAAGGTTTAGCATTGGAAGGGGCTATATAAACAAGATAAATGAAGAGCATTGGGCATCATTTGAACATTCAGTTTTTATTCCAAACCAGCAGAAGGACGAAAACCCTTATTCTTGGAAGAAGAAGTTGGACAAAACCCTAGCTTCTTCAAGGGCGAACTTCATGAAGGAGGTTCCTATGTGCTTCAATACAGTTAATGGCAAATTCATGTCAGTTTTGCATCAGTTTCTAGAGTTCTGATCTGAAGGGGTGAATTGTGCATGTTGGAGGTTATGATTCAATGGTCTAGGGTGGCAAGCCCTCATCATCAACCCAGCAGACCAGTGCACCCTTGGTAGGGTTTTAGCATAGTCTCATCATCATTTCATCGCATCTGTGTGGCTGGTGCAGTTTCGCCCAGCTAGGGTTAATTGCATTGCATTTTTGGGGTTCCTCCTTGTTATGGCACATGTTTGAAGCCCACTCTATGTGTATCTTGCATTTATAAATTCTGTAGCAGCAGACTGGAAGTTTTTAGCCGACATTGGTTGGTTTATGTTGAAATCTTTAGTCAAGCCACATTGGTGTATTATTGTTATTGTTATCTGCCATCAGTTTTTCTATGTTTGGTTGCATTTATATTGCTGTTTATGCATCGAAAAAAAAAAATGCAGAAATTTAATCAGCATGCTAGGTTTTTAACAGAAAATAAAGTTCAGAAACTAGGGCATCATTCTTGCATTTAAAAATCAGAAAATATTGCACATCTGTTTGGGATATTAAATAATTCTCATAAATTTAATGTTCGTAATTGTCAATAAACAAAATAATAAAATATTTAATACTTGGTAACTTGCAACAAAGAAAATACTCATGAATTGAAATTTAGTGATTTGTCAACAACTCGAATGTCAATAAAAAATGAAAATTACAATAAATATTCAATAATCTTCAATGTCTTAATCAAGAGCATGATAGTCAACATTTGGTTTAATTTCATTAGAACCACAATCAATTGCAATGCCACTCCCACTACCCACATTATATGTAGAAGTTGCCTCGTCAATAGGACTTGGGAAAGTTGTGCAACAGTAGCATCTAAACCAACACACTCAAGAGTTAAATCCCAATTCCTTGTTGCCCCCTCTTTATAATCAAGTGCCTTATGTGACAAGAGACGGAATTAGAATGCACAAAGACCAAATCCCCAACTTTTTTTGTACCCAACCGGTTGCATTTAACTAAGTGGATAAATAAGTATGTACTCCAATTTTGCTCAACTGAAGAACTTGCAACTTGTTGAATTTACATACAACATTTACAATTGAAAAACATAAATTATAATAGATGCAACGAAAGAAAAATGAAGAAATTTATATTAAAAGATAAAAAGATGCATATTTGAGATAGAATTTTTATTGCAAGAGGCTACATGTAAACAAAGCCTTGGCCATGCAGATATCCATGAGCATATTTCTTGTACTTGTCTCAAAGAGCACAAACATTTTAATATTTTGAAGATAAGAAGTGACCAAACTCAAACAAGGCAAAACTTTATATATCTACATCTAGAAATATTCTTCTAAATGCAATCTTGTACTCAATAGCAATCTCTTCATCTCTATATGGTGCCACCCTCCTTAGCAAGGAATGTATCTCTTTGCTACAATACTTTAGAGACTCATAAATGTTAAGAGATGCAAGGGTGTGGTCATCTTATTTCAACAGTGAACAATGATCATTTGCACTCTTTTGAAAAATGCTTCTATTTGCTCATGCTCCTCGGTTTTTATTATGGTCCTTATTTTTTCAACCATGGAGTCCATGCCATCATAAATCTCACCCAAACATGGTTGAACCGTTTTACATACCTAATCATTCTTCTGATACGCTTAATGAAACTCAAAAGATATTCCACACAAGCCCACCACTTATCGTCCAAGATCAATACTTTAACTTTTTGGGCTCTTTCTATTTGTGATTGCCTCCATACACTCCAAAATGTGTTGATGACCATGGCACTCAATGCATCCCACACCTTCACTACGAATTGAATGTCAACAACCTATCATGGTTTAAAAACTAAAACAAATTCAAAAATTAGAACATACAACTTAGCAAAAAAAAACTAATTTAAAATAAATAATAAATATACTTAAAAAGTACTAAAATAAAAATAAAATTGCCTTCAACAACTCCAAGTTGGAGAAGGTCCTAAAGATGGCTTGTGACATGTCATGATTTGTCACATACATTTGAATCTCCTTGGCCTCCATGTTGATTTCTTTGACCCACTCTATCTATGAGCCAATCTTTTGCAATATGAAGTTGAGAGAGTGAACAACATGTAGTGTCCAAAAAATATGACCATATGTACCCTCCACTATTGAACCTACTGCTCTACAATTTTTAACATTGTCCCTTATGACTCGAACAATGTTTTCAAGGCCCACCATCTCAATGGCTTGTATGAGGGTATTGGAAATGAAAGTTGCATCCTTTACTTGCCCCTCACAAGCAATTGTCTTCAAAAAAACATCGCCCCTTTAGGGACACTACAATGAAATTAATTAGTGGTCTATTTTTAACATCCTTCTATCCGTCAAAAATGGACACTCCTATTTCATGCCATATATCTTTGATTGTTTTTCATTATGCCTCTACATAAGCTTTATCCTTGGCCAAGAGGTGGTGTGCACCTTTTCATACCCAAGACTAATGTAATCAACTAGTGCAATGGTAATTGTTGTCACCATATCCCACCAATATGATGATCTAACAAGGTTGAAAGGAAGCCCATTAATATAAATTAAATGAGCAAAGCTCTCATCTACAACCTCCCTTACCTCATTCTTTAAGGCCTTTTCCAATGGCCTCTTTTACAATAAAGAAAGGGTATTCTCTTCTTTGGAAGATGATGATGGGCAAAAAAAGATGTGAGCCAACTAATTGTGTTAAGCCACTAGGAGGTTTTGTGATCCTTTCTTAGAAAGAGGATATGTTCTTAACTTCTTTCCTTTATTCTACAACTTTCTATGTCGACTTCATCTTCTTCTTTGATATATCCTATTATTTGTTTCTTTGACAACCTTTTTTATTTGTCTCTAGACAAATTCCTATCCCTCAACCAAGAATAGTGCACATGTGAATTTTTAGTCAACTATACGAGCTTTTATATTCATTTCCAATAACCTCCACCACCAAGAAGTTGTTCAATCATGGTTGTATATCGCCAAAGAGGTGACACTACATCAATTTTAAATGAGCTCTCTATAGTGGGACAACAACTAAACTAGAACCACCAACTATTCTATGAGTACAACAAAATAACAAAAACACTACAAATTTTCAACTCTACAACTTTAAAAATAATGTGCATTATAAACCCTATATTATGTAAAAAAGGTTTAAAAAGTATTTAAAACATTAAAAAAACTTTAAAAATTTACATAATTCACTCGCCTTTGAGTGTTAAATCTTCCTTTGCAACTCTTTTTCTTCTATTGGTGTAGTTCTTTCACTCTCATAGCCTTCACCTTCAAAGAAGAATTCAAGTACATTCAAAAATCAACAATGGCAGCTTGGAGGAAAAAATGCAATTTTGCTCATTTACTAATTTAAGTTTATGAAATGAGGTAAAATGTTATATTCCCTCACTTTAGGGCAAAATTAAAAGTGAAGGGAGTTTTTTATTTTAGAAAATGCTTTTCTTTTATTGTTGGGCCCATCTAATTGTGTGTCCTCCGAGGTTTGCCCAAGTATGGATCCAATTTGGCAAAGGATCACCCTATGGAAAACAAGCAAGGTGCTTGAGGCAAACCTTGGGAAAACTCAAGCCATAACCAACCCCGTGGTAGGCCCCATACCAAACCCATACAAGGACAAGGGGCAATTTGGGAGAACCTGATAACATGGGATTTTATTAATAACTCTTTGATGGTTGGCCCCTCCAAAAATACACTTCAACTATCCTACTCTCTTCTTTGGTAAGGCCTCAAAATCCAATCCTCACGTTGCTACTGCAAGAAGTGTGCTATGGTCAAAATCACAACTGAAGATTTTAGACTTTAGCATGAATTTAGGACAAGCCTCAAAAGATGGTGTTGAACTTATGATCTCCAAGTTTGGCCTCCGCCTCACTATCAAAGAAAATCTTTAGAATCTAACTATTTATGGGGATTCTAAGTTGACAATCCAATGCATCTCACGTAACCATGTGGTTAGCTCTATCCAACATCTTTTGCTGGCCAAAATTTCAAATTTTTGACCAAAGTAGTTGGCAGCGTATCCCTAGAAAATTGAACTATCTAACTAACAAAAAAGGCAATGAAGATATCTAGTTGTGCCCCCTTTCAGCCTGTATTCAAAATTCCAAAACTCGATGAGCTTACACATCTAACTATCTCGGAGCGTCCCACTAGCTATGCTCAACCTCTCCAAGAACAGGTTTATTTTATTCCTTCTGATGTATCTCTTGTACTTCTGGTAACATATTTTGTGACTGAATAAAACCTTTACTTTTGTAAAAATATGCATTGCATTTTTCCAAAAACAAAACAATAGGGGAAACTTTTTTTTTTTTGAATTGCATGAGAAACTTCTAACGATATATTTTTGCCCAAAATAGCTTTTGATTATTACTGCAGCAAATGATTGGTCTAAGATTTGAAAGTTCAAACATAATCCAACAACTTACGAATTTAATTTTCAAAACTTCCAAGACTAAATATTGAATAATTATGAAGTCTTGATTCATTTATTCAGCCCTTGGGCTTAGATAGGAGGATTTTCAGGCACCCTATTGCAATTTCCTTTCCAACCTCTACGATGGTTGTTTGTTGGAGAAATCACAAGTCATAAGAGGATGAATAAGAAGATATGAATAGGGAGGGCAGATACAAGCACCCCACTAGGTAGAATACCTCATGTTGGATGTCCAACGTGCCTGCCACTTGGGGCCAAGAGGGTGAATGTCCGCACTTGGGCTTAGTGTGGGGTTTGCTTTGCTTTGGGCCAACCTATCATGCCCCCTCATTCAAACCTATTGTGATTGAATACTAAACATAAGTATAGATGTAACATGGCTTATCTAATTGGTAAGTCATATCTCAAGCTATCTTACAATTCTTATTTTAATGAAATTTGTGATGCTAGGGAAAATTTTAGAGTAATTCCCAAATAGGGGGCATTACACCCTCTTTCAGCCTCTATTCAAAGTTCCAAAACTCGATGAGCTTACACATCTAACCATCTCAGAGCATCCCACTAGCTATGCTCAACCTCTCCAACAGGTTTATTTTATTTCTTCTGATGTATCTCTTGTACTTTTGGTAACATATTTTTGTGACTGAATAAAACCTTTACTTATGTAAAAAATATGCATTGCATTTTTCAATAAACAAAATAATAGATGAAACTATTTTTTTGAATTGCATGAGAAAGTTCTAACAATATATTTTTGCCCAAAATAGCTTTAATTATTTCTGCACCAATTGATGGGTCTAAGTTTTGAAAGTTCAAACGTAATTCAACAACTAACGAATTTAATTTTCAAAACTTCCAAGACTAAATATTGAATAATTATGAAGTCCTGATTCATTTATTCAGCAACTGACAATTCTAACATTTAAAAATTCAAAAGAAATATGATTATGAATAAAACCTTCTATTGTTAATTCACAAATTAATGTATCTATTTTTTGACAATTACAACAATATGGATAGATAAAAAGTCTTTGATCATTAATTTGGCAATTAACAAATTTAACTGTTGAGATTTCCTCAAACAATTTGCCAATTAGAAGCATCAGGTTTTTACAGTCCATTTAAGTGGGTTTTCCAGGTTTTCTAAGAAAATTGTGGAGTAATTATTATACCACATTATGGATCACTTTCCATGGTTCATCATCGAGTTAGTAAATACCAAAAACTGTGATATAATAATGAATTATAAAATGTGATCCAAAAAAATATATAAAAATTGCTACACAGTTTTCTCCAAAAAACTTGAAAAAACTAATTAGCCAATTGAAAAAATGATAAGACCAAAAAATCACCTGACCTGAGTGAGTCAGCATGATGCTTGGACTGAGCGCCTTGAGGAGAGCAACCCCAGTAGCTGTAGTATCCCCATGATTAGGCTGCAGAACCTTGAGCATCATCCTGCAACAAAGCCTGGGCACCAAGGGCGGTGATGCAGACGTCTTGGAAACTCCAACCCTTTTAGCCCTAGACCCTCTGGGCAGTTCGAGATCCTCCCCCCCACTCAAATCACACAGCAGATAAGGAATCTCTGCGAGAAGCTCGACAAGAGACTTCAAGCATTCAGGGTTCCCCTTCAACTGCAGCACATCAAGCAGCAATTCAACCCTTTCCAAAATCTGCATCAGTTGTTCCACACTCACAGAATCCCCTATTTGCACCTGCCTCTGACTACCCTCATCACAACAATTTGAATCATCATCGTCACCATTATCACTGTTGTTAAAATGGGCTGTTTGTTTTCCTGCTTTTTTAGAAGCCCTTTTCTTCGGACCCTTTCTGGGCCTATTCGATTGCTCGTTATTATTGTTATTATTAAAATCTCCATTTGATCTTCTGCATAAATTTCTAAAACACCTGATAAAGGCAAGAAATGCGAGGGGGGTGAAAAAGCTGTAAACAGGGCAGGCAGGGGCAAGTATGATACCCAGAAAAACATCGGCCGCCATGAAGGCAATAGAGCCTGCCCTGTTGTCCATGACCCCTGCGAGGGCCTGCCCAACCAGTCCCAGCGGCACCCTCTTCGATGCCACGCTGTCCCAAAGTTGGGGTTCCACGTCAGCAGCGCCGGCATTGCCGCTACCAAATATCTGATGAAGCTCTGCTACGGTAGCATTGGAAAGAGAAGGACCCAAATCGCTTAGGCCTTGTTCCTCTTCGGCTTCTCTCGCCGCGGATTCGATCACAGACGCTGCTCCCTCCATTACTTTTCTCAATCACAATTTCTCTCTTTATCCACTTTTTCAATTTAAATGAATTGCCGCTCCTTTGTATTTCATTTAATATCGATTATTTCAAATTTCTAGTTAGCAGTTATAAATTCGGCTTAATGTTGAAATGGTGAAATTTAATTAATCTATTTTGAAAAAATGTCTTCATATAATTATATTATCAAATTGCATAATCTTATGTGATATTAGGCTCGAGCTTACATCTATTTATGTATATGACATTTTCATATGTGCCTATACATCTTATTAGTTCTTGCTAGGTTACTATTGCAATCGTTTGATTAGCAATTTATATGAGTCAGCGAATCATATTTTATAATTTAAATATATTTCTTTGTATTTGTACAGCTTGAATTTAAGAACATATTTTTAATATTTTTTTTTAAAAAAAATCTATTTTTCTATTGGTGAGAGTAGCTCTATAATTCATTTTTCTTTTTTTTTTAAGGAACTTGAAAATTGTGATGGCATAGATAAATGTGGGCAAAATATATTTTGGCATTAAATGCAAATTGTGAGAGTTTTGTTGATTCACACACACAAGAAGGGCACGGCAAAAAGCCCCCGTCGACGTCAAAAGGTCTATCCAATGTCAAAATCATTTTTGACATTGTTGTATCAAAGCTACACAAAGCAGAGTCTAAGTCTGGTGGAGATCATAAGGTGGACAAGGAGCTATACCTGTATGGTTAGAACAATAACGGCAAATTAGGAACTACTTTTGAGTGTCACGTCATTTGCAACCATGTAGCTTGTCTAATATGCTTTAATGATACCAATGGCTTCATTCTTTGTGGGTTTTTTTTCTCATTTTATCTGGAAAAAAATATGATTTTGACGAGATTTTTTTTGTAGGATTTGTCTTATTCATTATCTATTTATATGCATCTTATGGTCCCATTTATTTTGGGTTATGTTTTTGTAGGTTTTTGATGAAGTTGAACAACAAAACAGTCAACATTGAACTCAAGAATGGAATTGTAGTCCATGGGACCATTACAGGTTTGGTGCTCAACCGTTTGCTTCTTTGTTAGGATAAGCTATGGAGGTCAAATGATTTTAGGTTGTTGAAATATAGGGTTTAGGGTTTAAAAACAAATGCAAGTTATTTTTTTGGGCCCTTTTTCTTCTTTTTCTTAGATTTATCTATATAGGTTTTACTGTAAATCTTTAAATTTAGAACCCCAACTTTCCAAAGTATTTTATTAGATCGACGACTCTGGAATCCCAAGTTTTTGGTATGTGTTGCAAAATGAATACATTGAAATATATGTAGATTTCATTTCCTCGTTGCTTGTCTACGCCGACTCCCATGGTACTGAGTCTTATTTATTATGGGGTGGGAAAGGAGGAGTGGTATAAAAAGTTAGTCGTGCATGATTTTGGCTCATTTTGTATAGTTGTCAATTACCTTCATTGTAAACTAAACTTCCTACCAAGGGTCGAGTGTTTCACAATGGCAAAGTTCATGTTTGGTTTGGTGCCACACCAGTGGATTTAATTCATGTTTGGCTTAATACCACAACATTTTGAACTTAGTGTTTGGTTGGATGCAGCAATAGGGGCATCTGTTTTGATAAATTCACCCAAAATTTGCAAACGGTCTTGGTCATGTAAGCCCTAGCGAGGTTGGGGTTTTCCTTGAGACTGGAAACCTGATGTGTGGCCTGATTGACTATGGGAAACTAAGTAACGTATATTATACAAAATTTTCCCTTTTGTCTTCTTAACATGTTTATTTAATGTCGTTCAAAGGTTACAAGCCACAAGGAAGGTAGTGCTTGATAGAATTTGAGATTTTTTGTATTAAAACTCTATTACTTTCATGGTTTTATAGGGACGTGTCCATGGGGATTCAGGTTTTGCTCTAGGGATGGGGAATGGGAATGAAATGTTCCCCTCTAGGCCCCTTTTTTTTTGGGCGACATTCCAATTATTTCTCTGTCAAATGGGGACTTCTCCGGGGATGCTACCTATTTTTGGCAATGCTTGGCGATGTCCTACTGCCCCTAGTGTGGTAGAGGAAGTGCAAGGATGTGTTTGGACTGTGTTGGGAACAGTAGGGCATCCTTGGTTGCCACCCTATTTAGCAACCCAAAAATACCCAAAAACAACCAAAAATTTGAAAACATCACAAAAAAATAAAAACATAAAAGGGTAGGTAGGGGTTTCTGGAATGTCGCTTTTGTCATCACTGTATCAGATATTACTAGATAAATGGATTCTTAATATGTATATACTTAAGTAATTTGGTTTTGATGTTTGTGTTTAAATTTACCATTTCCACTTACAATTCTTAATTCACACATTTTAATGATTAATTATGGAATCTACATCAGTTTGTTAGTATTGCTTACTTAAATAAATTTCAGCTTCCTTTCATTCAAATACTATATTTGATATATTTTTTTCTTCACATGAACTTGTACCTTTCGAAGTGAATGATGGATTTGAGTTTCCTGCAATGAGCACATTTCAATTACCCATAGAGCTCATGTATGCCCTAAATCCTATTACAGCCAATCCAGCGAGGGGTCAAAATGTTAATTTAGGAAATCATACCCCTCGGTGTTGTCCCACTTGATTTGGTGAATAATGTTGGAGAGGCTATTTATGATCAGAAATTGTTTGTTCATTTTTTTTGTTTGCAATGTGCACATCAATTTCTAACATCTTGCTCAAATAAATGCTTTAACTGACATTTCATGCAAAATCTAGCAGTTTATTGTGGTGATTATGTAATATTATTGGAAACCTTTTAGTTTGCTAGTTATATAAATAAGAATAATAAAATGTTGGTTTTGCAATATGAAGGTTAAAATGAGGCTACTAGTAGTATGTGAATAGAACGTGTACTTATTGAGTTTATGAATAGGTTATTTGATTGGTGTTGAGGTTAGATTTAGAATCCTTAGTCTAGACATGATCTCTATTGTGCTAAGTTGCGGTCTATTGTGTTTATGTTTTTTACCATGTTATTTTCCGGTTCTCTCCTCTTTGGTGTTCTATTTAATTTTTATTAATTGGATGCATATACTGAGATTGCTAGGTATGCACTTAGAGTGATATATAAGAATTGGGTATTGGCGCCTGTGTATGACTGGGTGCATTACGAGGTTGCATATTGTTTAATTTTGTACTTGTTATCAAGCTTAAATTATTTGGAAATTGTTTATGAGATCGAGAGAGGAACAAGATTGATTCGACAACTCTTTTTAGCCTTATCCTTTCTTTTACTCTTACAAAATTAACACTACTGACAAAAATAACACCTAATTTACATAATATTGAAATGTTAGCATTTAGTGATTGTCTCATATGACTTGAATTGAATAAGGGATTTGAATTTTTTTGCTTCCATTGTTGGGGCAGGTGTGTTAGTTTACATATCTTATTGTAAAATATGAGACAATCACTAAATGCAAACATTTCAATATTATGTAAATTAGGTGATGTTTTTATAGTGTATCAAATTATATAATTATGTGTTGGCATTTTTGTGTAGTTTCAAGTCAATCTTCATTGACTCATATTATGTATGTTCAAATCTAGATGATTTGTGCTTGAGTAGATAATGAAAACCAACTTTTAGAGCTAAGTTTAGATTCAAAGCATATGCAAATATAGTCATTGCACTAATGTAGCAATGTTTCTATGAGTACAACAGTGTTTAATTCTTAATTTCTCAAGCCTAATCTTATATAATTTCAAATTCAAACTTCTAAATAATTTAAACATTTTTTTTGTCAAGGATGTTTAGGATGGGTTGACTCTTGGGTTGTCTTAGCTACGATGAACTTTGTTATAACAAATCCCTCAGGCCAATGTTGAGCTAATTAAATACATTATAAACTAAAACAACCCTCTACTAGATATTCTTTATTTTATTAGAGATTCGACTTCCACTATCCATGAAAATATAAGGACTTATAAAAATTATGTAAAATGTGCATGAATTACCAGTAAGACAAATGATGAATTAGGATGACAACTTCCAACTTCTTCTAGATGAAACACACTTCTTTTTTTAATATGTAATTTTTAGTCTCTATATAAATGAGAGTTTTTTGAACTCCTGTACTGTTACAAAATTGTCCTTTCAATAATTTATTATTACCATTGTATTATACTTTTAATTTACTTTAGTCTTACTAGCAATGTATTATACTCTTAATTTACTTAATAAACATGATCAAAGGTGCATCTAAAGTGTTGAATCGATAACAACAAAATTAACTGGTGCAACTCTTTTCATCAACTTTATTGTTGTTTTCTCATAAACACATAAAATGCAATTCAATTTTCTATATGTGTGATTTTTGTCTGTGGACATCTTATTATTAGTGCTACGTTTCAATTCTCATTGAACTTTGCTTAGTTTTCAAGCCTATATTTTCCTTGGTGGCTCTTTTCAGTAATTGGTTAGTTGACAAAACACATAAAACTGTGTGATTCATGCACTGGAAACTTCCTATATCGAGTTGGAGTGCCAAAAGTTGTGGTTGTTCACTTCTCTTGCGATTTTGTAATTAAACTGGATTTTTATAATTGATTGTACTTGTTGTTTGACTTAGCACATGGCATAGCCTATAGGAAACTAACAATAATAAAACTAAAAACATATTCAATCTAACAAAGCTTTCACATAACCAATCCTGCCTAATATCTTAATCGGGTCAACAAGTGTTACACAAATCCAAAATAAGAATGTTGGTTTAATAAGCTACATAAACATAACTAAAAATCCATCTTACCATAAAGTGTATTTTTTTATTCTTTGTGTGGAAAGATCACCCCTAAAGCACACCAAAGTTTGTTTTAATGTCTTATCACTTCCTTGCTAGAATTCATTGGTAGGAACTCGACATTATGCATCCCTTGTTTATATATGTACATGTTTCCACACTAATTTTATTTATTATAACCATCATGATCAAACATTCATTTCCTACACAAACTCTTTTGTTTTTGTTATATTAGGTCATTTTTACAAATGTGGGGTTGACCCCATCTATGAATATGACCCCTAAATTTTTTAAATTTAAATTCCAATTTGTTTAACTCTCAATCATTCTACTAGTCATTATGAATCAACCAAACACACAAACTCAATTGTTCTAGATCATCCATGTCGTTTTCACAAATGCAAGCTTGACCCCATAGCTAGATATGACCCTCCAATTTCTAAAATTTAAATTCAAAATAGGCTAACTGCCTATTTTACTAGTCATTAAGTTGACCAAACATTTAATTGTATAATTTGTTATTGTGTCTTGGCACTTAAAGATATTTATTTGCATAAATTTCACAATCCTCCAACATTCAAACATCCTTTCTCATTATAAGGAATAATTCATAAAAGAACATTTGGAATTGGTCCACTAAAACAAATCTAGATCTACATATTCATCTTAGGAGAATTTGCATCACTAAAGATTGTTGTTTTCAATTCTTTACACAAGTTTTCTAGGGGTTGATCTAGATAACGTGTATTTTTTGTGAGATATGAATGATCATTTAAAGGTGTTAAGAGTCATTAATATTCAAAGTAGAGAAGAGGAAAAGGCAAGTGGGTAGTCCTCAAGGGAATTTCTAAGCCCTAGAAGAATGGCCCACTGAGTGATGCCAACCCCTAACATATGAAAGAGGGATCCTAACTAGATGGCTCTCTTTAGACAAATAGACTAACATTAATTTAATAAATCAAAGATTTTACCAATAAAAAGTCATAGAGATCATATTGTCACAGCAAGAGGACAAATATGTGGATGTGTAAAAGACCACAAGGCATGGACTTGACCCCAAATAGAGTACAAGTCAATCATGAGATATGGGGCATTATATTGATATAGAGGTGTCATTTCTAAGATCAATAATACTCAAATTCCAAAATCTTCATTAGTGGCATTCATCTACATTCATCACGGTAACTACCACCTATGCATTATTTTCCTAAAATAACACTCAATTCAAAATTCAATTGGCCCATAGCTTCTCCAATTTTAGTATGTGTTGATCTATACTGAGTTTTAAGTAGTTTATTTTATTGGTTGAAAGTAAACTTAAGAAATTTTTATTTCCCTTTTACAACATTGTTAGAGTGCTCAATTTAGATACATCTGGCAAATAAACTCTCTAATCTTTAACATATTGTATATGATTACTTTTTTGTTATCTAAGCAAGGACTAGTTCAATCTTTTCAATTTAGGCTACACTATATATTGTAGTGTTATCCTTAAACTACGGTGCCTTACGTGATCTTGTCCACCAATTTAAACCTTAAATCTCTTTTTTCATTTAGTAGAATTCAAAAATGGCCATTACTTGCTCACCAAATACTTCAAGTTGAGCAACTTGGATCATATATTTATAAGTAATCCAAGGTCATTACAAAATAATATCAAAATAGTTATGGAATATCTTATCATAAAGGATCTAAACAAAATCACTACATGAACATTAAATCCTTTCTTGACATGTTTGTTAATATTTTTTAACAATGTAACATACTTGACTATTAGTAAGGAAGTCCACGATCATCCCTTTGGCCAAACCTTTAATCCTCCTATACTTTTTACACAATTCTCTATCTAGCTACAAGTATAGAAGATAAGATCACAATATAAAAGGTTGCATCCGAAAACATATCTACAACAAAAGGACCTCCTAAATCGTGTGGATAATTTATATCCCAAACCAATGCACATAATGTGGCTCAGTCATGTGAGATTTTAATATTAAACAAAATTTCATCACAAGATCTTAGGTTCAAATCCAAAATTCTATCTCTAGTTCCAACTATAGATCAAAACTCATAACAATCATCATACATCATCAAATCAAATTGATAATGGCTAAGAACACATGTTCTCTTTTCAATTTGTCTATCTTAGCTATGTTATTTTAGGTATGATTTTATTTATTTCTTGATCGTTATGTTAGAGTATGGAAGTACTTATTTTATCTACATTTTGGTGAACACACAATTTGCACCCAACTTAGTGTTTTCCTCAAGGTTTCCTTCAAAATTTATTTTCACATATGATATTTTCTAAATTTTCTCATCTATTTTTTAGATCAAATATTTATTTTATATGTATTGCTTCTTCTTTTTTAATCTTTAGTGCATTATCTCTTAGATTTCGTGCCAAAGAAGCTCCTAGTGTCCCTTATTCTCCTCAAGTAAAACCTTAAGCTCAATCCTTTTATAACCATGGAATCCTTGGATTCTCTTATTATTGAAATTTATGCACCTTGATGATGAGAAGGTATGTGATCATGATGTAAAATTTGAATTTATGGAGATCCCAAATAAAGTCAGATGTCTCATAAGCTATAACTTCTCAAACAAGCCATAAACAAACCAATAAACTGATTTCAAACATTTGGTACTAGTTTTAATGACCTTTAACAATTTATTTTACCAAATCATATGGATTAGACATGTTCAAATAAATTAGTCAAATTGTTGGTGAAATTGTTCTTCCTTAATATACTACCATTCTCTCTCATTCTAGTGTGTTCTCTAATTTGTCTTCCATGTGATAATCTATTTCCCTTTGTATATAAACACTTGAATTAAATCGCCCACACTAGCATAAGATTCCTCAGTTCTCAACTAAATCACCCATGATATATTTACCCTCTAAATTATTTTCCCAATTGTTACAAACAAATAGATGGAAAATATACTAAGAAGTTGTCATGCACACAAGACACTTGAATAATAAAACTAGAAGAGCTTCATTATTAATTCAATTGTATCAAAAAAGAGGTTATATCATGGGGTTTATATAGGTGCTTATACCCAATGCCAACCAAATCTAAATTAGGATTAGTTTTACATAGTTTTATCCATGGTACATGTTTTTCATAAAAGAACACTTTTATTTTTGTCTATAGCTCTAATATACATCGTGTGACTCGAAATATTCATTCTAGATGTTGTATCCCTAGGTTTTCTTCTACAAATATACCACATGTATATCATGTCCTATATTTGGCACGTACATAAACATACACAGTACACAAGATATTTCTATTGCCAACATCCTCCTAGTGCAAGTAATGTGTTCTATCCTTAGAAAGCAAGATAAATTAAAACTAACAAATCCCAACCAAAATAAAAATAAAAAGAGGTGGGGAAAAATGTAATAATCTTGAATATAATCTAAATTTAGGAATACAAAGAATATCTCTATTGTGGATACTATCAATGATGCATGCAGCCAAATCCTTGATGGTTTGCAATACCTGATCACTTATATCAACCTTTTTAGGTGTAATAAATATCAATTGTCCTTGATTCCCATATAACTCGCCTAGTATGTAACCATCTTAGATACCACACACGTGTTTATTCACTTCTTACAAAGTGGTAGATTTGGAAGTAGGTTGCTTGGTAATTGTGGATGATGAAAATGTGAATCATGTAAAATAGGAACAATAAAATGAAAGTACCAATTCACACTCAACAATCACTCAATAAATCTTAAGATATATACATGAATCAAATAATAAAAAATTATATCATAACAAAGACCTTGATTTTCTTTATTGTTTCTTTGATGTTCGCTTGAATGCTTGATATGTGGGTTGCTTTTCAATATAGCATAACCACGGTAGCACAATGATAGTATCATAGCATGAATTTGCAATGATAATGATATATGCTCAAAGATAAAATATAGACAATGGTATAGATTGTAGCTCAAGATAGTGTTGCTCTATGATGATAATGATAATAATAGCTAGATTGTGCTCTTGCTAATGATATCAAATTCTTCTCCAAGGAATCATGTGTGAATGAAGGGTTTTATTTATGTGTTTCACTTGATATTTGATCAATGGTGAAGATTAATTATAAGAATCAATGGATAAGAAAAATTAAGATAGGGTAGGAACTAAAATTAGTAAGTGGATTGGATTGATGATGTGTAATAGTTGAAAGAATTAAATGAATTTATTTAATTCATAAAGTATAGTTGGGGAAATAAACAAAATATTATTTTTATTTATTTAACTATGGAAGAAGTGTTAGCTAATTAAAAAATTAAAAAATTATTTAATTATAGTGAACCAAAAGAATTAATTGAAATTAATATTGGAGGGAAAATGATTAATTAATTAAATAATCAAATATTATTTAATTAATGTAGATACAAAGAAAATTTGAGATAATTAAATAATTTTTTTGCTATGTAAATGGTAATTTTATTAATAGCAAAAAAATATATACATTGGGCCGCCATGGCGGATATGCAAATTTTCCCAGACCCTCAACACCCCAGTGACACGCACACAATGCTCGTGAACATACACGCATCAACAAACACCTTGCCAACCCACCCCTACCAAACGATTCCAAAAAATTACAACCATCAACATACCACCCTTACGCTGGCAAAAAAACTAGACTTTGAGAAACCACCCTCACCACCATAAGCACATTGATACAGATGAGCAAAAAGCCAAAAAAGAATGACATAGCACCGACCTTAATCCAGCTCAAAACCTTAGGTACTCACAAAAGTGACCTCTCCAATCTGCCCCTTCAACGGACTCTAGATATAGAAAATATTTCAAAAATAGCACACCACACATCACCTAAGCTCTATGATCCCTAACAGTGCGGTCCCATGGAGGGGGGCTTCCTTAAAATCCAGAGCAAATTTTATTTAAGTTTTTAGCATAATTTTTTTTAGTTGGTCTATGAATATTTGCAAGTTTCAAATTTTTGGCAGGGTGGTGGTGGAATGGTGGTGCTGTCAATAAAAAATTACTAAATAAACAACATTTACCTCCAAAATTGTGACAAATGGCAGGAAAGTACTCTTAAGCAGGTGGAGCAATTTCTAGCCCCTCCCCTAATCCCACCAGCTGAAATTTTCAGCCACCTGCTTATTGGGCTGAAAAAGATTCCATTTAATCATGTGGCAGATTTTTTTTTCCCCATGAGACCACCTGCCTCCGTGAAAATAGGAGCCCAAGCCCCCATGAGACCCAAGGGAGGCCAATACCAGGCTCTCTGATGCTAATCACGTCCTCCACGCCACTGAGAAGATCTGCCATCACTAACTTGTGCGCCATTAACAGGATCATGGCCTTGGGAAGATCCAAGTCCAGTAGGGAAGCAATGAAACAGGATGCAATGTCTGTATTTGTTTTGTATCAGGAATTCCCACCCTAAAATCAACTTATATACTTCAAGTGTAAGCCGATCCCATTCCACGAACATCGACTGTAGCCTACCCTTTGAGATATTTCCCAGAAAAGGCCATAACTTCCTCAATATTGTAAGCCTTACCGGGGTTTCCATCCTAGCAAAACCTTTGTTTGCAAATGCTTCTCGATATCCCCTCGCCACCATAAAATTCCCATAAAATGTGTGAGCATTTAATCGAGAGGCTCACACTGTAAAATACAAACTCTCGATACCATCCTCTCCACCTAAATAAACCCATCTGAACATGAGAGATGTAAATGCATTTACTCCCCTCTGTCCCTTTGTATTGCGCCAACTTGGAGAATGTCCCGAGACAACCAAACTACCATCCTCAGCGACACATGACCCACACCCGCCCCTAAGTTGTCGCGGGGATATAATTAAATAATTAAATTTTATTTAATTATTATAAATGAAAAGAGGAAATATTAGCTTAATTAAAAATTAAAAATTTATTTAATTAATATAAATAGAAGAATTGACAAGAAAATTATAAATGGAAAGATGGAAATGTATTAGTCATTTTTAGGTGTCTACAACAATATACATGATTAGTGCTTAAATTTATATATTAATATTGTCAATCTCATTGTCAATGACATCTTCAATGACAAGCTTAGCCTATAATCTATACAATTTTGCATATAAAGGCCTATTTGCACCTATGTTACTCCATATCCATCACACCACTTATTTTTGTCAATCAGAAGTGTGGAGAGATAAGTGTCTCTCACATAGGACGTATGTTTGGATAATTTATCACTCTTATTTATGTGGCAAAACCTAGTAAAATGAGAGTGTGCCTAGAGGAGCATCCTCTTTGCAAGGAAGGAGTGTCCTAAATATGGCAATGAGATTTATTTGTGAGAGATTTATAGTGTTTTTTGGTCATCACCATCATGAAGAAGGAGCATTTGATGATGGATGAGGTGTCTAATTAAGGTGCAATGGTGGCAAAATGAGATGTTGAACTAGGGTGCAATAACACTTGTCATGATGGGATGTGTTCTTGCAACTCTTTAAACATGTGTGGTGATGGTGATTCTCATGTCATTATTTGTGTTGTTAGCTTGTATCATGTTAAGTTCTCATCGAGTATCGTTAAGCACATTATTAAGAGGGTGATTCTCTATCTCAAATATCCTTGTGAAGAGTTAGTTGAAAACCCTATTATCTTTTCTTTTTTTAATGGATTTGTTGTGATATTTGAGCTTTTTCTTGATCAATGATTTTAAATTTTAGTTTATTTTCCCTTAGCTCACTTTGGGTATATTCTACCATATTTTTCTAATTCTTAGATGTGTGAGCTTGATATGTTGTGTAAGAGATAGATAGGAGATGCAAGGATTTCCCTTAGAACATTCATTAATATGTATGTGTGAACTCATTTACACTTGGTTTTTTGATTGTATGCTTCTTTTCTCGTGTTTTAAAAATTATTTGTGGTGACTTGTGTGGTATGGTTATCTACAATAAGTTGGGTTTTGTTTATTTGAGGTGTGTCTGGTTGCCAAGTTTAGAGATCGTGGCTAAAAAATTCAAGGACCTAAAGATTATGTTTTATTTTATTTTTATGTTTTGAGCTAATTTGAAACTAATAAAATATTTTTTTGTGATTATACTAATGACTGAAATGAATTATCAAGAGATGCTTTGCTATTGGACATCTTGCTTTAGATTATTTGTACTCTCACCACAAAAAGGATGAGGTGACTTGGTGGAGGAATATCCTTCATAAGCATTTAAATAATGATGATTTTTATTCTAAGGATGATGAGTTAGTAGAGGACTGTACCCACATGGCTATCAATACTTCAAAGATTTCTCATGTTGGATCATCTTCTCAAGGCCCAGTTTTGGTTGCTCCACATTTGGACCCTTTAGTCACAAATGATAAGATTGTAGATCATGTTATGTTGTATATTTTGGTATTGCCTTCAACACCTGTGAGGGTTCAATTAGAGTCTTCAACAAATCCTAGCCCTTCCCTCTCCCCTTTTTATGAGCATTTGGAGGATGATGGTTCATGGAATATTGTTAAGAAAACGAAGAGAGATCTTCCTAGATATGCATATATATCTCCCACACCCTAGTTAAGGGTGGTCAAAATGCTAGGAAGGTGCCTAGGGTTGTTTAGATTTCCTTCCTATTTTGTTGTGTTGACAACTTTGCTACAAAAGTGTTAAAGGTTTTAAGTCCTTTAAAAATCTACTTATTGTTGGGAGGAAGCTTAGATGGAGTGTTGTAATTTTATCTAGCTTTTAACTAGGTAACATTTATTGTAAAGGGTTTTGGGGTCCCTTCAAATCCCATTTTTCCCCTTTAATAAAAATGACTGAAATGAATTGTTAAATGTAGTGAAATAAATTTTATCCTATTTTTTATGATTTTCCCAATGAATAAATTGATAGTTAATGATCAAATATGATTAACTAATGCATGCATAATTATTGTTTTTGTCCCTTTTCAAAATGAATAATGATTAATTGATAACAAACTAGTATGAGTGCAAATAAAATTTTTACCCCTCTTTTTAATTTAAAATGATTAAAATGCTTCCCATATGACTTAAATTGAAAGAAAGACTATATCTTTTTCACAATTTTGATATTGTTTCTAATGTACAAGTTCTTAAATAAAATAATAATGTATTATTTTTATGTTAAATTGACAAATAAATGCCTTATGGGTTTAATTTTGTAGTTATTTAATTTACCAATCAACTTCACTAATTGTTTGTTGGGACTAGATGCATTATTTTGTTGGTTTATGTTTGATTTTTGGAAAAAAATCCTAGAATAATAAAGCAATTATTTGTAAAGGAATCTACACCTAGATCTAATGAAATTAAAAAATATATATTATATTTAAATGCTAAACACGATAAACAATAACAAAGTATTATAGATTCAAGCAAGATGTGGAACTAATTAAACTAATTATTGTATTTTATGAAATAAAAACAAATTATTACAATCTATTACAATTGAAATAAATGGATCCCACAGTTGGGATATGAAATCTTTTATATTTGTAGAGAATTCATATGATGTGTGTATCCTTATAGGTCCAAATTTAACAATCATTTATCCTCTCTCACACCTGGGAACTCCTCTTCATCAAAGGAATAATAAAAGCTAACTACTAGACTTAAGGGAACAAATTCTAATGGGAAAATATAATTGTAGAGCAATTGGTTTTGAAGCTTAGAATCTTGGAAAGAGATGAAATGTAGAGCTAGAAGGCTATGTAGAGCTGATAGTTGTAGAGTGAATTGGACCTTTGTTGGAGACCTCTCAAATTAGCAATCTAACCTATTTAATGGTTGTGAAAGGAGAGACAAGATCTCAAACTTTCTTCTTAAGAGGTGACTAAAGATCTATGAAAATTCATTTGAGGGGATACTAATAGAATTGAATTCACAATCAAGTTGTAATTGAGAGCTTAACCAATCAATTTACAATCAACACTAGACTAAAATTTTAAAGTCAAGGGCCAAAATTGGATTCAAAATTATTAGAATTTTGAGTTTTCACACACTAATAAAAAAGATGAAATCACTTGTTTTTCTAGTACTAAATTACCAAGGTGATTGGGAATTTAACTAAGTGATTTACAAATTGCTTAGATGATCTAAGGCATCACAATTATTCAACCACTTAGAGGCAAAAAAGTGAGTTTTTGCAAGATGAAAAGGTCTTCGAGTAGGGTGCATGGTTGGAAAACACAGGGAGAGAGCAATGGAAGGTCCTACAAGCTAACTAGACACTTCCAACAAGGTTGGAAAAGTTTATAAAAAAAATTATTCATGTCACATAGCCCATGCATTGGACCATAAAACCATCATTAGATTATCATGTGTTCCCATAAAAAATGCACACTTACTTATTCACCCCATAATTGGAAGTCTAGATGGAAGACCTAGACCTATCATTTCTCAAAATAGGCATTGGGATTTTGGAACTTACCTATACTTACCTCAATTACTATCTCACATATAGAGCTACGAAATGGAATAAAAGATCATTCATAATATATATTTTTAAATACAACTAATTAATTAAATTGATAGGAGTACTTGTCATCATTGTGGGGTTAGAGAAATACCACCTTTTTCATTCACTCATGCCGCTCAACCAAAACTTGTAAAACAAAAATTGAAAAACTAACTCAAGTTTATTTTGTTGAAGAGAGATCAAAATATGAAAAAGATGAGGAGAAGATGATATAACGTGCTAGTGAGGTGTAAATTACACCTATTGTAATGTCAATCGAATGACCTACAATAAGAAATAACATGTTGCAAGCTAGAAACCTAGCCTTACTAAAAATTAATCATTTTTAAACTCATTTGCATTCATTGGCATCTAAAAATTTGAGTCATAATGCCTCAACTTTTACATCAAAATATTAGCAAAAAATGGCCAAACAACTTTTTTACATTCTAATTACAACAAAAATGTGTCACAAACTAAACAAAATCATGACCAAAGCACATGATGAAGCAAGATAAATGCACACCAACACTAAACATTACCAACATAAGGCTTATATAAACATTGTGGAACAAAATCAAAATAATTGGAAATGGAGAAGATAGATCCTCCTCACAACTGGTAATAGAGTGTTAGATTGGCATCATCAACATAATCCAAGACAAGAATAAAAAGGATGAAATCCCATTTTAATTTTTCTCTTTGACATATTCAAGCCTTTAAGCAACATCTTGTTGGTGTAAATAGGTATTTTTCTTATCTAGTCTTATCTAGGTCCTATTTACATTGTTAAGTCCACTTAGGTCCTAGGAGGGAATCTTTCTAGTTATCATTAATTAGGGGGGAATATTTCTAGTTAAGCATCAATTGTCACTTATCTTATCTAGTTGGCTTTTATTTAATGCTTGTGTCGTATGTTATTTAATATTGTCTCATGTCATTTAATTATGACACAACCATTTAATGTTGCTACATCATCACCCTTACCTGTATAAGCAAGACTTCATATGTACATTGTATCCAAGTAACTTAGGTAAGATATTTTTCAGTTGTGTAGGTCCAATATATCATTGCAATCTTGAGTATTGCATATTGGCCATATCTTGCATCCATTGTTGTAATTTCATGTTCTTGTTTTTCCTTCTTGTAGTTCAAGTTGTTTTGGTTTTTATAGATGATCCTAGAGGCTTGAGCTTTGAGTGACTCTAACACATCTAAATGATATATTAACAACATCCAAACATTCTCACAACACATAATGTGCAATCGATCACAAGAGGTTGTGACAAGTCACTTAAGTCTTAGTAGAGATTGACTAAGCACACCTAGAGCCACAAGCACAACATAAAAATGATATCACCAAATGAAGAAGATATGAACTTAGGGTAGAGACCATAAGAAACCTTGATCCTTAAGAAAAAAAAATGAAAAAAGTTTGGAAATTATCAGTATCTCCAAATTGCCTCTATTACCAATTAGGAATAATCTAGGTGACTTACAAATCCTTGTGTTATCAATTAAACACCCCTATTTCTATAAAAAAATTGAGACAAAGAAGATGGTCTAAATGGTTAATGGAATCCTCAAAGCACAAAAATTAATTCCAAGGCAATATGAAGGACCCACAACATGGCTAACAACTTATAAAATCTCTAAGATAATGTTTTAATATCAAGGAACGTAATCAAGAGAAAAACCCCAAATGGGTACATGGCTAAACCATTGCGAAACTAAAAAGCTAAATAAAAAGCATGCAACAAAAAAATTTCCAATTAAATTAAGAAATAAAATTAGAAATAGGAAATGATATTTATTTGGGAAATATGAAAAAGAGAGGAAGAAACATATAAATTAATTCCCTAGAAAATATTATTGAAAATAAAAGAATACAATTAGGGTTAAATAAATAGAATGTAGTGTAACATAAGAAATTTATATCCACATAAGTTTTCTAACTCATAGATCATAAAATAGCCTAGCATTTCATCCTAGATGCATGAATTAAACATATATATTAAGGAGAAACATCAATATTCATCATTGTTGGAGCAACTAAGATTTGCTTACAAAATCAAAACAATCCACAAATAAGAATATGTAAAACAAGAAAATATCTTAAGCATGTGATGTGTTGTAAAATGTACAAATGAGCCTTTCTTATAAAGGAAAGGACGAACAGGTGAGAAGGTAGGATTCAGGCTCTGACTACCCCTCCAAGTAAGAAACAAGTGTAGGACTATATGGAAAAGAGTTGAGACACTTGGTGAATCTACATGAGGTGAAATGAAAGTCTAGGTAACCTCTAAGTGAACTTAAGTATAGTGTGAATAGGACTCTACTAAGTAGGCTAAAATCTAACCAATTTGATAATACCTTGAACACCCCCCTTAAGTGATACTTAGGGAGTAAGATAAATACCAAAAAATATGAGTCTTGACAATCAAGGCCCAATAAGGTACTCATGTACAATAATAATCTCTCACAAACAAAGAAAAAGGAGAAAAACCCAATGGTAACAAAAGTAAAGGTAAGGTCAACTTTCTAGAGAATGAGATCAAAGTGGCGGAAGCTTGGAAGATTAATGTGGATATGTCCAACATCTCCAAGATTACGAGGGGACCTAGAGATGGTATCTTTTGGAGTCCCCCTCCTCCTAGTTGGGTTAAAATCAATTTTGATGGTGCGGCCAAGGGAACTCCTGGGCCTGTTGGGAGTGGAGGTGTGATAAGGGATGAGAATGGTTGCTTCATTGCAGCAGTGGCACTCCCCTTAGGTACTTAGACCAACCACGTGGTCAAAGCTACTGGTGTGTTTCAGGTCTTGAAGCTGGCTAGCCAATTGAACTTCAAAAATGTTTGGATTGAAGGGGATTCAAATAATATAATTCAATGCCTAAAGGGTCTTCATAAACCTTATTGGTCTATAGAGAATTGGATAGACCTTTCAAAGGAAATTATTAATAATCTTGAGAAAATTTATATATCACATGCTTTTAGGGAAATAAATACGGTGGCAGATTTTTTTGACCAACAAGGGAGTTAAAGCTAAGGAGAAGATGACGTGGCGGAGGGTTTGATGAGTTGGAGGCTGATGTCAAGGCCCTAATCATGTAGTGGCACTCCCCTTAGGTACTTAGACCAACCACGTGGTCAAAGCTACTGGTGTGTTTCAGGTCTTGAAGCTGGCTAGCCAATTGAACTTCAAAAATGTTTGGATTGAAGGGGATTCAAATAATATAATTCAATGCCTAAAGGGTCTTCATAAACCTTATTGGTCTATAGAGAATTGGATAGACCTTTCAAAGGAAATTATTAATAATCTTGAGAAAATTTATATATCACATGCTTTTAGGGAAATAAATACGGTGGCAGATTTTTTTGCCAACAAGGGAGTTAAAGCTAAGGAGAAGATGACGTGGCAGAGGTTTGATGAGTTGGAGGCTGATGTCAAGGCCCTAATCATGTATGACCATGCTCACAGGAAGGTGCAATTCCCCACTTTCCTAAATGATGGCTAAGTGTCCTTTACTGCAGTCTTGGGACTGTGAATTAATCATCACTTATAGTTGGCCGAAGTGTAATTATCTTATATACCGTTTGAGTGATATGAACCTCGCATGCTTTCTGGGCATTCTAGGCGTTGGTGATTTTGGGCTTCTTGAGTTTTTTTTTCGGCCTACAAGACGACCAACATGGGTGGCGAGAGTCGCAGGGTGGAACCGATGAGTGGCGAACATTTAAGGAACAATCTGAAGCTCTGGGCGAAGCTGGAGAAGGGTGGCATTACTGTTTTCATTGAGAAACTCCATGGCTAGGATCCGGAGGTAACTAGGGTCTTTGCCAAAGGTTGGAAGGATGGTGAGTTAAACTTGTTTGGCAGGCAAGTGGTCATCAATGACCAGTTAGTTGTTGAGGTTATGAGCCTCTCTATGGATGGTGTTAAGTTCTATAGGGTTAGAAATCTTTTTGACCAAGCGGTCAAGAAATTTCCAAAGTCAGAGGTTGAGAGGGAGGATTTGCATAGGGCAACCAAAAGTTATTACGACTTGGAGAGGATTGTCTCACACTGGAGGAGGGTCTTGAATGCGCTAATGGAGTACGTCACTCTGGATGGCCGCTACACAAGAGTCTTTGGGTATCATTTCATCCTCCTCAACCACTTCAGACATCAAGTTAGGGTATCACTGCCTTTCTATCTTGCCCCTTCTCTGAATGCCAGTTTGCAGAACCATAGACAAAACCCTACTAGGCATTCCATTCTCCATGAAGGCTTGCTTGTTCTTATTTATGATCACTTTAAAGCCATGTCGACTCTGTCCCACCAGACTCCCTCTTCTAAAGATAGGGTTGTTGTTAAGGGGAAAAGGAATTCTAGTGATTCTCCCTAGAAGAAGGGTAAGAAAAAGGTGTCGGAGGATCCCTCCTATGATGTGAATGAAGAGGACTCACAGTCAGATTCGCCATCTGAGTACTCTAGCTACCCTCCTACTGACAGAGATGACATGCCTCGTTTCCCTATGGATCTCAAAGCTAAGGATCACTACTTCAAGGAGGAATGGGAATTCCTATTGATATTCTTGCTATAGCCCACAGTGGGTCAGTAGATTTCTTCAGGTTAATTAGGTGGGTGTTCTTTGAAATTAAGGAGATTAAACTGAACCAAAGAGCCATGAGCAGTAAAATGGAGAAATATGTTGACAATAATAACAGAGATAGTGTTAGGGCCACTAATTTATGGATGGAGGATGAGAAGAAATATATGGTTGAGTGCCTCAAGAAAACTATTGATGAGTAACAGGATTTTAAAAGAAAACATGAAGGCAAGCAATCTGAGATGGAGGAGTAGATGAGGAACATCAAAGATTCTCTCCACAAAGTGTTGGTTATGAGCCACGAGATCTTCAAATCCATTGCTAAGACCATGAACACTATGGTGGAGAACCTGGAAAATGTGTATCATGTTAGGACTGTTGTGTTCGTTGATGTGGACAAAGAGGAAGGTCAGTCGGATAGTGGGGAGCCGAGCAACAGGACCAGAGAAACCATGAAAAGGAAGGCAGATCAAGCTGTTACCAATTTTTTGCCACGACTCAATTGGCGGAGCTGGCTGAATGTTATTATATCATGAGGTGAAATTGCAGATTATGTTTAAGTGTTGTTTGCATCTTTTATCATTATTTATTAAGTGACAGTTGTGCATTTAAAAGAAGAAGTGGAGTTTCAAAATGCTATTCAGATATTCCAAAATTAAGTGAAATACAGAATTGAGCAAATAAACAACAAAGCATTTCAGATGCTTTCATTTATTTCATGAAAAGATTCATATTTACATGGCTTCATTTGATTGCAAGAATCAAAATGATATTTCAACATTGAATTTAAATGCATTCTCTTTTCAAATGAAAAGCAAAGAATTGAAATCAGATATCCTCACAAGTCGTGGATGTGACTGTCACAATGTATCACTAATAATACACTACACTATTGAAGATGCGAGAAAGAAAATCACATAAGTAAACGACATAATCATCATTGCCTGTTTTGGCCGATGGTTGACAATGAATGGTGCACCTTTGTATTCTCAAGCTCTGTTGACTTGTAAGAGAAAAGAGGGGGTGTCAGTGGCTCCAATTATGAAGTAACCTATATGAGTCACCCACAATAGTGCAACCTACTATTAATCATGCATTGAAACAATCAAAGAAGTGCAGGAAAAATGAGCTGAAGGAGAAACAACAATATGATCATCGTATCTTATTTTTATTCTAATATTGTTTGTTTCCTTGTGCAGGTATAGGGAAAATCACGACGTTGAACATTATTTGAAGATCAAGCATGTGGAGAAAAACGGGCTCCCACAAGGGTAGAGCTCGGCATGTTTCCCTACTCATTATAGATGGGCTGATTTAAAGATTACCTCATCATATTCATCAAAACAAAGTGATATACAATTGAAAGAGTAAAGCATAGTTATCTATCAAGCAATTAAACCAACTGTGCATTCATAACGATCAGGTTAATGTTTTCTAAAGGCTACAGGTGAACAATGAGTTTAACTCACTCAATTAATTCAGCTAAGAACATTTATATCAAACATTGTTGTATAATTCATGTTCTGTGTTCATCATAATCATATATGTCATGCAAGTTCCATTTCATCAGTATTCTTCTCATAGCCAAGGATAGTGAACAGGCATACATTATGCCTTAATAAAAAGTTTTGTTTTGATTTTCATCATGAAAGAGAGCAGATTTAAGGAGCAGTTTGTTAAGAGGAACATAAAAATGCATGAAGAGTACCATGTTGAAGATCAAGAGTACGAAAGATAGACAGTGCATTAAATTGTTAAGTGAATAACCAGTTCTAGTTGACTGATAAGTAAATACAACATTAAGAATCACAAGGTGAGAAATGATTGTTCCAGAACGACAAAGAGATGATAACAGTTTCATTCCAAAATGATGAAGAAGGAGCAGGCATAGCAAAGGTGTTTCAGAAGGTGTTAATTATGCACTAAGGAAAAATCAGGCGACGTTTAGTCCATGGTGTTGTGTTTCAATTTAAAATTTCCACATAAGTCCAAAAGTAGAAAGTAAATGTTGTTGTATGGTAAGGTTAAAGAATCCAGAAGGAAACAGTGTGAAGGATAGTAAGTGACACAAATAGAAGACACATTTCCAGAATCTCATATACCCAATTGAAGGTTTTCAACAGTAAAGCAAAGGATGTATTCTTCTAAATGTCATACAATCAGATGATTTTGTCAAAATGTAAAATATACACAGTGTTCTCATGATCAAGCTGGACTACATCAGAGAATGTATTAGCTGCATAAGTTCTTCATTTTTGAAAATGTCAGATACAGGAGATTCAACATTTCATAATTGTGTAAAGAATTGCAGAAAACAATCATAAATCGAGCTCAAATTTTATATAGGTACCCAAGAGAAGGTACAGTTATGTCTATCTTTTTGTCATTTACCCACATTTGGGGTTTTGAAACATGACCCAGATTTAATACAGGTCCCAGTTTACTCTTGCAAAATTCAATGAGCAGCTACAAGAATGTCAAAATGGAGCACCAAGTCGAGCTTATAAATTAAAAGCACAACGAATATATTTTGTTTGGGGGTTGTCTTTAGATATAGAAAATGCAATTGCAGTGATGACCCATGTGTAGTTTTGTATGAGACAACAAGAGTATAAAAGTGCGAGTTCTTTTGGTAGTTGAGCTTCTGAATAAGGGAAATATAGTTTTCATTCGAATTTCATCTTACCCATGAATGAGTGTGTTTTAAAAATGCAAAGATGGTAAGAAGTTTCAACATGGGTCAAGCCTATAAACTAAATACAAATAAATACACAAATTTTATTATTCTCACAGGGGTTTTGTTTATGAAGGTAAATGATACGACAAACAGTAGGTACCCACGTTGGGGTTTCAAGTGAATGATTAGTTTTCTTTGTTTCCAGCTGGGTGTTTTGTCAAATTTATTCAAATTTTGTACAGTCGTAGCCGTGTGATGGTTTTTAGCAATGATGCAATGGAGATGTGTTCTTTTCATAAAGTACATAATGCCAAGGAGATAAAGAATGAATATACAAATACCCATGTCATTCTGTGGTATCAAAAGTCCGAAATAAACCACTGGTCATTTAGGTCCAACCCATATGAATAAAACCATACAGAACGAATATGTAGTTTTGAATCTCAAGTACCCAGTTTCGGGGTTTACATTTAAAATACAAGAGAATACAGTGCAGTGATAACCCATATGGAGATTTGTATAAAATAGCAAAGACTTAAAAATGCAAATTTTTTGTGGTGAATCAAGCTTCATAATGGAGAAGATACAGTTTTCTTCAGAAATTTCAAATACCCATATGCAGATATGTCTTCAAATATAGAGAAGGTGGATTTCCTGTTTTGGGTCGAGCCCAAAATCTCTAAAATAGTGCCTTCTATAATACACATCTGGTGCAGCCTGAACATGGCCAAAAATTCATAAGTAAAGGAGAGTTTCTTTGAGTCTTTGAAGAAGGAAATATCTGACTAAGAAATGGCTTACCAATGCAAGACTATGGAGAGTGTGTTAGCCACAGCCAAGAGTTCCACAGAGTTCCCGAAAGCCAAGAGTTCAAGCTCTCAAAGTGGCAGTCGAGCTCTCATAGTGGTAGATGTAAGCACAAAAATACAAAACAAAGGTATGAGGGGATGTGTTAGCCGCAGCTATAAGGCCAAGAGTGACAAAATGTGAAGCCATAGAAGCTGAGTAAATAGCTTACCTTGCGCGCATAAGCAAAAGAAATAACCCTCGAGCGAGCTCTCTCCTAGAACTTTCAAATGAAACCCGAGCTCATATCAGGTCAGCCAGTAGAGAGCAAAGCACATGAGTGTAGAAAAATCAAAGAACAAGTTCATACAGGTCGCGGCCATAGTATTTTTCTGGCTTTGAAATGAAGTAAAGAATTTCAATATTGCAAAAAACCAAGCTTACCCATTGAGGAGCTCGACTAACTGAAGGAGTAGTGAAGATTCCCAAGGCACACGAGCTCAGATTTGAGGTCAATCATGGTGACATGCTCACTGGCAGAGCTCTTTTTTTTTTTTTCAAGAGTGATCATTCAAAATGAATCATTATTAGGGTTCGACCTTGTTTTGTTCAAACCCTAGTTCGAGCATATCTTATCATCATATGGAATATTCAGTCAAAACACATGGGAGAATTCGAATTAAGGTGACTTTGGCTTTGCATCATATTTTTATTTAAATATGAAGTTTAATATATGATGGGAGGCCAAATTTTATATGCCTAAGTTGGCCGATATGTTAAGTCTTTAAGACTTATTTTGTGCCTTAGTGAAATGTGAATACTTGATCTTGTGTTATTGTTCTATGAGAAAACAATAAGGGTGTAATGGTGATTACCTTATGACCTAGGATCTATTTGTTTTGGGTCAATACCTATTTAGGGTTTCTGATTTTAATTGATTTTAGAGAAATCAATGAGAGATTTTGATGAGAGGATAATTATGTGTTAATATTTTTATGATTTTTGGGAAAATCAAAGCACCGTAATGGAGAGATAAGAATGTTTTCTTTTTTTGCAAAATATTTTTAATCTTTAATTGCAAAAAATGGATAAATTATAAAATTTGCAGTGATGTAAAGAAGAATCGTGAAGCAATCTTTTATAAATTGTTTTATGATTTCTTGCTATTTTTAGCAGATTTTTGTTGACTTCTTCTCTTGGTCAGATTTGAGTCTTATCTTGGAGAGATAAGGTGTTTTTTGGGCTTTTAAAGTAGATCCAACCTATTTTTAGAGGCTTGACAGTGTGATCATAAAAGCAATATGCTTTTTTATGCTTTTATGCAGTTTTTCAGACAGTTTGAAGCTTTTTTCCTTGAGCTTTTTTCTGAGCTCGGATTAGGGTTTCTTGAGAGTTATGCCTTTCAAAAGACTTAATCTTTTTAGCTCTCCTTCTCAGTTCAGAGGTCAGTTCCTGCTCTTATGCAATTTTGGGCTTGTGAACCCTTTGTACTCAGTTTTGGCAGATCGACACTCTTTCAGTTTCAGTAATACAACATAGTTCTTCTTTCCATTTTCTTGTCTCAACACTGGTAACGTGTTTTTTCAGATTTGAAGCCTTAATGTCCTGCTTTTTATGAGTTTTCTGCATAGGGTTTCATGTTTTCAGGTTATATGATGTATTCGATGTCTCTGAATCTTCATATGAATTATTGATGAAATCATGTATCGGTGAGATTGTAGGAACTATTGTAATAGAGGAATTGTTGTGAGTGGCAAGAACTAATTTCTGTTAGAAGTAATAAGTTAATCATTAGTTAGATTCAGGTTTTATTTTCAGTCCATCATTTCTATCCCTTTTCCTCTGAAGTTTTAGAATAGGATTTATCATTTGGAGAACCAACTCACTCTAGAGATTCCTCCTTCGCTCAGATCACCCACATCTGAAGGAGGTTTCCATGTTTCAGTAGGTTGCTGAATATTGCATTCAACAAGGTGCAAATCTATTGACAACACAAGCATTAGTGAATATCCAGGAGATCAAGAAGTCTGTGCTTAATATGAACAAATTGAAGCAGGAGGCGTCAAAAATCCTCAGGAATCTGGCCTAGAGGTCGGTTGTTTTGTGGTTTTTTGTTAGTTTTTTGCTGTGTTGCCTTGGTTTCCTTTGTTTTCTTCTTTGTGGGCAACATTTTGTATTTGGTATGGGCTCTGTTAATGCTCTATCTCTCGCTTTCGTTCTATTAAGGGTTTCGGGACCCCTCTAAAACCTGTTTGTTCCTATATAAAAAAAAAAACTCCTCTCCAAAAGAGATAAGATGAAGGATAAGACATCTTGATGATGTATAACTCCTTAAGCATGTCAAATTTGTAAACAATTTCGATGATGAAATGGTATCTACTGGAATCAATGAACCTCCAAACTTTAGATCAAGATAATCTAGATACAAAAAATTGTACGAGTGAACATATAGAACACTACTCAACTATGAATACATAGATAGCACAAAGGTAATCAAATTTTGTGAAGTTGAAGATGTTGGTAGTACTATGATTCAGGAGTATGATCAACAAATTCATAAGTGACTTGTAGTACATGTGATGAGCCCTGCTGGCTCACAACTCTAACCTCTGTATTTTTCTTAAATCTTATTGTGTTTTTTAGTTTTTTAAGAGAAAGTTTGTAGACAAAAGAGAAGGTGTGCATCATATTAAAGCTCATAAACTGTAAAACTGGGCTACTTTCTACAGAATGGAAATGCATAAGGTATTATTTAATAGTAACAAATAGATCACAACTGATAAACATACCAAAATGCTTCCAGATTATTTATTTAAAAAGACAAGTCAACTTTCCAGCCAAGAATGGTGAAATCTGGCAAATATGGATGCCTAGCCTCCAGATCTGAGTTCTCCCTCTTCGAAATAGGATACAAGCTCTTGAGAAAGGTAGACGCCAAGGATGGAAGACAAATAGAAGCCAAAAGAAAGGCGTTTCAACTAGTTACTTCACATGCCTCCCTAAAAGGGCACATTTCCCAATGCAAATAGTACGGCCAAGGAAGAGACCAAAAGAACAAACTGAAAGCAGAAATATGTTGAAGATGGTGTCTCTGGAGAAGAAACCCCCCTTTCCTTATTGCAGACAAGTAAATACTGAATGATAAAACTATGATAGAAGCATGTAGAACTTCTTAATGAAGCCCTCACAGTTGCACTAATTTGACTGGTCTCTCACAATCTCAAAAATGCTCAACATCGAAGAGATTGCGTTCTCTAATGGAAATATTGCTCAAACCCTGATCACAGAGGAAGGCACAGAAGAAACCTCAAAGGCAAAGTTGAAATATTCAAGAAGTGAATTTCTCATTGCCCAAAATGCCTTATATCCTCAAGAGGCACGAATTTCAAGAAGTGACGCCCTTTTCAAGTTTTAAATATTTTAAAATACATTTAAGTCATTTTCAATAGTTTATGACTTAAATACTTGGTGCCCACTTAATGTATAAATGATTTTAATTTAAAATCACCCTTTTTATGAATATTTAAGTGATATTAAAAGAATAAAGTCAATTTGACTTTATAATAAAGTATTAAATTAATATAACTTAAATCACTTAAATAATCATAACTTCCTCAAAACTCCATATATCTCTGTGCCATCAGAAGTTGTCAACTCCTAAACTGCCAAGGCCTGCAGTGAGCCAATCACTGAACTCTGAACTGAGAATGACAAAACTCATCAAATAATGCCACTAACCCTCTAACCCAACCTGTTAGCCTACGAGAGTCTGAGTAATAGGCTAACCACCATCAAACATGATCATGCCGAAAAAGGGGACATTATAGTACACTACTAAAATGTGTATCGTGGTGCTCTAAATAAGTACTAGAATCTCACAAAATATGACCCACTGAAATAATCCCCCCATAGGAGAGACAAAGATAGAAGGTCTATGAGATCCCCCAAAAGTAGAAGGTTCCTCCACTGCTCCATTAAAACCAAGGAATCATTAGCATAAAATTGTGATAATTCCCACCCTTAATGATGATGAGGAAGAGGTATAGGCAAACCAACTAAAATTGGGCACTGTGCACAAGAATTTAGACCAAGCATTAGGTCCAAAATATGTATAAAATTTTGAAAAAGGGTGTGCATCAAGGCACACATGCATGAGGTGATAATCACAAGGATCCATTGCTAAGATGGAAAATCAAGGCACTACACAATCCCCCATTGCACTTTATAATTTAGTGTAAGTACAAAATTCCCTCCTTAAGGAACACACATTCAATTGTTGTGGCACTTTATATGAGTGCATTTATACTTATTTAATGTTTTGAGTTCTTACAAGTTTATGTCATGTGGTGGACAATGAATACATATATCAAGTATGCCTTTCAAACCTTGAGAAAATGGTAAAAATATAAAATGAAAAATCCCCATTATTCAAAGAATGACCCCCCTAAAATGAAGTAGTGATATGACACTTTATTTTAGTGCATTACGTAAAAATGGATTTGATGTACAAAACCTCAAAAGAGATATACTCATAATTAAAAAATTTAAAACATACTCATGAAAAATTAAAATCACTATTTCATAGAGCTCAAAAATCATGCAAGTTAAAAAAAATGGTACCAAACAGGTGTTTGTATGAGCCCAAACAAGCCCTCTGAAGTTGCAAAAATGGGAACTATGCAGTGTTCCCTGAGAATATGAATTTTTGAAAAAAATTGTACATCATACTACAAAAATAATCATATCATTGGATAGAGGATGGAAAAATATGAAAAATGAAAAAAAATCACTCAAAAAAATGTTTGTATGCCCAAGAACAAGGCTCTTGAAGTTGAGCCAAAAATGAAAATAGGCCAACGGTGAAGGGGTAAACTTGGGGTTGAAAATTGATGATGTCATGTTGATGTTGTGATGATGTTAGCAGTGGAATATTCTAAAATTCCACTAGAATATTCCTCATGGCTAAAACATAGTACCACCCAAAAGAGGCACAATTGGTTTGACTGTGTAGTGATGATGTTAGCAAAATATTGCACTGGTTGACTACTGATGTCATCATTGTGTAGTACTATACCCTACAAAAAATTTAAAAAATATATTAAAAAATTTGCTACACAAAGGCCGAGATAGTACACATTTTGATATGGATGCACAAGAATCGAGGCACGAAGGTCAAGGATGCTTACTGATGTAGTATATTGTTGTAACTATACAATCGTACAAATCCATACAAATTTCCATACAACCATTCATGGATGGGCCTCCAAAGCCTCCAAAAAAAATTCACAAAAAATACTAGTGTTATATATGAAAAATTGTCTCTTGGCTTTTTTGAGCACAACTGTAATGTTTGTTTTGCTCCAAGAGGCATCATTTAAGAGTTGATATCCATGAACCTCACAAATTCAAGACAGAAAGAAATTAGAGTTGTAAGCTTGCTCTGGTACCATGTTGGAGTAGCCAAGATCTGCTTGCAAACTCAAAATAATCCACAAATAATAATATACAAAATGAGAAATATCATAAGAATGTGATGTATTGTAAAAAGTAAAAATCAATCTTGCTTATAAAGGAAAGGATGAAGAAGTGAGAAGGTAGGAGCCAAACTCTAACTACCCTTCCAAGTATGAAACAAGTGTAGGACTATATAGACAAGTGTTGAGATGCTTGGTGAGTCTACATGAAGTGAGATAAAAGTATAGATAACCTCTAAGTGATCTTAAGTGTAGTGTGAATAGGACTCTACTAAGTAGGCTAAAAGATAACTAGTTTGATAATACATCTTTTCACACTAACAATCATGACATGAAATATTCAAAAGAAATTATTATAATCTGACATAAGAATAAAATATTGTATAAAATGCAACATACTAAATCATAATCCAATTGCATTATCTCTTATTCAATTCAAAATTGAAGGTCTCTATAGACTCTTTCATTTTCTTATAATATAAAAGAACCTCATAAAATTTCCCCCAACCAAGAACCCCCTTGCTTTCAAACCACTCCCACAAATAAAAAAGTTCATTCCTTATATAGAAAATATTACAAATATAGTTCCCACATATGGGTGACAACTATCACAAGATTAATCACCATAAAAAACACCAAAATATTGCATGAATTTATATGAAAAATCTTATCATATCTACAAGTCATTTAGGAATGGTATGGCAAGGATTGGCAAGGATTTTCAAGTGTCAATTTTATGTGTTTGAGTTATTAATACGTGCTCCAACAATATCATATACTTTATCCATGCATATTCACAACTAAGCCATTATATGTGATTCTATATCACTTTTTATGGCCCATCATGCATCTAAAAATGGGTCCCATATTCAAAACTACAATGCAATAATAATTTATCATTTATCTACCACCGCGTATAATATTTCCAATATGGAAGCCATGCCAATATTTCCTCCAAGAAAATACAAATCCATCACACATCATAGGAGTTAAGGTGGTGCCCTCACTCAAAATCATAATGTGAAGAAGTTGTGCAATGCAATGGAATGTTTCCAATTTTCCTAAGCCAACATGAATTTCCTACTTAGTTTATGAAGTGAAATTATAATCATTAATGATCCAATTATAAATTATCAACTCCGCATAGGGACATCACAACATTGTAGGAACTAGCAAGTATGACACCTAATTTAAGAACACATGGCATGATATCACTAACATGCCTTTTAAAAAAAAGACTTCAAATAAAAATAGGGATGTGAAGGAAATGTGTGATGAAATAATAATTTTCCACTTGTTTTCCACCACATAAGATATTTCCAAGTTGGAATTCAATCAAAATACCCCTAAGAAATATAAAGTCACTGTGCATTGTAGGAACAAGAGTGCGACCAACATTCAAAACTATGATATTAAGGAACTACATGATGAAAAAGGATGTTGTCACTTGCTACAAACTGGCCAATCTTTTATAATAACTCCACGAAGCATACACATAAGCATTAATGGACCAATTATGCCATCAAATCAATGCGAGGATAACAAAAACATTGCATGAACTGGCAAGTATGACTTTCAAGTCAAGGACAAATGGTATGATATCACTAGATTGTGATTTTATCAAAATATTTTAAACAAATGTAATAACGTGAAGGACCCTAATGATGCAAGAAGAAATCAACACATGGAACACTAGTGGAGACTCAAAATTGCAACATGATTGTGACTGGAAAATCAAGGATAATACATGTGTGGGAAAACACTAGTTAATAAAAGAAAAGGGCTTGTAATACTATGTCATTCAAGGGGATTAGGTTGTAAAATTAAGTGAATAAATTGAAAAAACTAGTCAACATTAGAATAGAAGAGTACATCAATGATATAATTTATGTAGGATGATGCTTGTCAATTTGGTACAAAAAGTTTTAAAATTATTGATGTCAAAAATGGGGAAAATACTTGACCCTGATTGGGGATGAGGACCTTATGAACATAGTAGGGACCTAGAATATTTGGTGAATATTAATGTCTTATCCATTGGGAAACAAAATTAGAAAAAATAGTGTAGCATGACAAGGGATAGAGACTTGAGTAAGGTAAAAGTGGGATGAGAAACAAATACACATAGAAAACTAAAAGGATACGTACATCCATATTTGTACACACATCCATATTTTTCACTTTGTCAATGGGTTCACATGGTAGGAAAACCATCCATATTTGTACACACATCCATATTTGTTCACATGATCATCTTGGAGCACTTTGAGGTAGGGGTTTACCTACCATGTGAACCCATTGACAAAGTGACAAATATGGATGTGTGTACAAAAAAGAGAAGTGTGCCTATTAAGACCTATGATCTCAACTACCATTTTAAGATCATTATGAAAGCTCTAAAAAATGTAAAATATAAGAAATTCTTTAATAATTTCCAAAATAACCATTCATCATCATAAAATTTTCAGATCTCTCCATTATGTCAACATTGTATTTTGTGATGTTGATTATATCTTCTTATGTAGTACAAGGCATACTAAAACCACATAACTAAATATATTCACGATTACTTGAATCTTAGGAAATAAGTCACTAGTGAACATACTTTAGGTAAACTATAAGGGAAGGAGATATCTACTATCATACATTATTTATTTGGATTTTGAATATCAACCTTCTTGAATATCAACCTTCTTGAATGCAAGATCATCTTTGACCATAAAAACTTCATCTTCTATTGTTTTTGATAAGATAAGTTGCATTTATAGGGTGCAGTACCCTTTACACCAGGAGCCTAGAGGGCCAAAAAGGATCAAAAAACATAAATTATCATCAAATAGTCCAGTACCAGAAACAACAGATCAACACCATGTTGGGTGAAAATTATGTAATCCCTTTTTAACAAATTACACAACTAGATTTCAACCACAGCTGTGTGAGATCTAATCTCTCCTCTCAGAAAGGGGAGGCACCCTTCTTAATACTTATAAAAGCTAAGTAAAACTAATTAAATATTCAAAAAATGTACACTATAATTACGAGATGGGGTTGTGTCACACTCATACTTCTCTCTTTTTTCAAAGAATATGTTTTACAATGCTTCATAGTTGGAAGTTCTTAATTCACGATAACTTTAAACTAACAACGAGCGGTAATGCCAATACCTCTATCTTGTTAAAGTAAAAGTGTAGAGATACTAGTTGCGATTAATAATAAACAAGTAAAAGAAAAAGGAAAGCTCATGAAGGCACAAAGTCGTTTCGTAGCTTTTTCATTGATGAATTTGTGAGAGACGTATCGTTTGTTGCATTAGAAGCACAAAGTCTTCTTAGATGCAACAATTCCTCAAACAACATGAACGATTACAAGCACAAAGTCTTGTAGATCACTCAACAAAAGTATCCAAATATAAACATAAATCCAAATAAGGAATGTAACACAAAGTTTACATAAATTACTTGAATCCCTTCATATATCATATACTAGTCACCACGAAATAAGATCAATTCACAAGATTATCGAATCCAACACAAAGTCTGGTTTTCTATTGTCTTCTTTATTGATCAGATTTCATTCACAAAGTATGAATGCAAAGTTTCACAATTTTGCTTCAAAAAGGGCAGCATTTCGTTGCAAAAATACTAAAGGTCAGCTTTACAATAGAAATCCCTCATATTTATAAAGGAGAGGGATGAGAAAAAATAGAAAATCAGTTGAGAAAAGTTAGGAAAGTTAGGTGAGTTAATTTAGGAAAATCTCATCTAACTTTGACTAAAGTCAAAATGTAATTTGTCTTCATCAAACTACATCTCAGATTTTTTGTGTAATTACATTTTAAGAAAAGACATTTAAGATGTTTGAAACTATTTACAAGATGCATAAAGGAAAGCATCAGAAAGTTCAACACTAGAGATCAAGAATCTTCATGGTTCCTTGCTTGGGGGTAGAAGTCTTCATACTTCTTCCTGGTCTCCTACATGAACTTTTCATTCTCACCAATGGTGTAATCCACAATGGTGTGAATCCTCACGATTGATCTCATGGCGGATGAGTGAACCTTTTTGCACCTATCAAGATGCATCTTGAGGTTGTCAAGAGTAAGCCTTATATCAAAAATGACATGCATTGAGGCTTTGGAAAAGTTGGCATCCTCAACTTGCTGCATGATGACTTCTTTGTAGATCTGGGATAGTTCACTGGATCAAAAGATGTCACCTTTAGGATTACTTGATGAAATCCAGAGAGAAACTGCAAGGATGGTGAATCAACAGGTGTTAGCAAAAAAAGAAGCATCAAGAAGCGTGAAGTGAGCAACAATGTTGAGCAAGTGTGAAATGAGTGATGAGGCACAAAAAATGATGCAAGAGCGAAGAAACGGGGTTCAGAGCGAAGATAGAGCGATTTGGAAATGTTTTAAGGCAAAACTGCCAAAAGTGTAAGGGCGCTAAAAATCAACACCCTTGTACTTTGGGAAATGACTTCAGGTGTAAGGGCGCTAAGAATCAATGCCCTTACCTTAGGGTGAAAGTTTGGAAAGAAATGTGTCAAGGCGCTGAAAAACAACATCCCAACACTTAGTCTCAAAGATTTCATGGCAAGTGCAATAGAGGGTTTGTAGTGGCGTAAGAGTTTCCAGCTCGATGAAGAATGAGAGAGAGGTGACAAGAATGAAAAAGAAATAAAATAAAATCACTTTTAAGTGATTTGTAAGTGAAATAGAAGAACAAAAAGTCACGCATTTAACTAATGCATGAAAAGTGGAGAAACTAGTGAAAAGTGCAAAACACTGAAAAATCACCGCCCAACTCAAAAAATGGCTAAGTATGGGGACTTGGTGTAAGGGTGCTAAAAATCGGCGCCCTTGCACCAAGTTAACATTTCACTGCAGTGGCGCTGTAAAACCCCACCCTTGCACTTTCAACACTTAGAATTTTTTTTGAAAATGTCAGTGCGCTTTTTTTTTAAGCTTTTATGCTTTTCCAAATTTCACTAAGTATAAACAACAAGAGTTCATGAAGGTACTTGTTTCAAAGGCCTTTGTGAGATGAACACAAAGGGATGATCAAACGAATTGTTTAAGACTTTGGAATGCACTTCGAGGTGGATTGAAAAATACCTCATTTTGCGTGCTTGAACATCACAGACCTAGGAAACAGACAAATTTCGTAGGGGGGTTATCCATGGAACGAGCGCTGCTAGATTCTGTGATAACAGCTGACTCCTGATAGGGATCTTCCTTCAACCATTCTTTGAAATGAATGAAGGGAGAAGAACTCCATAATTCAAGTGCCTTTATCCATCCATTGGGCTTGGAGTCAGGTGATGACGACAAAAAAAAATTCTACGAAAACAAGACGCAAACTTATGCAAATGCACTTATTGAAAAGGTAAAAAACTACCTAATTAAAACTAGCCACTAATGAAACTTTCTCAAATGAAACCATTCATAGGTTCAACAAAATAGCTTCCTTTCTTCAATAGCTTGCAATGCATTCCATGATCATTAGCAGCTACATGTAGATGAAGTTGAGGCATTGCTTCATGAAAGAGATGAACAGGTTCAACTACCTCTGAAAATATATCAGATATATTGCTACTCCAAAATGAATCATTGAATCCAGACTGCTCTTGCACATCTATAAATACATATTTAGTTGCATCCTCAAGTTTATCTTCACACTCAGGTGCAATTTGAACCTCTGTCTTCTCATTGGCCCCTAACCAAGCAAGATGTCTTATGGGACATTCCCTTGATCGATTAAAGATTGAATGCTTCTTACCAATTGCTACTTGAACAACCGATTCATCAACCATGGTAACCTCATGCTGATCAGAATGATCACCTTCATATGATTTAGATGAAGATATGACTGCACTGCATACCTCAATATGATGTTCACCATCTTCAAACTTGGGAAAATCTGAATTATTTATAAGAAGGTCCTCATCATGCCTTTGGGAAATTCTTTTATGCAACACGTGTTCAAGTTCATGACCTCGAAACACAAATGCATTATTTTCAACTTGACTAAGACCTTCGTGCATGTCCATCTTTTCAAATCTCAAGACAAGATTGTCTTCATTTACTTGAACATTAGCAAAATGAATTTCATCCTTCTGCTTTTCGTCAATGGCTTTCTGAGACTGTATAAACTAGAATTGGGACTCGCTAGCTATGTTTGCTTCCTTTTCTCAAAAGAGAATAGCAAGATCACTTGGATTTGAGTCAGGATGCTTCGCTACTACTTTTACTAATGGTGCCTCAAGAGCAAGCCTCTTTGGAGGTGAAGATAACTTGTGTTGATTCCCAACAGCAAAATTGTGAGCAACATTTGAAAGTGACCTCCTTGGTATTTCCTTCTAAGGCACAAAAAACACACCTTGAGCTAGCTACTTTTTGAGGACAAGTAGCTCATTTACCAAAATTTACACCATAGGATCCGTCCTTGTGATGGAAGAAAATAACTCCAAAGAAGGAATTTCTTCATACTCATTTGATTCAATTTTTATTTTCCCAACAAGAATGAGATCATCTTCAATTTCTATCACCAAGGTTTGCACAGAGTCAAGAGTAGTTGGGGCTACTCTTCTCAATAGGAAAACTACCTTGGGCACTTGAGCATTTACAAAGAAACATTTAAAATTCTCAGTTGTAGGTTGATCAACAATTGGAATTCTTTGTGTCAACTTGTTGAAGTGAGCAATGAACTCGCACATAGGCATGTGATATTCCTTCTTCTACTGGGTTGACCTAAGCCAGCAAAGCATGGGCATCTTCAAGAGGTTTGAACCTTCCTTCAAACTTGAATATGAGAGTTGCCCAGTTGGTGATGGTACTTGGTGCCAGATGATAAAACCAATCTGCAACAACACTTGGAGAGTCTCCACAAACAACCTTATAGATACATCTTCGTATTCAACACCATTAACTCCACAAGCGATGTATAAAGCAACAATGTGCTCATCAGAATGTTGTTGTCCATCACCAAAGAACTTGGGAAAGTTCTTCCATGAGCCTTTAGGAAGTGTATGTAGGGGTAGAGCTAGACTCAACTGACCAAAAGCATTTCCCCAAGGACCTTGAGCAACCATTTACATGTCCTTGGTGAAAGCTTGAAAAACTTACAAGAAAATAAATTACAAAGAAAAAGGACACATGTATACTTCAAACGAAAGTGTGAGGCTTTCAAATGCATATCGTGTCCCCAAGGGAGTCGCCAAAAAACTGTTGAGTGAAAATTATGTAATCCCTTTTTAACAAATTACACAACTAGATTTCAACCACAACTGTGTGAGATCTAATCTCTCCTCTTAGAAAGGGGAGGCACCCTTCTTACTGCTTATAGAAGATAAGTAAAACTAATTAAATATTCACAAAATTTACACTACAATTACGATATGGGGGTGTGTCACACTCATACTTCTCTCTTTTTTCAGAGAATATGTTTTACAATGCTTCACAGTTGGAAGTTCTTAATTCATGATAACTTTAAACTAACAACGAGCAGTAATGCCAATACCTCTATCTTGTCAAAGCAAATCATAGAGATACCAAATGTGGTTACTAATAAACAAGTAAAAGAAAAGGAAAAGCTCATGAAGGCACAAAGTCATTCCGTAGCTTTTTCACTGATGGATCTGTGAGAGATGTATCATTTGTTGCATTAGAAGCACAAAGTTTTCTTAGATGCAACAATTCCTTGAACAACATGAACAATTACAAGAACAAAGTCTTGTAGATCATTCAACAAAAGTATCCAAACATAAACATAAATCCAAATAAGGAATGTAACACAAAGTTTACATAAATTACTTGAAGCCCTTCAGATATCATATACTAATCACCACCAAATAAGATCAATTCACAAGATTATCGAATCCAACACAAAGTTTGGTTTGCAATTGTCTTCTTTATTGATCAGATTTCATTCACAAAGTATGAACGCAAATTTTCACAATTCAACTTCAAAAAGGGCAGTACTTCATTGCAAAAATACTAAAGGTCAACTTTACAATAGAAATCCCTCATATTTATAAAGGAGAGGGATGAGAAAAAATAGAAAATCAATTGAGAAAAGTTAGGAAAGTTAGGTGAGTTAATTTAGGAAAATTTAACCTAACTTTGACTAAAGTCAAAATGTAATTTGTCTTCATCAAACTCCATCTCATATTTTTAGTGTAATTAAATTTTAAGAAAAGACATTTAAGATGTTAGAAACTATTTACAAGATGCATAAAGGAAAGCATCAGAAATTTCAACACCAGAGATTAGGAATTTTCATGGTTCCTTGCTTGGGTGTGGAAGTCTTCATACTTCTTCCTGGTCTCCTGCATGAACTTTTCATCCAAACCAACAGTGTAATCTACAATGGTGTGAATCCTCGTGATTGATCTCATGGTAGATGAGTGAACCTTTTTGCACCTATCAAGATGCGTCTCAAGGTTTTCAAGAGTAAGCCTTGTATCACAAATGAATGCATTGAGGATTTGGAAAAGCCGAAATCTTCAACTTTCTACATGACGACTTCTTTGTAGATTTGGGATAGTTCATTGGATCAAAATATGTCACCTTCAGAATCACTTGATGAAATTTGGAGAGAAACTGCAAGGATGGTGAGTTAACAAGTGTTAGAAAAAAAGTAGCATTGGGAAGCGTGAAGTGAGCAATGATGTTGAGCAAGCGTGAAATGAGCAACAAGGCACATAAAATGATGTGGGAGCGAAGAAATGACTTTTAGAGTGAAGATAGAGCGATTTGGAAATGTTTTAAGGAAAAACTGCCAAAAGTGTAAGGGCGCTAAAAATTAGCGCCCTTGCACTTTGGGAAATGACTTCAGGTGTAAGGGCGCTGAAAATCAGTGCCCTTACACTTAGGGTGAAATTTTGGAAAGAAATGTGTCAAGGCACTGAAAAACAGTGCCCTAACACTTAGTCTCAAAGATTTCATGGCAAGTGCAATAGAGGGTTTGCAGTGGCATAAGAGTTTCGAGCTCAATGAAGAATGAGAGAGAGGTGAAAAGAATGAAAAATAAATAACCTAAAATCACTTTTAAGTGACTTGTAAGTGAAATAGAAGAACAAAAATTCATGCATTTAACTAAGGCATGAAAAGTGGAGAAACTAGTGAAAAGTGCAAAACACTGAAAAATCACTGCCCAACTCAAAAAATGGCTAAGTATGGGGACTTGGTGTAAGGGCGCTAAAAATCAACGCCCTTGCACCAAGGTAACATTTCACTTAAGTGCAATAGCGCTGAAAAACCCCACCCTTGCACTTTCAACACTTAGAATTTTTTTTGAAAATGTCAGTGCAGTTTTTTTCAAAGCTTTTATGCTTTTCCCAATTTCACTAAGTATAAACAATAATAGTTCACGAAGGTACTCGTTTTGAAGGTCTTCACGAGATGAACATAGAGGGATACTCAAACAAACTATTTGAGACTTTGGAAAACACTTAGAGGTGGATTGAAAAATGCCTCATTTTGCATGCTTGAACATTACGAACCTAGGAAACAAACAAGTTTCATAGGGGGTTATTCGTGGAATGAGCATTGCTAGATTCCGTGATAACACACCAAAAACTTACAGCCATAGAAAACTGACAACAAAAAGAAAAACCACCCACACACCCAACCCATTACTTTGCTAAGCCATCCCACTCCTGAAAAAGGAGATCCAAAATCTCATCACCCACCCATTTGTTGCTAGGTTCTTCTTCAACATTCTTTTTATCAACCTCCTCGTGTAGCATGTTAGACAGAGTAACAATGGACCTATGGATGACCCGAACCATGAAGCGTGTGAGCCTAGTGAATTTCCTTTCTAGTTTTTCAACTCGAGACTGCAAATTGTTGAGCTCCTCCTTCTTAGTTTTCGCCTTTTCTGCTCCATCATTCCTAGCCAGGTGTTCAAAATATTTTGGAGTGGAATCTTCATGAAAATTTTTGTTTAGCTCCAAAAAATGGCCTGGCCCTTGAACATAATCATCAATTTCTTCAATGATATCATGTTTTCTCTCCTCCTTACCCCTCTTCTCCTCAGAATCGTTGGAAATCTCATCAACAGGGTCCTCATTTTTGTTCTTGGCCAATCTATTAAAATTTTTTATGCTAGTTAGATCCGCCCCTAAGTCACATTGGAAAAAACAACAGTGTCCCCATGGGAATCTCTGTCAGTAGATTCCCCCTCCTTAGTGTTCATGTCTGGCTCCACCACATGACACAAGGTGCCCTTTTTTCCCTTTTTTGGTTTAGGTTTGTTCTTGGCAACCGGTTTACAATCCTTTTTAGTGGGAGTGTTCTTCAATTCACAAAGGCTAGCAACCACTTTTGATTGAGCTAGTCCCAAACCCCCTTTTTTCTTCTTATCTAGGGGATTAGGTTTAGGGTCATCAAGGGTTTCACAAGGCATAGGGGGATTCTTCCTTTTGGGTCCAATTGAAGCAGTCAAGGATGGTTTATCAGGGGAGTGGTCAGAGGCTTCCTGTTCCTCAATTTTGACAACCGAAATAGGTTTAGTGGGGCAAAGGGCTAGATGGAAGTGGTAAAAATGAAAAATTAGGCCTTGGGGCAAGGGAAAAGGTGGTGGTTTGTCAAGGTTCTTGGCAGCCAATTCAAAGGTTTCCCTAACAGAACTTTCTAGAGACGAAAGTAGGAAGAAGGGAAAGCTTATAAGTATTTTGTGTCTAAGATGGTTCGGCAAGGGAAGATGGTAAAAATAAAACACTTTGAATCTCCCCTTGAACATAATGTACTTCATAATGGCTAGACAAACCTAATTCCAAGGCTTCAACAGAGACTCCATTTTGAACCCTGTGTGCAACTTTTTTGGTTTCTCATTCCCCTGGCAGAAAGTATGGAGGCTTTCTAGATCTTGCACTTTAGTATTCTTTTTAAGCTTCTACCCCATGCATGATAGGCCCGTGGGCTTGGCTATGAAATCCTCATTAATTTAAAAGGATATGCCACCAACTATGACTCTCTTTTCATTCCACGAGCTCATGAACTTCATCTTCTATTGTTGTTGACAACTAAAAAAATATTTATCTAAATAATGATAAAAGAAGAGAAGATGATATTCAATTTTTATTTTGAAACTCACCTATGGAGATGTTTTCATCTATGATTAGTAGAGGATCAAGGAAGAAATCTTCACCACAAATTAATTATCCATCTTATGTTTCAAGGCACCAATTCAAAATAACATCATGATATTATGAACCTATTTTATGAACATTATTTTCTTCCATCACAAGGCCATTTGTTGCAAAAGATTTTTTTTTCCTTCTCTACTATAGTTCATAAATCCCTTTATCAAATGATGATATAATATGATTTATAATTAGAAAACCTATATCATTATTTTTTTTAGTTAAATAATCCTCTTTCATAGTGGTGAAGAAAAAGAAATGACTCCAAAGATAAAATCATCCAAAGTGTCTAGGCACCAACTTGGAGTGAAAACTTCTTAAGACTAAAAACTTGATTGAACTTCATATAATTGAGTGTTTTGTATTTATTGTTCTTTCAATAATTTAGATTCAAATTTATCCTTTATAGTTTGATTAAAATTTTATGAATAACAATCAAAATCAAAATTATCTACATAAAATACGTTGAAGATGATAAATATAAAGAAGATCAAACATATAACTTCCCATCAACTACTTGAATGTTAGTAATTCTAGTTGTACCCTTCTTAAACTCACAACTTTATTTCCTCAATTATTATTACAAATATTATTCTGACTACATTCTTCAACATCATTATCCACTTTTTGTAATTGCGTTGGAAAATGAACATTCAAAAGTATGACCAAGGTTATGTACACCACCTTCTTTTTTAATTGTTTGTGTTTTGATTTCATTAGTTGATTTATCCTCTTTAACAATCTATAAAGGAGAAATGACAACATATTCTCCACAAAGAAAAACATCGTCTAAAGTTTCTAAATACCAAATTAGGAAGAAAATATTACTAGGATATATATATTTTTAATAATATATATAAAAAACATCAAGAGATATCCTTCTTGAGGTGCCTATTTTTAATCAATTTGTCACATAAAAGTGCATAGGCGCCTTGAGAAGGATATCTCTTGGTGCTTTTATATATATTATTAAAAATATATATGCTAGTAACATTTGAACCGCAACATGGAAGACAAAATTAATTAGGGTTAGGGTTAGGGTTTTTGTCAGGGTTGGAGATAAAATCAAGGTTTTAGGTTTAGGATTTCGATATGATCAGGATTAGGATTAGGGTTGGGTTTCTTGTTAGTATTTGGATTAGGGTTAAGGTTAGGGTTAGGGTTAAGGTTAGGTTAGGGTTAGGGGCTAAAGACAGAATTAGGGTTAGGGTTAGCATTAAGATTATGACAGAGATTTACTGAGGGCCACTGGCTCTAGAATCATGACTGAGGCCAAGCCAGGCTATTTTAGGCCAGGGCCAAAGCCTGGACTATGGCCAGAGACAGAACAAGGCTGCCAGGCTAGGCTAGGCCTAGGATCAACATAGCTAGGGCCACAGCTTGCCATAGCCAATCAAAGCCATCAAGCCACTTAGGCCGAAAGGGCCAACTGGGCCTAGGGCTAAGTGAGGCACAAACTAGGGCTGATCATGGCCGGAAGACTAGGCCAGGCCAGGTCTGGTCATGGCTGCAGCTGGCTCAGGCCTAGGCCTAGGCAATAGACTAGGATCAGGATCAGGCAGGCGGGCAAAGTGCCAGGGCTGGGCCATGGGCCAAAGTGCTTCAGCACCATCTGCCAGGAGCCAGGGGCCAAGGGCAGGGCCAGGGCACGGTCAAGGCCAGCCAGGGCTCAGGCCTAGGCCTAGGCCAGCTTCGCTGAGCCAGACTAGGCCAGGCCAGGCACAGAGCCAGATCAGGCCAGGCCAGGCCAATCACACAGGACAGGGCCATAAGGGCCCACGCCAGGAGGCCAGGGCTCACAGCAGCCAGGGGCTCGCTGGCTGTCAGGACCAGGATCACAAGGGCCAGGGCTGCACAGGACTAGGCTAGGCATCAGGGCATGAGGCTAAACTACAAATCACAACAGGGTCAGGCTTGTGATGAGAAATCATAACTGTTGGCCAAGGCCAGGGCCAGGCTAGACTATGACTAGAGACAGATCAACAGATTTCCAGGACAAGACAGTGCCAGAGCCAAGGCCTAGCACCAGCAGAGCCAGGGGCTGGGACAGGGCTAGGCCAAGATAGCTAGTGCTAGGCAGTGACAAAGACAGAAATAATGCAGGTTTACATTAGAATTAGAGTTAGAATTGGGGTTAGAATTGGGATTAGCATTAGGGTTAGAGATATAATTTGGCTTAGGGTCAAGGTTATGATTAGATATATAATTAGGGTCAGGGTTGTGGCTTTTTAATAGTTAGAGATAGAACTAAATGAATTATGTTTAGGGTCAGGGTTATGGTTAAGATTAGGGTTAAGGTTAGGGCTATGATTAGATATAGAATTATGGTTAGGCATACATTATAATTTTATGTGGAAAATTGATTAAAAAATATGTGAAGGATATCTCTCCATGCATTTTATATATACTTTATTAAAGATATATATGCTAGTAGCATCTATAATTGCAACATGTAAGACATTAATTAAATTTTCATTATAATTATAACCATAACTGTAATTGAACTGCAACCCAAATCTAATTGAACCCTAATTATAATCATAACCTTAACCATAACCCTAACTGTAATTGAACCCTAACCCTAACCATAACTGAACACTGACCATAATTTGACTTTAATCCTAATCTTAATTAAATTCTAACCCTAATTTAACCTTAAACCTAACCCTAACGCTTGTTTAACTCTAACCCTAACCCTAATTGAACACTAATCATAATTGGATTCTAACCCTAATCCTAATTAAACTCTAACCCTAATTTAACTCTTATCTTAACCCTAGTGAAACTCTAACCCTAACTTTGAACAATAATTTAATTATAACCCTACTTGTACCCTAACTCTAACACCAAACCTTACCCTAATTGAACCCTAACTATAATCCTAACTCTAATTGAGCCCTTACCCTAATTGAACCACAAACACAACCTTGGTTGTAACCCTATTTGAACGTCGACCATAACCCTAACCTCAAGCTTTTTGTAGAACCCTAACCCTAACCCAAACCCTAATTAAAACCTTAAGTGAACACTAAATCTAATTGAACCCTAACCCTAATTCAACCCTAACCATAACATAATAGTTATTATACTTTAAATATATTTGCAATCATAATCTTAATTGAACCCTAACCCTAATTGAATACTAATTGTAATAGTAAGTGTAACTGTAATTGAACCATAACCTCAATGATAATTGAGCTTTTAATTTAACCCTAACCCTAGCCCTAAGATTTATCTTAGAACCCTAACCCTAACCCATTTAGCATTAAAGGGAGATAGAAATATGATTGTTTGGTTAAAATAGATATTAATAAATAATATTTATGATTTTTTTTTGAAAATGGAGGAATAATTGTATTTATTAAATAACTATAAAAGGCGACCTTAATTTTATACATAATGGTATTGTTTATGGTGATAGATCTCTTACATCTCATCTTTAATATATTATTATTCATAATGATTATTAATCTTCTAATACATTATATAATGATAGTTCATTGTATTCTATTGATGAATAATGAATAATTACCTCTTGTATTACATCATGATATCATTCCTCTTATTCATGAGTTCTTGAATGATGATTTTGATGGTTTCAATGATGCATCTTTAAAGTTATTAAGGAGATAAATAGACACCCTTATGTTTTCCCTCTCATTTGATGTTACTTTGTGTGAAAGACTTTAATGTATAGTTATAATGTACTTTGAGTTTTTATAATTGTTGTCAAACAGATTGCACCCAAATGATTGAATAGTTAAATTCAGCAATCTATTGAAACATGGGAACTATCTTCAGGCTGTGGGTATTCCTATGGCGAAGATAGACCTCCAGATTCTAGGCTGGTTCCTATATAATGATCAATTAGGTACTTGAATGATTTTTTTTGAGAAAAGGGTAAGAAGGATTGAACTAAATGCATGAACTAAAATTAAAACTTCGGTGATGCACCTAAATGATGGTAAACTTGCAGAATAAGAATGATCCACAACTTATATCTTCAGGAAAAACTGTTAACATAGTCCAATTTTAACACTTCGAACACATGAATAATTCATTAAAAGGTTGCATCTATTCTTTTCCTACTAAGGAAAACTGAGTTTTCACAAATTAAAGGAAAAAGAAAACAACTTTTGAGAACAATTAATGATCCATGAAGAACTGCAATTGTGTATATGCATGCGTAAACAAGACAAAAATTTGAAGGTTTCGAAAATGAAACTCATCAAAATTGCATCAAATTATTTAAACAATATGAAACACCTGAAATTGGAAAGGTGAACTCTATTTCAATTAATATCATGAAGGAAAAAACTCTGCAAAACGATAACCTGTAAAGTTGTAAAACTGTATTAAATCTAAAAATGTTGAGTTACAAGATAGTCCTCTTTGAAAAAATTGCAAAAGGAAGAGAAATCAAGAACTAGTGAAAAATGACTAAGTCGTTTCACTTTATACAATAAGCCTCTCAAAGGCATGAAGATGAAACTAGAAGTCAATCTCAGTGTGAAAATGATAACTCCAAGGCAAATCCTGAGCAGAAAAGAAAATCCTGATAAAAATAGCCCACACTCATGCAAAAATGAGTGAACTTAGTCTCATACTAGCCATCAACTCATGACTGATCCATGGAGCACTCAAATTGAACTAAAAATCCCATAAAAAGTGGGCCAAAACATGCAAAAATTGCCTTGTTTATATCAACTCGCCCATGCACATCGAAACTCCATCTTCATGATTTTGCATGATTATAAAGATCTTGGAGGCACTTCAGTTATCTTTGCATCTCGATTTGCATGTATAGCTTAAAGTAAAAGTGAGCACTCCTTGTTGTATACTTCATATATCTCCTTCATTTAGTTCATTCTCCCTTTAAAATAGTTTAATTTAAGAATTATTAAAAAACAGTCAATAAAATTATTTTTTAATAAAGTTAAATAAACATTAAAAATAACATAAAGGGGTTTCTATAAAATATTTTTTGAAGAAAATAAACATATAATCCTTTAGCTTACGGGCTCTCCAAATCACTAGGTCACTTGATTTCCAAAGTCAAGACCATGTTATCATTAGAATGAAATGATTTAATTTTAAAACAATGGTAAAAAATCTCACTATCATTCGAATTAAGGCACTTCAACTTGGAAACCCTAATCATTTCATTCATTTACCATTTGGATTTTTGGTGAGGAGATATGTTGTGCCGCCATGGTGAGAGCAAGGGTTTCAACTTGGAGCTCGAACTCTTGCATTCCCTGCTGCTTGTGAGAGACTTTCAGAGGAGTTTATCAAAACAGTGCCTGGTAAGTCACATTTCTTTACCAGATAGACATTTTAATGAATTTTGAGGGGTTCTATAGGCTTTGCAACCGCGACCTTTCTATTATCTCAGCTATTCCTTCTTTCTTTGTTTCTGTATCTTCATGGTTGCATTCTTTATTCTTTCTTGTCGTTGCCATTTTGGTGCCATTTGCTAGTGGTGTTTGGGCGCTGCAAGTCACGTTTTCTTAAAATCATCCATTTTGTGCACATGCTGCAATAATTGCGTTCCATGAAAATTTGTATACATGTCTACCAATGCAATTACAATTGCAACATCTGACATACTTCTTCATCCCTTTATGCTTTAATGGGTACTGACACCATGCTTCAAAGCTTCCATTCTGGCACAAACAGAGTTTGACAGAGGTTACTGTGCTTAATCATGGTATGGACATTGCTGTGCATTCTAGGTACTTTTCTTTGCATAATTATCCTTGTGATTTGATGACTGCTCACTGGCATCATTTGCTACTCATCAACAGTTCAAAACAGTGCTTTTGCCTCCCTTAAAATATACTTGGCAGAGATTATGCATGTAATGAATTTTTCCTTTAGACTATGTTTTTAGACAACTCCTTCAAAGATTTATTGAGGTCCTGTATGCTGTCCTCATTTCTTCGAGTACTGTTATTACATGCTTTCTTCTTCAACTAGACTATCATTAACTTGTAATTTTGTTGTCCTGAAGTTTTTTCTGATATGGTTGAGTCGGCCTTTTTAATAAAGAAATTCATGCCAGTAAGGATTTGTACAACTTCTAGAAGAATACCATGATTGTCAGCACTGTCAATACTCTAATTTGGAATGCCTTTATAATTCCATCAACTCATATTTTCCTTTGCACATATCCTTTGCTATTTGTTGATCTCCAGCCTGAAAAATCACTGTAATGAATGTCTGCTACAACAAGTCTACATTTGAAAATAATGTTGCTCCATTTATATCTGTGTTCCCTGAGTATGTGAAACATTGGTAATAAGGATAAGAAGAACTCAACAATTAAAAGCATTGATGTATCCTTTGCCTGTGATATAATCTATTTGTTTGAGAGCCTTTGTACCACTACTAATCATCATTGTTTTGATGTTGAGATCATGATGACTGTAACCTTTATTATTTTCATTTGCAATGGGGAAAATGAATATTCCCGTGTCTTTTTTCCTTTGTCATGACCTTTATCTTTGTGAAAGAAAAATGAAGAACTTATTGCTGTTCTATTTATCCTGTAGCATCAAATACTCTCTTTAAAACATTGAATCATGTAAATGCAAGAAAGTTTGGAGACCATTCATAATTCAAATTATTTAATTGTGACTGTCCCATGGTATCTTTTTTGTCACTTGTATGATTGGTAACGTATGACTGCTCTTCATTGTTTGATGTTGTTTGGCACTAATATGAGATTGCTAATCTATTCATTGTCTTGCAAGAATGGCATCATATCTGTCATGATATTTTGCTTTAATCACTACATTATGCCATAGATTGTGTATATGTGACTGTCAATTGTCCATGTTCTTCTTTTAAATGTACCATCTCTTGAATGCAATCTATCATGGAACAATACTTTACTCTGTGATTGCTCCTCTAGCTTATTCAAAGAATGATGAAAGAACTCTCCTTCATTTGATATATTCTTGCTTTTTGAATGACATTGTAACTTTTATGCTTTAAAGTCTGTGAGATGCCTTTGGTTACTCATTGTCTTATGCTCCATGAAGGACTGTCATCCTGGCAATTGAAACATCACTATCTACAATTACTAACTATCTTTTATTCAATTGACTGTCATTATGACTCTGACAATCATGAATTATATTTGTTCTTCCTGTGATGAGAAATAGATACTTTGGTTTCATGCACCTTTAATATACAGTCATTCCTTCAAGTCTTGAAGAGAATATATTGATTCATCATTTCACTTAGCATCTTTGTGAACAGTATACATTTCAAATGTTTATATGTGAACATTGTTATAAGATGCTTATGATGTAAATGTATACGATGCATCTTCCATGTTGTTTTAGCCTAGCAGCTTAGCGAAAGCTAAAGATCCTTTGCATTTTCTTATGTATCACCTTGTGTCTCTATACATTCGTAAGCCAACTCATGACTGCATGGATCACCGTGGTCACTTTTTCCTACATGTTCATATCATTGTTTATGAGCTGGGCTCAACCCTTGTGGGAGCCACATTTCTCACCACTCATAACAATATCTATTGGTTGAAATGATTAGATTGTACTTGTTCCTGCACATTTAAACAAACAAGTTAGCAAAAATAATTGAAGCTGAAAGCTTCCATTGAACTTCGTGCTCCTTTAACTTGATCATCTGATGCATGCTTGAAATGATGTAGATTATATCCCTGTTGGCAATGTAGGCATGAGGAAAATAGTGATTTTCCATTGCTCTAACAACACACTTTAACAATTTTGCAGGTGCCTTTGGAACTGGAGCAGGAGTTGTGCCAACTGGAGCTAAATACGAGGAGACACCACATGACTAAAATGATGATTCGTCATTCCAGGCAATGACAAATCACTCATTTCCTTATGTTTATATTTTCTTCAGTTGTATAGTGTACATCTCGTTTCTTGTATCTATCATTTGATGAATGCAATTCAGCTCTACCTATTTTGAGCTGAAGCTAAAAATAGGTAACAATAATATCATTATTAACCCAAGATTCAATCCAATATTTTTTTATTTATTTCATCACTCTAGTCAAAATAATCTTAATATGTTTCTTAGAATATTTTAAACTCTTTATTGGATAATAGTTGTTACTCTATCTCATGGATAAAATCATGAAGATGAACATGAACACATCCTCTATTCCAAATTTCAGATTGCCAGCAATCCAAGTGTAAGAATCCCATGCATGTGTATGACCTATCTCCATGTAAATAACAATGAAGAGTGCACCTTGTGTTTGACATATATATCTTTCATCCCTTCTTATATTCAAATCAACCCTGTTTTCTCTAGACAAGTGTAGTTCACTTTTTTTTGTAATATTTTCTAGAATATTTTATATTATTTTATTGGTGAGTTGGAAAGATCCAATAATTTCATTTTTGTAATTATGGCATTGGGTTATTAATGAGATTATCTCTTTTAATGTAGATGCAAGGTTTGTTTTTTTCAAATTTACATAGGGCATGATCCTAGGCTCATCCCTTAATAATATCAAGCCTTTACACCAATTTTTTTTAATTCCTAGTGAACATTTTATGAACCATTTAATTTTTAAAAAAGGCCACTTAGGGCCATATTTTATATTATTTATAATAGTACAATTTCAACATTAGTTAAAATATTGCCTCTCCTCTTATTTCTCTCCTACCCTCTTGTCTACTTTCCTTACACATGTAATACACGAGGGACAAAAAATAAGTTACAAGTAATAAAAAAATAAATGTATATAGTAGTTGGAGGGTGGTAGTGGATGTTTGCACAAACCACCTTTGGAAATGTTGGCGTTTCAATTCACACCTCTGGAGTGCTTATTGGAAATGGTCAACTATTGCAAGTTATTAGTGTTTGCTTCTTTGAATTGGGAGGGGAAGATCCCTCTTATTGATGATTTTTGCATAAATGAAAGGAATAAAGTAAAGTACTATCCTATCTTTTTTGCTCAACGGTAGGACACAAGGGTGCATAAACACAATGCATCGTAGATAAGCTTTTCTATGGTTTCGACAAATCTTAACTACAACTAAACTAGCTTTTAATCTATCCTATCTCCTCAAGATTAATAGAGCATGAGGCATAGGAGAGAGAATGGATGGTTCGATCACTTGGTTGAATTAGTCTCCCAAGATGCATCTGAAGGCTCTAAACTCCCAGATCCGTACTGAAATAAAATCCACACAAATATCCTTACGATAATTTATATCTCAGGATTCCCAAGGAGGTACCAAGACCTTTTCAAGGTGTAGGCTGAAAAGTAAATCACGAGAAACAACAAAGGGATGATAATCTTATCTCCTAAATTCCCAAGGAGGCACCACAGCCTTTTCGAGGTGTAGATTGAAAACAAATTATTGGATACAAAAAATAATGATAAAACTTTGAGACTTTAGATCAAAGGCATGGTAACTCTCCTGATTTATTTTCTCAATATTCCACCAAAGATTACACGTTGGGACAACAACTTTTGTCAAGAAACAATGACACATGAGGTGATCAAACCAAGAACACATGAAAAAAGAGTGGACATGACCATATGAGTAGAGAGAGCACAAGTTGTACTCGGTGCTTAATTACGACAAATACGATCCAAGAACATATACTAAGCGAACAATATGAAGGCAAAATTGCTCAATGTTTTGTTGTTGTGAAGTAAAGTTACCAAATAATGAGCCCAAGGCTCTTATTTATAGAACTCAAAGGAGTAGGTAACCCTAAAATCTCCTTGAGTTAACAAATAGTTCTTACCAATCAACAAGATTTATTCCTACGTCTCAAAGTAGGTGAGCAAACAGTTAACTGGAAAACTACTTCAGTTAACTGAAACTAAACAAAGAGTCAACTGGAAAACTACTTCAGTTAACTGAAACTAAACTAAAGGTGAACTTTATTACAAAGTGTTCCTCCAAAATAGACATCCACATTTAGTGGAGACCTGAGATCCACAAATTATGGAAGTCAAATTAGACATCCTCGATTAGTGGGATCTAATAATGCATGATTTGTGGGACATGGAGTTAACTTGGAAAGGGGAATCAAGTTAACTCCAGTCACATTTAATGTCTTTCTAGAGGGTAGGATGTCCTTCTTGGGGTGCTTTACGCCTCATCACCATTGGTCAACAGTGCCTCTATCCAGTTGTTGACATCCTTAGCCTTTGGGAAATTAATGCTTTGCAAGATGATGATGTGGTGTTTTAGCATTACTTCGCCCGCCATGAGTTGCTACTGATAGTCTATGCACTTGGAAGCTGTGTCATCTAACTTGGTAGTCATGGCTGCAACTTTGGCCAACTTGCCACCATCAGGATCATCGAGGAATATGCTGTGAATGACATCCCAGAATTGATTATGAATTGTACCTAGCTCAATGTACTCTCCCTCATGCTGATATTCTATGTGAGGGAAGGATATTACCAACATTCTTGTGAAGTTGATAATGCCTGCAACAACTCATCGATAGTCAATCAGTTCTATAGAATTGGCATCATAGGCTTTCACCTTGTATGCGAGCTATTCTTTCCAAGCAAAAAGATGTTGCTTGTTCTCTCCAGTGGAGACTGATTGATACACCAATAGTAAGTCTGCAATTGTGATTTCATCATCTGGCCTCTTCTTTGTTGTCTTTTGCTCTGGTTGTTGAATCTCTACGTGGAGTTCATGTGTTCTATCCCTCAACTGGTATAGTTCTTCCATTATACACCATCCTCTGACAACAAATTCTTCCACTTGATCTCTCAAGTGTTTTCCATATGTAATCAACTGATGATGGTTTTGCTCCACGAGGAGATCTAGCAATTCCTGTGGCAAAGCTGAGACGTTCGGGGTGTTGTGCATTAGGCTAGAAATGCACATCCTCAATTGCTGATTTTTATCCTTTAAGGCTGCTTTGTCTCTTCCATCCTTAGCCATCCTCTCTTGGACACTCACTGAGGCAATTCTGAGAAGGTCTACCTCCACCTGACGTGTGGTCTTTTTGAGGTTGAGCTTGTACAATGTGAAGTCCTCAACCTCTACCTCATGTATGTTTTTGTTCTCAGGCAAGGCAACAGTCTCTATGATGAATTCATTCTCTGCATCCTTCCTACATGTACTTGCTTCTTCAATTTCTTTGTCAGCATGTCTTGTGGGACATGATCAAAATCTGTGAAGTCAAGTTGGTAGGATGGCCTTTCCCTCTTCCTTCCTAGGAAACCCTCAAGCCAGATAGAATCTCGACTAGCCTCACTAGAAGGAGGAATGTTGGGCCCCTGAATGCCCGATGAATGAGACTGTGTTGTAGTGATGTCTCTCAGTGGAGAGTCCAAGTCGATGGGGACTTGTGACTGTTGTGATGGTGGTGAAGTAGCTAGCTCTGTCTCTATCACAAGAACCATATCCACTACTGCTTCTTCTGCTATGGGCTCTGTCTCTGTAGTGATTATCTCAATCACTAGCTTGGTGGCAGCAGTTCCCATGACTATCTCAAGTGTGTGTGTGGCTGCCTCCACATGTAACCCCTATGTTCTTTCCCTTGCATGTCCTGACATCCGCATCCCTTTGAGAGGATTGCTCCACTGCTTCTATCTGGGTTTCTTCCTTGACGTGGTAGGTAGTGTAGAATGAACCGGTGGTGGCTTTGTTAGGGGAAGTACTACCTTCCTTGTCCTCTTGTTTTCTACGTAGAGTTGACTATTTCTGACAACTCTAGTCATTCTCTCCTTTATAAATGTGTTTTATTTTGTGTACCAATCCACTCTTTTGAGTGGCTATAAGTCCACTTGATCTATGAAGAATGAGGGGAGAATGACTTTCCCTTCATCATCAGATAGGCCCTCAATTTCTTTTGACATAAAGTCAACAATTTGTGAGAGCCTAAGCCAGCTATAGTTCCTTGTTCACACCTCAAACTCATCGTCACAATTGACCCAGTAATCTTCCATAGAAGATTTGTGTGATGATCGTTGCTCAAGATGCACTCCATAAAGGCCTCTTGGATCATATGATCTCCTCTCGATGAGATATTTGAGATTGAGTCTCACCATTTCTTGTCTCATCAATTTGGCACTAGTCATTGTTTTACATCTATAGAGTCCCATCTGGATGGGAAAGTTCACAACTAGGTTCTTCTTAAGGCGTAGGTGAGTGTGAACTTTGACCAACTTCCTTAGTAACTCCATGAACACCACCTTATTTGAAGGGTAGTGTGGCATCATGGCGGGGTGACCATTGTAACCATACATGCGTATGTAGGTGAAAGTGGGGAATCAAATAAACCAATCTGCCCAGTCCACCATTGTCTCCTTGGCTACTGGTGATCTATGCATCTGCATCTCATGGTCGAGGTCTCGTAGAGTGTGCATAATGAAGAGGTTACTTATCCATTTGAAGTGTCATTCTGCTTGAGTAAATTCAAGACGTGGAAAGTATTCATGGGATTTCTGCACACCTAAGGTCCCCACAGTGTTTAGTATCCTGAATTCACCTTGGAAGGAAATTAGGTATACAAGGTAGGAACACATGTGGAACCTATGAGCCTCTAGAAACCCAATAATTTGTTGGTGGAGTGTGTCACTGATCAAGGTGGTCCAGTCGTAATGTTCTCTTTTGCTGATAATCTTGGCAATGATGTAGTACATCCATGATTGAAACTGATTTCCCTCTCAATGTCTAGTGATCTTGTTGAGTAGAGTGCTCAACACTGCATACTCGTCACATAATTCTCCTCGCCCAACCATTTTGGGCAAGCTGGCCTTTTTCACCTTCAACCATTGTTCTACCATTTTCTGCAAACACCTGTCCTTTGATGCTTTGAATGCCTTATCACATTCTTTCACCGATATGACCACATTAGTTGGGCATGGTGGAATAGCAAAACATTTTTCAATGTCCTTTGGTTTTAAGTTGTAGATCATCCTCCCATCTACTGATCGAATTTCTCTTGTGGAAGGATTGCAATGCTTAATGAAAGAAATTACAAGCTCCACACTCTGTAATGTGATGGGGATGGACGCAACCTGAAGCAACCCGAATTCTTCTATGTTTTGTAGCGTGATTCGATTCATGCCCTCCAAATCCTATGAATTGACCATTGGGTTCTTTTGATGTAAGTCTGTGTCAGTCGTTTTGGTCTTGTATTGTACCTAGGAGTATTGCATCCTAAAAAACTTGAAGATCAATTGTGCACACAACCCTATTTTGACAATTTTTGAAAACCCCTAAAAATAACGCTTGCTGAGAAGTATTTTTTGAGGAAAAATCAGGCACATGGGTTTTGTTTGTGCTTCAATGCTGAAAAAACCCTTATATTTTTTACTCTGAGACTTTTCTAGAAAAATCCCTAAAAATAGGGGCATCAAGTTTGTTGTTTCTAGAAAATTTGAAGAGATGGGTTTTACTTGAAAATCAATCTAATCATACCCTGTTGGTCAATTCTGTGGTAGTTTGCTGATTTCTGTGACATGCATGAAATTTAAGATAAAAGAGAAGAATTAGACAAGAGGTAGATTGGAAGTTATTAGCTGCCTCCTTTTAAAAATCTGTCTTTGGATGCAACCTTTGAGAAGAAATCCCTTTATGCTCCCGATCTTTAGAAAATAATGAAGAACGGTCCAAAACCCTTGTCAGATCTTCAAAAGACGTCCTTGAGAGAATATTTTTGTTTTTGATCTTCAACCTATAAAATAAATAATGAAATGGGATGCCTAGAGTTGGTTTATATTGATTCAAGTCTGAACCCTTCAAGTTTGGGTGCCAACTCATGTCTTAAGCCTAATTTGGAGTTCTAAAAGTTGGTTTCCACTAATTGTGGGATGATTTGGCCACTTTTGCCTCGAAAATATCTTAACTATAGTCAACAAATTCACCTTTGACTTTTTAGGCATCCTCCTTGAGTGTTGGACACTTTTTTCTTCATTTTTTAGGCTGAAGTGCCTTTGTTTGACCCTTGCTCTCGGTCGTTCATTTGATCTTTAGCAGCTACTGATGGGTGTATTGTTGAGATGGAACCATCTTGAAGAGGTATTCCTGGGAACACTCATGTCAAAAACCTGAGTTTGAGGCTCCAAATTCAAGGGCACCTTTCTTCAGTAGGGGCGCTTTTAGCCCTGACCTAGTCAAATTTTCATGACTGTTCTTCATTCTCACCATTTAGACCTGCTTTGATCTGACGTCAACGTTGACTGACGAGTTGGATGGCTTTGCTTGACTGTGCGTTGGGTAACCAGCTCAGTCCTGGAAAAGGATGACTGGTTACTTAGCTTCTGAAGGTCTATTTAGGTCCTTCAAATCCAAGGGCGCCCCTGTCCAGCAGAGGAACTTTTGACTTGTTGACTAATTATATTCATGCTATAAACTACCTTAGTTTGATCTCTGTCATGAGATGATTGATTTTTCAGATGTCTTTGCTGACGGTTTTGTTGTTGAGATCGATCCAAATGGAGAAGGTCATCCTGGAGGTCACCAAGCAAATAGACTGCATCTATTTTCCTAAAAGACTAGGCTCCTTTCTTTGGTAGGGGCACTATTCCTTGGTACTTAGCCAATTTTGCATGTTCTTCATTCAGTATTTAACTTTGATGTTTTTTGCTTGATCTCAACCTCTGATTGTTTGACAGGTCCTGTGAACATGCTGTCAGATTGATTGAGAAGCTAGGAGAGAGCTGATCAAATGCCTTGTATAAAGCAGCCGTTGATAACTTTATCAGGTGTCTCAAAAAGAATGGCGCCCCTAGCTAGTAGGGGTGCTTTTGCTTTGGAGTTCACTAATTCACCTTCCATCTAGCATGCTCTAACGATCAACTATTTCCATTGTTTGATTTATCTCGTAGGTTGATTGACAGGTTCGTTGTAAAGCTAGGTTGAAGTCGAGGAGGTCTCACTAAGACAAGTTTCCTTAGGAACTGATATCTGCATCATCTTATTCAAGGGCACCTTTCTTCAGTAGGGGCACCTTTTTTACCTTTTACTGCATTTCCTCCTTGGTAGCAAGGCGTGGTTTTCCAGAGTTAGCAAAATTTTGGCCTTTTTCAGTTTCAAAAATATCCTCCATCAAACAACATCTTTTTTATACTTTTCTGCCATGGTTGCATCATTGAAGCTTAGCTTGAAGCACCTGGTACTGGCCAATCCACCATTAATGGCTGCGGAGCTCCTAACTTTGTTCCTAAAAAATAAAAATAGACCCACTAGAGTAAAACATGTCTTTTGATGATTCTGACTTGACCAGTGTGATTGTGAAGTCGATTAATCCTATCAAAATCATTTTCAATCATTTATGGGAAGGTCCTATTTTTAGGGGTTTCCCTGAAAATAGGGGTTTGAAACCCTAATTTTCAATTTTTTCAAAATTTTACACATATGTTCCTTTATAGAAACCCACAAAAACCCTATGTTTGGTTTGACCTAAAACAAAATTTTGATGACATTTTTACATGATTTAGCTCAATTTAAGCAGAATGCCAAAAAATTATTTTGGTTACAACAGGGAAAAGGAGTGTTCAAATATATGACCTTTACACAAATGAACATAAATCTAAAGTGGGTTAGTACAAACCCTGATGTGATACCTATTTGATGTCGTTTCCCTCTGAATGAATTTTACTCACCTAAACTTTCCACTTTTGCTCCCTTAATTTTTAGTGAAATTATATAAACAAATATCCCTTGATCTTAATTTTTTAAATATATAAATAGCTCATTTGATTTGATTCATCTTCTCCATATTTTTCGGTCTGGTAGGAAGCCTATTGTTCAAAGTCTAACTACAAATCCCTTTTCCCATGGAATAGATATAAGGAATGGCACCAACTATTGTTTCTCCGTTGAAGAAGATGGCTCAAATGGTCTTTGGAGAAAGAGAGGGCGAGGTAGGAGGAAATAATTTTAGTTGAGGGCAACTATACTTATTGTCAATTTATATAAAATAATATGCCCTAATTTTGAAAACAAGAAAAATTATCTTACATTTCAACAGCTTTCATCAGCACATATTAATCTCATCTACATTCTCCATTTCAACATCTCCCATCACTACGTACTCCATTGATAAGGCTTAGTTGTAACTATTTTTTTCAAACTGGATTGCACATACCTCTGTCAATACACTAAAGACTATGGTACTTTAGTGGATGTACACTACAACACGAAAAATATTATGGCGTAAATTGTATATGTAGAGTGGATTGAAACATTTCATGCATGAAAATAAGTTGATAGAATGAGGTATTTTAGAAACTTGATATAAATGTCCCCAGAATTAGCTTGGCATTTACTTCGTGGCTCTTAAAATTAAATGGTTTTAGTAGTTTCTAGCTAAATAGAGTTTGAGAATGATACAAATCATCTTAAGAGGACTAAAAATGTAATAATTTCCTTATATTCCTTATGAAATTTCTTTTATCCTCCAAAACGGACATACATGCTCTGCTTCAAACTTCATTTTTCATAAAATATTGGCTAAATTTAGGGATCTAGATTCACTCCCATGATTGCATTTGAAAAGAATATTTGTATTAAATGGGTTAATAAAAAAATATGATTTATCAAGTAAATAAATTTAATATGAATAAGAACACAATGTGGGAAGCATACAATTGACATAATTCATAGTACAATCACTTTTGCTGGAATCAAACTGAACTTTAAGGTACAAAGAAGCTTGTCTCTAATAGGTACATTAACCATGGTTGCCCAATATGTTCATTGCATAGGGACAACATCCATCTGACCAGGCCACAAAAGAAAAAGTCAAAACCACAGGCTTAAAAATACCAAAAGGTGATTAATAAAGACCAAAATAGAAGATATATAAACTTGAAACAAATTTGCTAAAAAATTGGTCATAATATTTAAAATGTTACAGTCACAATACTTTGGTGCCTAGAAATGTTTGAAAAATATGGAAGGATTGACAAGGCATGTGAACTGCTAGGTAGATAAAAGGGCCACAATCTGGCATTGACAGAGCTTGCAGACTATTTGACAAATACCATAACTATCTGATACAACACTTCAAGGATCAAGACTAACACATAATAGAATCCATTATCAAACAAAACCATGTAGGAATTTTTTGAAAGGAAGAGGCCATTATGGCGAGTGATGTAGATTTTATGTCATGATATAATAAGTATGCTCAGATCAATCTAAACCACTATTAAGATGATATGAGTCCAACTACCAAAAACTGCAAAGGAAAACACTAACTGTAACAATATTTTATAGACTACATAAAATACATGCATGGAACTAAAAACATCAAGAGTGCAGGACTTGTGAGTTAGCTTATTAGAGAACTAAGGCTCAGCCTCAGATGTTTGTGCTTCTATTAAGTCATATTTTAGGCATGTTGGTATGAAACGTACTACCTAAGTTACATTCCTCTTTGAAATATCATTCCATGAATGGGATTTGAATCACCCATCCACAACCCATCGGATCTGATCTTCCTTAAAATATTTTTCTTCATACCATGGGATTATGAGTGGTTTTGATCAGTTCCGCACACAAAAATCCCACTACATGAACAACCCAAGTGAGATCAGTTGATGGTAAACTCATCTAACAAAAATCAAGAAAGCAGATTAGTAGATGCTAAATTGATCTAACAAAGATCAAACAGGCTAATTTAGATGCTCACATGGTCATCCCAGGCTTGGCCCTGGTTGAAAATAATAGCAGCTCTGAGGCTTCGAGCAGGGTTGATGCCTATTTCTGTGATGGCAATCATGGCCAAGTGGACCAAGAAATGGAGAACCCTATTGGGAGGGGTGCTAGAAGATGCAATGCTCTCTCAAGGGTTAGTAATAAGTGTAGTAAGCATGCCAATGAAGAGCTAAAGGGTGAAACAGGTAACATTTACCAGAACATGGGAATCCTTGGTGCTTCATTTTACGTTCGTGGTAGAGAAAACAATGTAAACCAGAACAAAGGTTCCCACAATCTTAGCCCCTAAACCATCACCCTTAGTGTAGCCATGAGCCACTGAATTAGCATCGCTCCCAAGCATTTCGTAGTTGTGGTGGCCCTCAAACCCCTTCACCACTCATGGTCCACATATAGCACCCAAGCACTGGCATATCATGTAGAACACAACTCGCGGCAGCGACAATTTCCTCGCCAGAAACAAACCAAAATGTAGAGAGATATCCTTATCCTCCCCAACAGAGAGATTTCAGAATCACTAGTTACAACCCTCATGACCTGGTCTCAGATATGTGGTGGGGTAGAGCAGTGAATATGAAACGAACATGAACATGAGTAGTGGTGGTTTGCAGATGAGGGGCATGGTTGGATAGAACAACAGAACACCAAGCACAGTGTCTCCCTCTGAAGAAGAGGACAATGATGATGAGGATGATGAGGGGCAAGGTCTCAATATGTACACATGAATTACATCTGTTACATTTTCTTGGCTCTTTATCTTCCATCCTCTTCAACTTCCATCTATAACAGACTGCTCCACTTCCATTTCTAATGCTTGACTGAGAGCCATACACATCAAAATAAAAGCAAAGGATAAAAATGTACACGCATTGATGCTGCCACCGACACCTCTCAACGTAAGGAGACTCCTCTCACAAAAAAAAATTCAGTGTCACTTTCCTCAAGTTTGGGTTACATGCATGTCGAGAGGACACACTAATTCATTTTTGTGCTCTTTGTTTTGAATCTAACTTTGAATTCCATTATAGCTGTATTAATGATTGCATGTGTTTCAATGGCTACCAAAGTAGGTTTTTTTTAGGGAAGGAGATACAAGCACATATTATTTATCATTTTCTTACAAATCAACAACGTTATAGAAAGTTTGGTTAGAGTTTATTGTTTTTTAAGAAAAAAGTTCCGTTGATTATATTTTCTAGCTAAATACCATGATGACTATAATTTTTCAAAGGGATCGAGAAATTATCATTTTCTTGATCAATAAAAAAATATGCTTCAACATTGTTCTTTATTTCTATCTCTATTATTTTTGCACTCTTTTCATCTTCTTTAAACATTTAAAGAGTAAAAAAAGGAAAACTTGGTTCACTTTCTTGAGTACAAGATGACTTACCTTCGTTGCAAGATAGTACATAAGCCCCCTTGAATTTGATCAACCTTTTTTAAAGTTGGGAGTAAGTAAGAAGGAAATTCTCTTGGTTGGAAATGCATTCTACCATAGCTTTTTTTCTAAATCACCTGCTTAGGATCATCAAGTACCAATTTTTTTTTAGATGTATGCATAGAGAATAATTCTTCATTTTCAACACTGTCATCATTGATCATGGATGTGAAATATGATTTCCTTCCTTGAGATCAAGTCATTATTCTATTATCATTTTTTCTTAGTGAATTCAACAACCTCTATCTTTGGGGAGGTACCTTTAAACTTTTAGAGAAAAAATCTAAACTAATATTTAATTCCTAACAAATTCACCAAAAAACTTTGGTAAAAATTTCTATGGAGAGGTTCTTAATATATTAGCAATCTTCCTTTACATTTGAGAGGGGAAGTTCTCTTGTATGATAAATTTTTGGGGGTTTTAGGGGTACAATTTTAACCAAAAATTAGGAAAGGAAAAGAAACAAAAGTGGAAATGAGAAAGGATTACAGGTAATGAAAAAGAAGAATAAACCCATAGATTCATTGCCCAAAAAAAGATCATCAAAAATAAAATAATACAAATAGGGTTAAATAAATAAAATGCAATCTAACATAAGAAATTTGTATCCACAATATAACCCATCATTTCATCCCAAATGCATGAATTGAACACATATATTAAGGGGGAAGATCAATAACCATCACATAAATGAAAATTTTCAAAATAAAGAATATAAATTTAACATAAGAAGAAAATATAGTATTTATGGAATCATGGATGGAGGGTCCAATGGTAGGAATATCTAATCGTGCATTTGAGAGTTCACATGGTAAAATTATCATGAACATAAAATAAATTATCATTAATTCAAATTAACAAAATGATTACAAAAATATTATTTTCTTGTTACATGTAGATTATATATTGGCTCACAGGCCACCACAAGCTTATTACAAACTTACATACAAATAAGACAACAAAAAAAATCATAACAAGGCTCAAGCTCCTAGCTCTAACTCCTTATTCTAGCTTCTTAATCACTAAATGCTTATCACTTTCTTCCTCTTCCTTCCATTGAATCTGGGATATGCTTAAATATCATATCCAAGCTTTAGGAATGGTCTATGTCGACCACAAGATGACCCAACACCTGATGTTCTATGAAACGTGTGGGTTGGTCTAATTCCCATGGTGAAGCTCCAAAAGTTAATATTATTTCTCATTTTCTTACAAATCAACAATGTTATAGAAATTTTGTTTATAGGTTATTGTTGTTTAAGAAAAAAAATTAGTTGATTATATTTTCTAGTTGAATACCATGATGAATATGATTTTCCAAAGGGATTGAGAAATTATCATTTTCTTGATCGATACAAAAATATGCTTCAACATTGTTCTTTATTTCTATCTCAATTATTTTTGTACCCTTTTCATCTTCTTTTACATTTTAGCAGTAAAAAAAGTAAAACTTGGTTCACTTTCTTGAGTACAAGATGACTTACCTTCGTTGCAAGATAGTACATAAGCACTCTTGAATTTGATCAACCTTTTGTAGAGTTGGGATTAAGGAAGAAGAAACTTGTCTTGGTTGGAATTGCATTCTACCATAGTTTTTTTTTTAAATCACCTGCTTAGGATCATCAAGTACCAAATTTTCTTGAGATGCATGAATAGAGAATAATTCTTCATCTTCAATGTTGTCATCATCTATCGTGGATGTGAAATACAGTTTCCTTCCTTGAGATCAAGTCATTATTCTATTATCATTTTTTCTTGGTGAATTCATCAAACTCTATATTTGGGGAGGTACCTTTAAACTTTTAGAGAATAAAGCTGAACTAATATTTAATTCCTAGCAAAGTCACAAAAAAAATTGGTAAAAAATGTATGGAGAGGTCATTAATATATTAGCAATATTCCTTTACATTTGAGAGAAGAAGTTCCCTTGTATGATAAAATTTTAGGGGTTTTAGGGATAAACTTTTGACCAAAAATTAGGAAAGGAAAAGTGTAGACACACAAATAATCCTAATTGACATTATGCACCTAATTTTGATTAATTAACATCATTTCTACTATGAATCAAGTAATTAAGTTTATTTGATTAATTCACTTCCTACTCACTAATTTTCATCATGTTAAACAGGCGCATGGCAACTGAGAGGGGGGTGAATAAGTTGTCACACAAGTTCAAACTTAAAACTTTATCAATTATCAATTCTTCAACCACACCATTCTGTTATTAAATATGAGCATGAAACAAAAATAATAGAAAATAAATCAACACAATGAACACCAAATTTTTACATGGAAAACCCAATAAGGGAAAAACCACGGTGAGGGTTAACTCACAATATAAAGATTATAAACTGAATACAAAGGCTCACTGCTAAGGGCTCACTGCCCAAAAGAGGACTCACTATCCAAATACAAAGGCTCACTGCCTACAAAAAGGACTCACTGTCCAACAGGGAGGATCACTACCTATAGATACTAAAGAGAACAAAAGATCCACCACTGCAATTAAAGCACATTCGTAGGATTACAAAAACCTTTAGCTCACTGCCTTCAACACACTAAAAACTGCTATCATAACTCACTCACACACACTTTTTCTCTTATGATTTGTGGCACACTTTTGTCACTTTGCATCACACTATCATACAACTCTTCACAATTCGACTTGCTTTTATACCATTCTCAACCTTAGAAGAATTTACCAAGTTGGCCACAAAATAACCCATTTCATAAATTGAAATTAGGTTGGCAACTCAAAATTCTTGCGGTGGAAAGGAGTAAGAGTGGACCAATAAAAATATTTAACCAAGACCAAAATTAATATTCTTGAATCTTCTACATGCTTCCTCAATTAAATTTTATTCTTTGAATGAAGTGTAAACACCCTGGGTCGGCCAAACCTAATGAAAACATAAATGAACAATGATGCACATGCTTCCCAGCATGAAGATGACACATGGAAACCTCAACATGGTTCATTATTCACAAGACTTCATCTTAGACTTCTTCAGATACGTCCACAACAAAACAATATACTTCATACACTGAATTTATTTCACTAGTCTATCTGGACTGTGCAGACACACACATAAATATTGAAACATGACTTTCGGATCACCAAAATTCAAACCTCTTTGCCAAAGCATAGAAAATACCTTCACAAAACATATCCCAGATTTGCAAGATCTTAAATATAATAGCGGAGGACTGCGGAGAAAAAATATTTCTCCCAGCCCACAGAGCACTAATTTTGCCAGTAGAACACACATACCGGTGGACACAACTTTCACGTACCATCTCCCTAGAAACTGAAACTCGAAATATATCATCATCAGATCACCATAATGAAAACTTCAAAACCGCACAAGCATAGGATCAACATAGGAGAAACACAGAGTACAATCTGAACACATTCATCCCTCTGACTTCTCTTCTTTATTAATTTTCTCAAAAGCACTTGGAAACTCATCATCACAACACATATGTAGCCATATAAGGTAGCTCCATGTACTCACAACATCTCAACCATACATGTACAATCTACAACATATTGAATAGTCTTTACATCAATGACAACACCACCATAGCCCATACTTGCAACAATCTCCCCCTTTGTCATTGATGGCAACACATGATGTGAAAAACCATCAAAGACAAAAAAAAAAATTCACAACACCCCAAGAGAAGACCTTCTCCTCTTCTACAACTGTTTTTCACATGATTTTCTCTCCCCCTTTGACATCAATGGAAAAGATCGACAACTCTAATTACCCTCCCTTAGGAGTACACTCATCCTGCAACAATGAAAACCTTTTCTACTCCCCCTGCAGAGTAGACCCATCTATCATTCTAGATAAATGAAGAATTTGTGAATTCACTGGATTGATGCACCTTCATGTGCACCTAGTTAGGAGGGCCAATGACCCCAAACCTCTCCCTAAGATGCTCAAAATTATCCTTCAGAAGAGCCTTAGTAAATATGTATGCAATTTGTTCCTTTGTTGTCGCATACTCCAATCTAACCTCATTCTCCAACACTTTTTCTTTCAGAAAATGATATTTGATGGATATGTGTTTTGTTCTTGAATGCATAACCAGGTTCTTTGAAATGTTTATTGCACTTGTATTATCACAAAAGATAGAAATAGGCTCATCACATACCACACCAATTTCTTTTAGAGTTTGCTTCATCCACAAAACTGGTGTGCAACAGGATGTTGCAACAATATATTCTGCCTTTGCAGTGGATAAATAAATTAAGTCTTGTTTTTTACTCAACCATGAAACTAATCTTCCGCCAAGAAAGAAAGCACCACCACTAGTACTCTTTTGGTCATCTACACATCTAGGCCCATCAACATCTGTATAGGCACTCAAGGTGAAATCATTGCTCTTAGGGTACCATAGTCCATAATCTAGTGTACCTTTAAGATATCTAAATATCCTTTTTACAACTATAAGATGTGCTTCTCTAGGATTTGCTTGAAATATATTAACTAAACACACTACATGCATAATATATGGTCTGGTAGCAGTAAGGTACAACAGTTTACCAATCATGGATCTATATTTTCTCTAATCAGTCTTAGCAAATTCATCATCCTTGCTCAGTTTACATCCGATTACCATAGGGGTATAAACCGGTTTAGAATCCTCCATCCCAAACTTCTTCAACAAATCTTTTACATACTTAGATTGTGAAATGAATATCCCTTTATCAGTTTGATTCACTTGTAGACCAAGGAAGAAATTTAGTTTACCAATCATAGACATCTCAAATTCTTTTTACATTTCATTAGCAATTTTTTTACACGTGCCATCATTTCCACCAAAAATGATATCATCAACATAAACAATTACAATTAAAATATTATTACCTTGTACTTTGAAGTAGAGGTTGTTGTCAGCAAAACCTTTGTTGAATCCTTACTTTGTCAAATATCTGTTCAATCTTGCATACCAAGCTCTGGGAGCTTGCTTCCACCCATACAATGCTTTCTTCAATTTACAAACCATATCGAGCTTGTCATCCAATTGAAACCCTTCAAGTTGCTCCATGTACACTTCTTCCACCAACTCACCATTTAGAAAAGCTAACTTAACATCCATCTGATATACCTTGAAGTCTTTGTGGGTAGAAAATGCCAATTTTTTTTTGATAGCTTCCATTTTGGCCACATGAGCAAATGTTTCTTCAAAATCTATACCTTCAACTTGTGAATATCCTTTGCATACCAATCTTGCCTTATTCCTTACTACTTCCCCATTTTCATTTAGCTTATTCCGGAACACCCATTTAGAGCCAATCACATTTTTGTTCACAGGCCTAAGAACTATTTCCCATGTATGATTCTTTTCTATCTGCTAGAATTCATCTTTCATAACTCTCATCCAACGTTCATCTTCACATGCTTCTTTTACAGACTTAGGTTCTATTTTAGAAAGTAAGCACAAATTTATCTCAGTTGCAACTTTGCTTCTTGTCTTCACACCTTCACTCTTGTCTCCAATTATCTGATCTTTCGGATGATTCTGTTGTACATATTTAGGAGTCCTAGCAGTAGTTTCTGATTCATTCTCTTCTTCTTCTTCTACTTGTTGTTGTTGTTCTTCTTTCTATTCTTCTTCCTTCTCCTTATTTTCTTCAGGTACATGTCCGCAAATAGGATCATCAAGTTCAACTTCACTTATCTCAATAGGTTCAACTTCATCACATCTAGCATAAAAATTTCCAAGATTTTCATCATTTCTTTTATTATAGCATCTGCTTCCAGATACCTTAAAATATTTCACAGTAGGAGTCTTACCAGTCCATAACTCAAAAGGTGTCTTTGTGTTGTTGTGTCTAATCTGAACTCTATTAAGAACATAAAGAACAATATTTATCGCTTCTCTCCAATATACATCTGGTACATTGGACTCTTTCATCATAGATCTGGAAAATTCTTGTACTGTCCTATTTTTCCTTTCAACTACTCCATTCTACTGTGGAGTTCTCGGGGCAGAAAATTGTCTTTTTATACCATGCTTCTCACATAATGCATTAAATTCACCACAAGTGAATTCACCACCTCTATCAGATCTCAAACACTTGATTTTCTAATTTACTTCATCTTCCACTCTTGCTTTTAATACATTAAACCTATCCAGGGCTTGATTCTTTTCTTTGAGAAAAGCAACCCATGCCATTCGAGTATAATCATCAATAAGCAACATAAATGATCTAGAGGATCTTCGCCAAAAAATTAAGTTCCTCATTTTTCTCTAGAATCAGCATCATCAGAACGAGTTGGGAATTCTGACTCCAACACAATTTGAATGGATTCAAACGGAGTTACGACGCTCAAGTTATGCTTGGTAAAATGTTAGTCAACTTAGTGGCTCAAACTAGAAAAAGGTCAAAATTCAACATCATCAAAAGTGGTCAAAGTTGACATCAATGCAAAGAGCTCGTCGAGAGCTTTCCAACGGTGTTCGTTTCACGCAAATTGGAGTCTATATGAAGGAATTATGGGCAATCAAAGTTTTGGTCAAAATGATGGCGTGACATCACCAAAACTTGACACTTGGCGAGACACATGGCATGTGACATGGCAGGAGTAGTGGGTTGGCATAAATAAGGATTGAACCATAATTATTAGAAGAAAATAAAAATGTATGGTTTAAAAATAAAAATAAAAAAAATAATAAGGAGGATTTAGTGGGATTTGATCCCTTAATCCATGCCGTAAAATCCTCTTTCCTTCCCACTCTTCATGAAAAGGAAAATCCCTCATATACATAAATCTTTAAATAAGATTTAATTCTCCTAAATATAATAATCCCTATAAATGAGGATTTTAATCCTTTTAAAATTTTAGAAGCCCATTACATGATAGTTAAGGAGGCTTAAAATAAATTAATGGCTTTAAAATTATATTGGTATTGGTTGGTTTTGATAAAATGAAAACCGAAATCTCTTATTTTTAAATTTTCACCCAAATATTTAAAATTTGTAATCCTCCAATTTGTTAAAGAGGTTGAAATAAAACCTCTAAGGCCTGAGAATAAAATGTTAAATGGCTTTAACAAATTATTGAAGATTTGAGGATTATTTTAAGGGGGGGATTATTGTTTTCATATGTAAAAAAAGGGAGATTATGGGAGATTTGTACTTGTATGGGTAATATTGTAAAATCAATTGGTTCATATCCAATTGGGGTAATACTAGTGTATAAAAAGGGGGTAGAAGGGTAGGATGGAAGCTAAGTGATGGGAGAAGAAAATTCCTTGGAGAAATTTTGCTCGATTTCCATGCTATTTAGGAGGTTGCTCTTGCGCACTTTAAAGGAGGGCTTGTCAAATTTCTTTTGTAAACCAAGGGGAGATTATGCTGACATGTTGTATTGATTTTTTGGAGAAGTAATTGGATTGGTCCACTCATTGGAGAGGGGCCTGAAGACGTAGTCATTTTTACAACGAACTTCGTTATCAACTTTGTTTGCATCTCTCTCTCTCTCTCTTTCTCTCATTCTATTTTCATCACTTTGTTATTTCCACCATTCTTAATCACGTTCGTGTGTTAATTTTGATTAAGTAATATGGATTTCTTTAATTATAATTGTTACACATTCAATGCAATTTTCATAGATCTGTAAAACAAATCAAGTTTAGTATCAGAGCTTTGTGCGACTAGTGTTGCAGAATTGGATGCTAACACGTTCTAGGAAACAACGAGGTGAAGGCGAACTAGAAGAATACAATCTTGAGATCGGCAAACGAAGGACTTTGCCAACAATGGACGAAACTGAAGCTGGGAAAAGTATTGAGCAAGAGCTTGATGATAAGTCTTTTCAGCGAGCCTTTCTTGACATGAAGGCTATGGTGGAAGAGCTTTATGCAGAAAAGAAGAAGTGTGAAAAGGGAGGTTCATCGAAGCGAGAAAATAAGGAGGATTGAAAGGACAAAGAAGAAAAAGCTCCAAAAGCTCCATCTCCTCCATCTTCCCCTTCTTCTCCATCTTCCCCTTCTTCTTCTTCCTCTTCTACTATTGTTAATCCTTTCAAAAGAAAGTCTAAGCCTATTATTAAACTAGATGTAAAATTTGAATTGCCTAAGTACTGTGGTGAGTTAAATGCTGAAAAGTTAGATGATTGGATCTAGCAGGTAGAAGTGTATTGTAGGATTCAAGGCCTAACATGAGATGCTTCTATGATCCAGTTAGCCACACTCTGGTTGGGAGGTACAACTCTCATGTGATGGGAGAGTAGGAATCGGGAGGAAATTGCTCATCATGGTAAGGTCAATATGACTTGGATGGAATTTGTTGCTGCCCTTGAAAAATAGTTTTATCCTTTAGGTTATATGCAACAATTAACCATGAATTGGAAAACCTTTAGGCAAGGTAAGGGTCAGTCTATCCAAGATTACACCCATGAGTTTAGAAAATGAGCTATTGCTTTAAATGTTCCATTGTATACTCAAGATACATTACTTAAGTACATACCTAGGTGGTTTGCATTCTTACCCAAGGCATACTATTCTAATGTTGAGTCCTAGTAATCTGGATGAAGTTTCAGTCCAAGGTACTCTTTAGAGTCAAGGGGTAAGAACACTTTTAGTGATAATTTCTCAAAGAAACCATCTAAGTCTGAGGGGAAGTCTAAGGGTAAAGATAAAGACAAAGATAAAGGCAAAGGGAAGAAGACAACTACAATTAAGAAGGAGGGTGATAAGCACACATGCTACCATTGCAAGAAAGAGGGGCATGATGATTTGAAGTGTTGGAAGCTACATCCCAAATTAAGGCCGAAAAGATATGGAGGCAATAAAGGCAAGCAAAAGACTTCTGTGGTGATTCAACAAGATCTTGGATCCGACTTTGGAGATGAAACTTAGATTGTTGCTGCTGGGGTCCAAGGTAAAGGGAAAAGTATAACTCTCTCTTCTGATGCAAATGTTTCTAATAAAAATACAAGTACAAGTAAAGTATCTATTCCTCCTAAAGTTGATAAACAATGGAATGAATTGTTTCATATTCGAGTTATAACTAAGCACACTAAGATTGACACACTGTTTGATATGGGTTCTCAAGTCAACTTAATATCTGAAGAGGTGGTAAAGAAACTCAATCTAGCTAAAACACCTCATCCAAAGCCATATCCACTCAGATGGGTTTGCAATGATGCTCAAACGCAGGTAACAAAATAGTGTAAATTGAAATTTGCTATCACTGCAAAATTTGTTGATGAGGTAGAAGTAGATGTTGTTCCTTTGGATATTTGTGGGCTTGTGTTAGGGATTCCTTATCTGTATGACAAAAAATAAATCTTTTATAGGGGGAGAATAAGTATCATCTCTTTAAGGATGGGACATAATACATTGTACGTGCACACAAAGTCAAGACTAATCTTGCACTAGTTAATGTTGGTCAGATGAAGAGGTTGGTCAATTCTAGTAAAAACTTTGTATTAATGCTTGTAAAACCCAAAGAGGATGAAAAAGCTGAAGCATTTAAAGGATGTGATCCAAAGCATAAAACTGAGATGGTCAAAATAGTTTCTGCTTATGATGACTTATTTTAGGAGCCAATGGGGTTGCCACCTAAGAGAGAGATACAACATGAAATCCAGTTACAGTAGGATGTGACTCTTCCAAACATCGACATGTACCGTTTATCAGTTTTGCAGAATGAGGAAATCAAAAGGCAAGTTCAAGAGTTGGTGGAATAAGGAGTCATCCATCTTAGTACATCTCCTTATGGTTCTCCAATTGTGTTGGTTCCAAAGAAGGATGGGTCTTGGATAATGTGCATCGACTATCAAGCCCTGAACAAGATAACGGTAAAGAATAGGTATGCTCTTCCCCATATTGATGATTTACTTGATCAATTAAAACATGTAGTTTATTTCACTAAGTTAGACTTGCATAGCAGATATCATAAGATAAGAATTTTAAAAAATGACATTTGGAAAACTACATTTAAGACAAAACAGGGACTATTCGAGTGGTTGGTCATGCCCTTCGGGCTTTGCAATGCACCAACTACATTTATGAGAGTCATGAATGATGTCTTTCATCCTTTTATTGATGATTTTGTCATAGTCTATTTAGATGATATTCTTGTATTCAGTCAAACTTGGGAAGATCATGTAATTCATGTAAAGAAAGTTTTTGATGTATTGAGAAAAGAAAAACTCTTTGTAAAGATGTCTAAATGGAAATTCACTAAGACATCCTTAGTGTACTTAGGATATGTTGTAGGTGGTGGTCAATTGAAAGTAGACCTTGCAAAGGTTGAAGTTATTGTAAAATGGCCTAAGCCAAGTACAGTCACATAAGTCAGAAGTTTCTTAGGTGCAGTCCAGTACTAGAGGAAGTTCATTGCAAACTTCTCCTACATTGCATCACCATTGCACACATTGACCAATATGAAAACAACTTTTCAGTGGGGACGTCCACAGTAGAAGGCCTTCAACACTTTGAAGGAAAAGTTGAGCACAACACTAGTTTTGGCTTTACCAGATTTACACCAACCATTTGAGATCGAGACAGATGCAAGTGGATTTTCCATGGGAATAGTGTTAATCCAAGTAGGTAAACCAATCTGCTATCACTCTGAAACCTTTATAGGTGCAGTTATTAACTATCCTACTTATGATAAGGAACTTTATGCATTAGTTCAAAGTGTTAAAAAATGGAAACACTACTTAATGGGGAAAGAAATTGTAATCCACATTGATCACCAACCACTTCAATATTTGCATTCACAATACAAACTGCAACAAAGTAGGCACTTTAGGTGGATAGGTTTGTTGGAAACAAGCAACACTGAGAGGGGGGGTGAATTAGTGTTATGCAAAAAATTACTTTATTATTCTAATTATTAATCCACTTATAATATTTAACCAGGAGAAGTATGGAGAAATAAAAAGAAAATAACCACGACACCATAACACAAATATTTTTACGTGGAAACCTTGTTAGGGGAAAAACCATGGTGGATGGCCAATCCACAATATAAACTAAGTATACTTAAAAATAAGTTTACAATATGGGAATGCACTTGCATTCAAGTACACTGCCTAGAGCTCACTGCTCAAAATAGGAAGGCACACTACCTTAAAAAAATTTGGATTAGATCCAAGAGAATGAACTAAAGGAATAACATCTACAAAATGCTTGATTACAGTTCTGGTTAAGCTCGATTGACAATCTTCTGTCCTTCTAACTGATACTGAACTTCTGCTCTGACTCACTCTACAAAATATTTATGCGCAAGTGAAACTGTGCATAAAATTGCTCTAACACTCTTTTGATAATCACAATACACATCGACACACCATGCATACACACTAAAAAGATATAAGAAATCATACATATATATCTGAGACTAGAAATTTAATCGCAACATGTCAACTCAAATAAAACTTGAAAATATTAGCAACTTGTCGGTTCAAATCTTAAGAGTTATCCAATGCACATCCACAACAATCATCCACTACTTAGCTTGGACCCAAAACATAATGACCAAACACAAAAATATTTGATAAAGCATTCCTTGATTATCTGCAACATATTACATCAACTAAGTCGGCCCCAAAATACTGATAAACAAAAAATTAACCAATCGAATCTCCAAACTCACACAAGACTTAATATGAGGCACTGAGATTTTCGGAAAACACATTAGATGTATTGATAGACCTCCCATGAGATCCACAACTCAAAATAACAACTGGAAATCTGCAAGTGAATCGATGATCACCAAACTATCGGATGCTCTATTCTTCCTGGCTGTCCTCAATCTGACTGCTGGTATAAGAAAATTGTGTTATGCGAATCTGTCACCAACTAGGGTTTCCATCAATGACAATACCAAAAATAATTTGCAGTGTCTCTTACCAACAAGTTTTTCTTCAACAATTTTATTTGGTAATTAAGTACAAGAAAGGTGCCCATAACAAAGTAGTAGATATGCTATCTAGGCCTCCTGTTATGAATGCTTTGATTATCCTTAAAGGTAGTTCCATGGTACATGAAATTTTTTAGGAAAAATATGCTAATGATGAAGATTTTAAGGAAATTTATTCAACTCTAATTGTAGGAAAACATGTAGAAGAGAGAGATTACTATGTGCAAGATAAATTGTTGTATCACTTGGGAAAGTTATGCATTCCAAAAGATGAACAAGCGTAGGTAATCAGAGAAGCACATACCTCATTAATTGTAGGACATTTTGGGGTAAGAAAAACAATTACCCAACTATAAAAGTATTGTTATTGGCCTCATATGCAAGAAACTGTAACTAAGTATATTAGAGGTTGTGTTATGTGTGCAACAAGTAAACCTAGCAATAGGAAATTGGGGTTATACACACCTCTACCTGTACCATCCCATCCATGGGAAAGTGTATCAATGGCCTTTATTGGGGGGTTACCTATGTCTAGGAAGGGAAATGATTACTTGTTTGTAGTAGTTGATCGGTTTAGCAAAATGTGTATTCTAATGCCTTGTAAGAAACAAGTCACTGCTGAACTAACAACTCAAATGTACTTCCAATTTGTATGGGTTCATTTTGGGTTACCTAATTCTATTGTATCGGATCAAGATTCTAATTCCTAGGGGAATTTAGGTCAGCTTTGTGGGGACTCATGGACACCAAACTGAAGAAGAGTACAACCTTCCATCCATAGACCAACAAACATATAGAGGTAGTAAATAGGACAGTTGTGCATCTGCTTGGAGGTTACTACAACAAACATCCCAAGTTGTGGGATGAGATTCTTCATTATGTGCAACCTACTTACAACCATGCGACACACTCTTCTACAAAGAGGTCTCCTTTTGAGACTTGTTTCAGTTACGTGCCCAAGACACTGATGGATTTTTATTTTGGGAAAGACGATGTTGAAGATGGATGCCATGATACAGAGAAGGCTTTAAATTTAATCTACAAAGTGTAAGCAATTCATCAGGCAGTGGAAGCATAGTTGGAGAAGAGTCAAGCCAAATATAAGGCTCGACATGATAAGAATCACAGTGATCACCATTTTTAGGTTGGAGACAAATTTTGGTTACATATCAGCAAGGAAAGAATGCAAGGTGAAGGAAGGAAGCTCAATTCGGTTTGGTATGGTCCCTTTGAGATCTTGGAAAAGATTGGAACCAACGCTTTCCGCCTTAATCTTCCTCCATACATGCACATCTATTCAGTTGTCAATGTTGAGAATTTGAAGTTGTACGAGCCTCCAATGATACTAGATGAAGATACAGACATTCAAGTTCCATCAGTTGATGATATTTCACCAGAGTACATGACAGAGTTGCCAGAGGATGTCGTCTTAGATAGAAAAATCAGGACTTCACGAAGAGGAGTTGTTGAATACCTCAGAGTGGGACTGAAGGGGATGAATCCAAGCAAGGAAAAATGGATGGAGATTGGTAAAGTGAGGGAAATTTACCCTCACTTACTTTTTGAGTAACTAGCTTTCGAAGGTCCAAAAGCTCTCCAGTGGGGAGGACTGATCCAGAGGATCTTCGCAAAAAATTGAAGTTTCTCATTTTTCTCTAGAATTAGCATCATCAGAATGAGCTGGGAATTCTGAATCCAAAACAATTTGAACGAAGTCAAACAGAGTTACGACACTCAAGTTATGCTTGGTCAAATGTCGGTCAACTCAAGGGCTCAGACCAGAAAAAAGGTCAAAATTCAACATCATCAAAAGTGGTCAAAGTTGACATCAATGCGAAGAGATCGTGAGAGCTTTCCAACGACGTTCGTTTCACACAAATTGGAGTTTGTATGAAGGAATTATGGGCAGTCAAAGTTTTGGTCAAAATGATGACTTGGCATCACCAAAACTTGACACTTGGCAAGACACATGGCATGTGACGTGGCAGGAGTAGTGAGTTGGCATAAATAAGGATTAAACCATAATTATTAGAAAAAAATTAAAATATATGGTTTAAAAATTAAAAAATTAAAAATAATGAGGATTTAGTGGGATTTGATCCCTTAATCCATGCCATAATATCCTCTTTCATTCCCACTCTTCATGAAAAGGAAAATCCCTCCATATACATAAATCTTTAAATAATATTTAATTCTCCCAAATATAATAATCCCTATAAATGAGGATTTTAATCCTTTCAAAATTTTAGAAGTTCATTACATGATAGTTAAGGAGGCTTAAAATAAATTAATGGCTTTAAAATTATATTGGCATAAGTTGGTTTTGATAAAAGCCGAAAAACCAAAATCTCTTATTTTTAAATTTTCACCCAAATATTTAAAATTTGTAATCCTCCAATTTGTTAAAGAGGTTGAAATAAAACCTCTAAGGCTCGAGAATAACATGTTAAAGGGCTTTAACGAATTATAGAAGATTTGAGGATTATTTTAAGGGGGGGATCATTGTTTTCATATGTAAAAAAAGGGAGATTATGGGAGATTTGTACTTGTATGGGTAATATTATAAAATCAATTGGTTAGTAACCAATTGGGGTAATATTGGTGTATAAAAAGGGGGTAGAAGGGTAGGATGGAAGCTAAGTGATGGGAGAAGAAAATTCCTTGCATAAATTTTGCTTGATTTTCATGCTATTCAGGAGGTTGCTCTTGCACACTTTGAAGGAGGGCTTGTCAAATTTCTTTGTAAATGAAGGGGAGATTATGCCGACATGTTGTATTGATTTTATGGAGAATTAATTGGATTGGTCCACTCATTGGAGAGGGGCCCAGAGACGTAGTTGTTTTTACGAAAAACTCCATTATCAACTTTGTTTGCATCTCTCTCTCTCTCTCTCTTTCTCTCATTCTTTTTTCATCACTTTGTTATTTCCATTATTCTTAATCACGTTTGTGTGTTAATTTTGATTAAGTAATTTGGATTTCTTTGATTGTAATCCTTACGCATTCAATGCAATTGTCATAGATCCGTAAAACATATCAATAAAGTACTTATCTCCATTCAAGCTTCTAGTCTTAGTCAGACCACAAAGATCTGTGTGTACTAACTCCAACATTTTGGTAGTAGAATGTTCTTTTCCCTTAAAGCTACATCTTGTCTGCTTCCCCAATTGACAACTTCTGCAAATAACATTAGCAGGTCTTGTGATTCTAGGCAGTCCTTGAACAATCTCCTTATCATTGATCTTGACTAGGTTATTAAAGTTCACATATCCCATTCTCTGGTGCCATAACCAAATTTCAATTATTTGAGATACAAGGCAATGACCATCAACTCCCTTCAGCTGATAGATGTTTCCATGAGTTCTTCTTCCAGTAGCAACCATATCTCCATTTCCATATCCTTTTCTAATTTCACAGGTATTGTTCTGAAACACAAGTTTAAAGCCATTGCTACACATCTGACCAACACTAGGAAGGTCATGCCTCAAACCCTTCAAACCCTTCACATAATATACATCATCAGTATTGTGCACTCCATAAAAAATAATTGAACCTTTACCATAGATCTTAGCTCCTGAATCATCATCGAACATAACTAAACCACCATCATATTTTTCAAGTTTAGTGAACTTACTCTTATCTCTGGTCATGTGATTTGAACATCCACTGTCAATTACCTAGTAGTCTTCATCCTGTCTTGCATGAAAAGCGGTAACCAAAGTACCTTCCATCCTATTCTTCTTAACCTCCAGAGCCTTCTTACTTACACATTTTCTAGAGTTAGTGGATACAAATTTATTTTCCAAAGCTAAGAATAAGCATTCACTATCATCAACCTCATTGTTAGATTCATCATCAGAAATACCTGCCTCTTCCTTAACATAATACAACATCTTATACTTCTTATCCTTCCTATCCTTGTCCTTATAATCCTTGTTCTTCTTATGTGTAACCTTATTCAGACATCTCAAAGCATAATGACCAATGTTACCACAACCAAAAATTTAAAGGGTAACATACCTTTATATTTTCCAGTACCTTTCTTAAGTTTCTTGGTGAAGTTTACTTCCAACTCTTCATCATCGCTATCGAGTTCTTCAGTCTTCAATGCCTTAAATATCATTTTTGTCTTTTCTTCTGTCTTGTCGTCTTTCCAAAAATTCCTTATCTCAAATGCTTTGTCGAACAACTCTTCCAGAGTGTACTTATTAGGATCATACATTTCTTCAATAATAGAGATCTTGTCATTGTAACATTCTGGTAAAGTGATCAAGATCTTAGATCGATTATATCTTCATCTGATAGTTTTCCTCCTTCATTTCTAACTTCATTTGTTGCTAGTTCAACTCTTTGAAAGAAACTTGTAAATTATTCACCATCTTCCATCTTCAGGTTAAAAAAATCTACGCTTTGTCGCCAACCTCTTTGTCAATTTCACCATTTTATTTCCTTCATACATGTCTTCTAACTTATTCCAGACTTCATATGCAGTATTCAAAGAATTAACCTTAACTCACTCATTTTTAGATAAACCACTACAAATCGCATACTTTGCCTTCTCATTTTCTTCATAAGTAGAGATATCATCTATAGAATTAACACCACCAGACGAAAGTGTATACTTATTCTCAACAGCCTTCTAGGTCTTGAAACCAAGAGATATAATATATCCTCTCATTTTCCCTTTCCAATCATTGTAGTTAGTTCCATCAAACATAGGGATCACCAACTTGTGTGCCATCAGATCTTCCTTAAGCAATTAAGCTCTACACAAGGAACCAAAAACTCTGATACCAATTGTCAAATAGGCACAGGACAACTGAGAGGGGGGTGTCAATCAGTTGTCACACAAGTTCAAAATTAAAACTTTATCACATATCAATTCTTCAACCACACTATTCTTTTATTAAATATGAGCATGAAACACAAATAATATAAAATAAATCAACACAATGAACACCGGATTTTTACATGGAAAACCCAATAAGGGAAAAACCACGGTGAGGGTTAACTCACAATATAAAGATTATAAACTGAATACAAAGGCTCACTGCCAAGGGCTCACTACCCAAAAGAGGACTCATTGTCCAAATACAAAGGCTCACTGCCTACAAAAAGGACTCACTGTCGAATAGGGAGGCTCACTTCCTACAGATACAAAAGAGAACAAAAGATCCACCACTGCAATTAAAGCACATTCGTAGGATTACAAAAACCTTCAGCTCATTGCCTTCAACACACTAAAAACTACTATCATAACTCACTCACACACACTTGTGCTCTTATGATTTGAGGCACACTTTCGTCACTTTGCATCACACTATCATACAACACTTCACAATTTGACTTGCTTTTATACCATTCTCAACCTTAAAAGCATTTACCAAGGTTGGCCACAAAATAACCCATTTCATAAATTCAAATTAGGTTGGCAACTCAAAATTCCCGTAGTGGAAAGGAATAAGAGTGGACCAATAAAAACATTTAACCAAGACCAAAAATAATATTCTTGAATCTTCTACATGCTTCCTCAATTAAATTTTATTCTTTGAATGAAGTGTAAACACCAAGTCGGCCAAACCTAATGTAAACACAAATGAACAATGATGCACACGCTTCCCAGTATGAAGATGACACACAAAAACCTCAACACACTTCATTATTCATGATACTTCATCTTAGAATTCTTCAGATACATCCGCAACAAAATAATATACTTCATACATTGAATTTCTTTCACTAGTCTATCCGGACTGTGCAGACACACACAAAAATACTGAAACATGATTTTCGGATCACCAAACTTCAAACCTCTTTACCAGAGCATAGAAAATACCTTTAAAAAACATATCCTAGATCTGCAAGATCTGAAATGAATCAACAGAGGACTACGGAGAAAAAATATTTCTCCTATTCCACATAACACTAATTCTGCTAGTAGAACACACATATTGGTGGACACAACTTTCACGTACCATCTCGCCAGAAATTGAAACTTAGAATATATCATCATCAAATCACCGTAATGAAAACTTCAAAACTGCACAAGCATAGGATCAACATAGGAGAAACACGAAACACAATTTGAACACATTCATCCCTCTAACTTCTCTTCTTTATTAATTTTCTCAAAAGCACTTGGAAACTCATCATCACAACACATTTGTAGCCATATAGGATAGCTCCATGTGCTCAGCATCTCAACAACATCTCAACCATACATGTACAGTATGCAACATATTGAATAGTGTTGACATCAATGACAACACCACTAGACTAGCCCATACTTGCAACACATCATGTTTGATTAAATAAATCAATTTATTTAATTAAAACCCTAAAGTCCTCTCATTTGATTTAATAAATCAAATGTCATTATTTCCTAATCCATTCAAATTGATTAATTATGAATTAATTAACTCCTAATCATCATTACCCATTCTCTATCTTTTGACTCAACCTTGGTCAAACTAAACACCTGATCAACTAATTGACTTGCACATGAAAATAATTTCTTTTAATTAACTAATTAACCTATTTTCTCTCACAAAGGCATGTTCTTTAAGAATATTCCTTCAAAAACTCCATTTATTTGACTTTCTTACCCAAATATTAATGTCTCTTACAAAGGCATTAATCTCTCTTACATCCTCACCCACATTCTCTTACATCTCCAACCACATTCATTTAATCCTCTTACATCCTCAACCATTTTCATTTATTTCTCTTACATCCTCTTTACTCTATACATTCCCCAATATGTGCTCCATCCTCATCCAATAGAATTGTGACAAGTGTCACAATCCTATTGGCTCCCTTTTTATCCCACGTTCCTCCAATCTCTTCATTATTAAACCCTTCACTCCTATAAGTAGAAGCCTCTTCTACTTGAAATGGATCCACTTCTTTATGCAAAGTCATTATCCTCAAATTGCTATCATTATCTTTGAGGGAAATTGGACTTCATCACATCTTGGAAGCTTTATCAAAGGGGGTGGGAAAGGGAATTCTTTCCACATCAAAGGAGAACCACTCCCACTATGGTATAAAGTTTGAATATGCTTTATATGCTTTCATTTGTTACTTTGATATTTTATTTGTTTGCTTATCTAGTATGTTCAAGAATCTCATAGGGAGCTTGATTTGTCTTTGCTAACTTGACTAATTCTCTTATGTGTTGATCATGTTGGCATGAGGTACAAATATTGTCCACATTTTGGCGCCGACCGTCTGTCGAAATTTTGAATCTATTTGATGGGAATGATACACCATTTTTTTGTATGCATTTGATTGGAATATTTGGTGTTTCGATAGGAAGGTAAAATCTCTGTTGTTGTTTGTGTCTTGCTTGAGGCACATAGTAAAGATTGAATCAATAAAAATATAGTAAAGAGTAGCATTCAATCGATAACAATAAGATTTAATGTGTGCTAGCTTTGAATCAATAATTGTAAGATTTAAAGGAGAACCACTCCCACTATGGTATAGAGTTTGAATATGCTTTATATGCTTTCATTTTTTACTTTGATATTTTATTTTTTTGCTTATCTAGTATGTTCAAGAATCTCATAGGGAGCTTGATTTGTCTTTGCTAACTTAACTAATTCTCTTATGTGTTGATCATGTTGGCATGAGGTACAAATATTGTCCACATTTTGGCGCCCATCGTTTGTTGAAAGTTTGAATGCATTCAATGGGAATGATACACCATTTTTTTGTATGCATTTGATTGGAATCTTTGGTGTTTCAATAGGAAGGTAAAATCTTTGTTGTTGTTTGTGTCTTGCTTGAGGCACACAGTAAAGATTGAATCAATAAAAATACAATAAAGAGTAGCATTCAATCGATAATAGTAAGATTTAATGTGTGCTAGCTTTGAATCAATAACAATAAGATTTAATGTGTGCTAGCTTTGAATCGATAACAGTAAAGAGTAGCATTCAATAGATAAATGAACAATAATAGTTTGCTTGTAAGTTTCTAAGTCTTCTCAATAAATCCATTATGTTCACATACACTGGGATCTTGGCATTCTTTACGATCACAGTTAGATAAAAAGAAAAGAAAAATCTCTATTTTTGTCAATTGAAAGTTTGAATGCATTCAATAGGAATGATATGTCATTTTTTTTGTATGCTTTCGATTGGAATCTTTGTTGTTTCAATAGGAAGGTAAAATCTTTGTTGTTGTTTGCGTCTTTCTTGAGGCACATAGTAAAGATTGAATTGATAAAAATACAGTAAAGAGTAGCATTCACGTGCCATATAGAAATTATTTGTTTGTTGTTCAAATAAACTTCCAGGTGCAATTACTCTTGTCCTATCTATATGATCTTTGCTGGCACAAATCATTCTTGAGGCCAACTTTCTATTTTTGACTGATTTTGACTCTTGCTTTTCTTTCTTCTTTGAGTCGCAATATAATTGGAGATTTGGGTAATTATGACATCTGGAAAATCAAGTCTTCACTGCAGAAGATCTATGTGCATTGCTCCATATCTTACTGCATTTATGCTACTTCATATAACTGTACGCTATTGCATTTGATCAATATGAATGGGTGATACGTATCTGCCAAAATCATTGAGTTGGGAGGAAGTGTGATACCTTTTGAGACATACCTTCATGCTTCCCTTCTATTTTTTTCTTTTTTATTTATTCATTAATAGTTTATTTGATATCAATTAATGCAATCATAGTTTATGTTCATTTTAACTTTAAAGCTTTGGCTACTCAGTTAATGTATCTCTTGAATGGTCGCCTATGCCCAAGGGCATTGAGGAATTAAAGAGTATGTTGAGTGTTGGTTGTTCACTCTACTAAGAACCAAGTATGACCTTTTACACATCTTTTTCATCCTTTCATGGAAGTAGATTCGAACAAAAACTAACAGTGATATGACTTGGTCTTTAAAAAATTTAGTGCAAAGATCTAATTCGTAGTTGTCAAATTACGTTTTGAATGTTCATCCTTCCTTCGAGTAAATGTCTCTGTAAAAAATTGATCTAGTCATATCTATTGCTAATTATTGAGTTATGATTTCACCTAATCAAACTCATGTGCCTTGTCAATGGAGTTATTGAAAATTGCTTGGAAGATACATTAGAGACGTCTGCCATTTATTATCACTCACTGTGCAAAATCAATAGCAGTCTATTTAGAAAGATTTTTGTGCTAAAATAATATTATCAACCAACGTATGTCTGATTATATTCTCAATGGATTTAGTGCAGAGATCTTGAACTGACATCATTTTTTTTATAAGGCCACTATACAAAATTTGAATTTGTTGTGGCTTGGTAAAGGAGGGTGGAGTCTGTTGATTAAATTTGATCAATTCTTCATACTTATAGATATAATCTTGTGTATCAGTTCTTCATGCTTAAAAATGAATTGATGTATAAAACGTGTTGTCATATTTAATCCTACTATCTAATTATCTTTGATCATATGGTTTCTTGTGGTTTCCTAAAATTTGATTTCTAGCGTTTTAATCATTGTTTTCTTTTATTTCACAGCTACTTTGCATCAAGGAAGATAAATCTAGACATATTTGAGTTTGAAAAGTGGGCATTGGACTTAAACAAAAACATGTTTTAATGCTCATTGTAATAACCTAGAGCATGCATTTTTTGCTTTCATTTTCTGTTTTAGGCCAACTAGATCAATTTGGGTTTAAAATTAATCATTGATTTGATCTTTTTTCAAATTGGTTAAAATTGAACTTAGAAATTTACTAAACATTGCTTTGTGGGATAAAACTGAACAAGGAAAATTCACACTTAGTTTTTGGTGCTTAGAACGAACTCACCTTTACTTTGGGGATTAAAAATAACTTGTGTCTTCTTTGTTTTGCAGTTTGCAATTCTTATCATTTGAATGCATATGCACTTCTCTCGCACCACTCAACGATATTGAGAATCAAAAGATTTTCTTTGACATTTTTTGTCTAACCACCCACATATTTTTATTTGGATTAAAATGAACCCCATGCTAGTGTGAGGAAAAGGCATGGTGTGTGTTCCCTCCTTTCACTTTACACAGTCTAGGAGGTCGAACTACAAATGTACTCCCTTGCTTTTGTTGTGCCTTTAGAGGGCCTACCACCCTACTTTGAAAGGCGGGAACGACCCAAGCGGTAATGGGCTAAAGCCAAGCTCTTTCAAGTCGCTATATAAAAATATGTTTATGACGAAAGTCACAAATAACTGGTGCGGATATGTCATATCGACAAGTGTCACCCTGAGTATTTATGTGATATGTTAAAATATCTTATTAGGAAGAGACTGGGAGGCCTCTTGATTGACCATAATCTTGAGCTAATCTTGTCATGTGTATGGCCACCTCGAACGAAAGCCCTTATTAAGAACCAATTTTTTAGTGACTAAAAAAATTTATGCTTGTTGGTACATGAACGATCATTCCAAAGCCGCCCCAAATTTGTACTATTCAAAGTTGAAATAGGAAAATCCTTAGGATCTTTGGATCTTTAGGATTTTGAGATTTGGTGGACTCGAGAAGTGTGTGCCATGGAGGGGATCCAGTGTCACCAAATGTCTAGCTATTCACTTTGTCTTAGTGTTTGGAGAAATATGAGTGGGGACTCAACAAGTAGTATCTTTGCAGCCTAGGATTGTGCATTTTGCAAGTCAGTTAAACATATTGCTTGGATCTCAAACATTGAAAAAAAACATTTAACAAATCATCAAAATTCCAAACCCTTTGGAAAGAGTGAATATCTTTGAAGAGTCTAATTATTACTGCTTTTCCCTAGGGACTTTTTTTATCCTTAGAGGCTTTTAAATACTTGGGATCATATCTCAATTTTCTCTCTTCAAAGTCAACCTAGGAAAATGATGGCCTTGACTCTTTTATTTTCACATAATGGACCTTGTGGAATGAAAAGGAGCTAACAAATAGACATTTAGTTTGGAATTTAAACAAGATGAGTTGATGTGGTAAAATGAATCCATTTTAATAGAGATAAAATACAATTGAACCACACACATGTGTTTGTCTTCATGATTTCCTAGAAAGTCAAAATTCCAAAGCAAAGGTCTACATGTCGTCACTTCGAACTTAGGTGCCATACTAGAAAATATATAAGAATCTATACATTAGAAAGTGTAACCTAAGACAATACCGCAAGATAATCAAGAAGGTAATAAGGTTTTATAGACTTATTCCGCTAAACAATTTGGACATGTATGCTTAGTATGAACCCCTCATTTAAGTCAAACATTGGTCTTTTGGATTTGAACACTTTATAGGGAATAGCATGTTCTTTAACACTTTGGTCTTGTAAACAAAGTCTTTCTAGGTTCATCAAGGATCAAAACCAACAAACACTTCCATTTGTCACAACATTTACCAAAACCCATCTCAAAAACAACTTTTAGAAATTTGGAAAAATCATTTATGCTAGACTTTTGGTAAATACTTAGATCAAAATCAAAATAATCTTGTTTGGATAGGTGTGTGAGAATGAATCATTTCTCACACATTTAGTTAAATAAGCACCCCTTTTGGACAAGTTCGCCCCAAGATCGCATCTAACATCTTGGGATCTACAAGTTCATTATCCAAATCAAGTCAATCAAAATCACAATTCCTAAGGTCTAGTATTAATCCAAAGTTCTCAAAAGTTAAAACATCCATACCATTCATCCTTCATTTATCACATCATCATCACTTGATCCTTACACACATCCTAGAATTTCTTTTTGTACCTAATGTTTAGATCAACCAAAGGAGTTAAAGGTTCACCACCCATATTCCTAAAAGGTTGATCCCAATTTTATGGTCCAAACAAGCTCACAACACAAGAAGATCATGGAGAAACACAAAGAAACATCAACCTCAAGTGATTTAAGTCAAATGAAATTCAACCCTAGGGTATCTATCAACCCCCCACTCAATCTCCCTTAGCTACCTTAAGATCCTCAAGAGGGAGGATGTCACGAATAACTTCAAAGAGATGTCCCAAGATGAAATACTTGAACTAGTTCAAAATCCTAAAACTCACAAACTTGTCAACACAGTCATGAGGATAAATCCCACCCAATACATGTTGGCATTGGCAAAAGAAGGGGCTAAACTCCCTTTCAATTTTGATGTGAGCACCATTGTTGAAAAAACTTTGGGAAACATACCACAAACATCATTCACACCTTCATTCCCAAACATCATCCAACCAATCATTCAACCTATGATCACAAAGGGAAGTTCACTACTCCAAGGCCTTCAAGGGAATCCACTTGTCAATAACCAAAATTTGGAAGCCACCACCGTATTGGGTATGCCAAACACTATTCCACAAGACCCTAAGCAACCATATGTGCCACTCATCTTCCATGATATAAATAATTCAACCACTTTCCATGCTACCCTCACATATTCCATTGATACAAAAGGCTACAATCCCAACATCTCACAAGGACAAGTGGATTTATTTGGAAAAATGAAAACTTTCAATGCTTCATCCTCACTTCCACAAGGGCACACATAAAAAATCTTCCCACCATTCCCTATCTTGACATCATCATCCATACCCATTCAAGGTATAGGGCCAATCCCTTCATTAAACACATCAATCCAAAACCAATCAAACCAAATCAATCCCCCAAGCACAAATCAAATCAACACATCTATCATGACAAATCCTCCAAGCATGCCACTGATATCACAACACCAAGTGGCATCAACCCAAATATCTCAACCAATCATCACATCATCTACAAAACCTCAAACATCCCAAGGTCTAATCTCACAAGGACTAAGCATATCAACCACACCATCCACCACTCAACCCCTTGTCATTACTCAACAAACACCTCAACAACCACCCCAACAACCTCTTGTCGCATCATCTCACACCATCCCACAAAATCACCCACCTCCACCTTCGAATCTAAATGTGGAAAATTAGTATAGTATCACATTACAAGCAACACAACAAGCTTTCCAAAAGGCCTTGCAACAATTTCAAGCCTGACAAGCTCAAGCGCAAGTGCAAGCACAAGATTTGCTACAACAGCCACAAGCCGCACAACAACAAGTGTAACAAAAATCCCAAGCCCAAGCCTAAGCTCAATATCAAGCCAACACAAGCTCAATACCAAGCACAACAAGCACAACAACAAGCATTGATAGTGCAACAACAACAAGCCCAACAACAAGCCCAACAACAAGCATTGTTCACACAACAACAACAACAATAGGAATACCAACAAGCGTTGCTTGCACAACAAAGCTTCTAACAACCCTTCATGAACACACAAAAAAATGCCCCAAACCTTAACACGCAAGCCACCCCATCCTTCACCCAACAAACCATACCATCCCAAAACACATACATTCCACCACCTGATCCACAAAATGATCTCTCTATGCAAGTCAAGTTGATCTTCCAACAAATACAAGACATACAATCAGGGAAGACAAAGAAATCACATCACAAGGAAATTTGTGCCCCTATCCGTTTGATAGAAGCATTGCTATGGTTCCATTTCCACCAAGCTTCAAAATACTGAGGAAATGGAAATCCTAAGGATCATGTAAGAGAATTCCATGTACATTGTATAGAATTAGCATATGACGATTCCTATCTGATGCGACTCTTCCCTCGAAGCTTGGCTAGTCCAACAATGGAATGGTTCTCCCGTTTACCCCCTGGAATCAAAAAGTTCCAAGAAATCATGAACTTGTTCATAGAAAACTACTCATTTAACTTAGGCATGGAAGTGAGCCTAGAGGAATTATTTGGCCTCAAACAAGCTAAGGGAGAGACATTTTCTGCTTTCTTACAATGATGGAGATCCAGAGCTAGCAAAAGCAAATGGTCCATGCCCAAAGAACAACGAATTGGAACCATTATCTCTAACCTCGAAGGGGACTTGTCCTTCCATTTGAAAATGTAATGCATCACCACATATGACTAGCTGATCCCCAAGGCTCTCAACATTGAACGAGCCATCATAGCACAAGGATGCACACCCATGTACCAAGACAACAGACCATCGACAAGCTATAATGACAAACCTTGCACATGGGCTAAGAATAAAAATGTTACCAATGATGGTGTCATTGATGCCAAATTTGTTATCAGTTCCCCAAGGAAAAACATACCCACAAAACATACATCAACCATAAATCAACACACAACAACCCATTATCAAAACACACCACAAAAAAACTCATCACAACAACACCCGAATAATCAAATAGTCATCAATGTGAATGCTCAAGAGGGACCACCCTCGAAGAATAAATATCCACCAAAATGAAAAATATACACCACTAGGGGAACCCATTGAATTTGTCATGCAATAGCTAGTACAAGCAAACCTTATCAAGATCCTTGTTTATGAAAATTACCAAGAGCCCCAAGTGAAGCCACCATGGTATAATGAGAAGCACCTTTGTGAATTTCATAAAATAAAGGGACACACAACAACTAGTTGCATGAGACTCAAAAATATTATCCAAGATCTCATCGACAATAAGGTTATAACCATTGAACAACCAACAGGGAAACAAGATCTCAAGATATACACGAATCCGATGTCGGATCACAATAAAGGGAACAACAATGGTAAAGGAAATCTATGACCATGTTGTAGCATCATTGGATGAATGGGTAATAGTTGTCAATATCAAAGGATCCAGAGTCAAGTGTGGAGTCGTTGTACGTAGAAACAAAATTTCTATCCCAAGACCTTCACCACTACCTAGGGCACCACCTGTCAATTTGAAATAAAACCTTAGTGGTTATAGTATCTTGAAACAATTGAAAAATACCCCCACCCAGATCTCCATCATGGAGTTGCTTAAAATATCTTCTGCACATAGGGACATCCGAGAGAAAGCATTGGCCACATCCTGTGTTCCCACATACCTTGATGCAGACCAATTTCAAGCTATGGTTGGACATATCACTACACCACATCTCCTTACATTTTTCAAGCATGATCTTCCAACTCAACCATCTCATAACTACACACTCCACCTTGAAGTCTTGGTCCATAAAAACAAAGTCAAAAGGGTCTTGGAGGATGGGGGTGTGAGTTTGAATATTTGTACCATACAACTAATAAAGAATTTGGGATTTTCAAAGGATGTCATTAAAAAAGGAAAAGGTATGACTATCAGGGCCTACGATGACCAAGAATGGGTGTCCCAAGGCACCATTCAACTCCCCATCCAAGTCAAACCAACGATCATGGAAACCACTTGCCAGCTTCTCGACCTTGAGCTTCCCTACAATATTCTCCTAGAGCATCCATGGATCCATGGGATGCAAGTTGTCACATCTACATTCCACCAATGTGTAAAATTCCCTTACCAAAATCAAGAAGTCATGATCCATGGCGACCTTGAACCTTTCTATTATTGCAAGAATCTTGAAGCCAAATATTACAAGATCCCCCAAGTTCCAAAAAATGATGAGGGACCCATGTCTCCCTATGTTGATCCTTCCACCTTGTCTTCCACATTTGCGACAAAGACACCCTCCATCTCAAATATCCCAACCATTAGGGTTGTAATCTAAGATGATGGTTGTGGGAACTATAAATTAAAGAAGAGTGCATTTGTCATAGGAGAGTTACCTCAATCTCCTAGATCTCATGGAAAACCACACCCAATTGACACAACATCTCAGACCCTCAAAGTAGAGCCTACCACTTTCAAAAAGTGGGGAGACCTAAGTAAAGAAGTGGTAGATGAAAAGGATGTATCAATCTTTCTCTACTAAGATGAAAGACTCGTACCCAATATTCCCATGGACGAAGACAACAGGGGTCTATAGTTAATGTTTGGATGGGCCTACAACAAAAATGAAAATATAAAAAAAAATGACAATGGCCTATTAGAACCTATTATCCCTGAGAAGTGCCCTAAGAATCTTGGCCTTGGATGTACACCTATAGAGATAACCATACTTGGAAAAGGTGCTCCCGTTAAAATGGTCAAAGCCTCCCCGTCAGTACCCGTATCGCTTAGTAGTCCCTTTGAGGATCCCATCTCTGACCTACCCATGCTATTTGAGGATTCCTCTCTTTTCATGGTCACCACCATGTCATTCGAGTCAAGTAACCAAAGCACCAAACTAAAAATCATCTACCCCCAACTCATCAATTGTGACCAACAAGGACCACCAATCTTAGATACATTTGAAAATGATGAGGCTCTTGTTAGCCTCCTCTAATGGTTCAATAACTAAGCCCTGAGAGTTGTAACTTAGAGATTAGGAATTTGCACTAAGTAGCTATCTTACTCATCATGAAGGTGCATTTCATTGTCAACCCAATGACGTAAACTTGAAATGGGTTAGCACTGTATGTGCACTGGGACTCCACTGAAGTCATCCTTAAACTAAAAAAGAAACAATACCGAAAATAAAATGTTGGAAAGAATTTAACATAAGAAATGAGCACGAATCAACAACTACACTGAGCATCATCAACTGGATTGGAAATGGATGAAAAAAATAGAAATCTCAGCAAACAAACAGGAAACTACTCTGTCTTCCTTGGCTGTAGGAACAGTCACATAACAGAGTTCCAGTGGCTGAAGGAACAGGCAACTATTGAAACCGAAACTAATTACTAAACAAAAAATAACTTTTAAACTAAATGGGTGGAATTATCACCAAGTGGGCCTCCTTGAGTGAGTCTTCCTTAAGCTAACTCAGATGCAACAAATCAAAATATCATTTTATTCCTTGAAAACATGATTACAACATATCAACAATATGACTATATTACTTAAATTGGAAATGCAAGTACAATATCAGAACATCCAACCTTATGAAAAGGGGCATTTGACCATTATTTATAGAGGGAAAAACTTCTAATTAACCCTAACTACCTAGGTAGTCGACTCCAACAAAATAGGAGGATGCTATTTATCGAAAGCATAAAAAAGAGAGGAAGTTATGCATGCACCAGATTTGGTCAAAGTAGACTTGCCCCAATGGGAATCCAGCTCAACACACTCCCTAGATCCGCTCAACTAACAAACATGACTATTAAAAGGTAGTTACAATCTTTCATTCGAACTAAGAATTTCCCTCCATTGGAATTTTCCCTCCATTAAGAGTTTTCCCGCCTTTGACCTCTTAATGACCATCTTCTTGACTTCCTTAGCAACTGACCAACTGGTAGGAGTTTCTTCCACTTTACAAGCTTCATTTACATTAGCATCTTAATGTGAACCTGCATAATGACATTAGCACACACAAATAGTTGCATATCCATAATTACCTTAAGGTAATATCCATTCAACCACATGTAAAATTAACATAGATATTTCACATAGCATGTAAATGTCATCAAAATTCACAAGGATAAATTTATGCCCAAGGTTTATGGTTTTAAGGAAATAACATGGAGAATGTCAATAACTAGGTGCCAAAGTCTATAGTATCAACAACAAATATATGATAAAACCCCATCAAAATTGAGCCATTAATTGGACTCATCAGCTCTCTCAGAATTCATGGGACTAAGGGATAATCTACCACATGGAGATCACAAAGCATGGTTTGACATAGAGTTGGATACACATGCGTACTATGGGGAAACAATTGAATCTCTTAGTCACAAAATTGAAAATCTAAGAGTAACGTCTCGATCCTTAAGTGAAAACCACATTGTGGCACTTTATGATCCTAAAATAGTAAAAATAAAGGACGTATCTGATGGTAAATACCTCTCCAAGGTTCCAAAGGATGAGGTATTTAATATTCCCCTTAGTGCCATCCATCAAGAGAAATCAATAGTCCTAGTAGAAAAATGCAACCCAGTAAATTTGGGAACTAAAGAGACCCCGCACATCACTTTCTATGTTGAGTCACTTTTGACCGAGGAACAAGAAAACCTAGTAGTATTTCTAAAGGAAAGGAAAGTGAACTTTGTGTGGACATATGCTAACATGCTAGGCCTCGATCCAAAGATAGTGGTCCATCATCTGGTGGTATATCCTGAGGTAAAACTTGTGAGATAGAAATTGAGAAAGATGCATCCATAGATCTCCCTACTCGTCAAATTTGAGCTACAGAAACTCCTTGACGTTGGATTCATCCAACCCATTGATTATCCATAGTGGTTTTCTAACCTTGTACCTATTTCCAAGCCCACTAGGGGCATCTAAATCTGCACTGACTTCAGAGATCTAAATAAAGCATGTCCTAAGGATGATTTCCCCCTGCCCAACATAGATATGATTGTAGATATGATAGTAGGGCATGGAATGCTATCATTAATGGATGAATTTTCAGGCTACAACCATAATATGATTGCAAAGGATGACTGACATAAGACAACCTTCACTTGTCCATGGGGTACCTACTGTTGGAATATGATGCCATTTGGGCTTAAAAATGTCAGAGCTACATATCAAAGGGCTATGACTTTGATATTTCATGACATGATCCACAAATCCGTGGAGGACTATGTGGATGACATGTTGGCAACACAAGGGTAGACAACTGAGAGGGGGGGTGAATCAGTTGTCATGAAAATTATACTTATTAAACTTATTCTCATATTTGATAAATAAACATGAAAGCATAAACCATCACCACATCAAAAACACACATAATACCAAGATTTTTTTATGTGGAAACCCTGTTAGGGGAAAAACCACAGGGGAGGTTAATACACAAAATTATACTCTGTTAAAAGTATAAAAGAATTGTAAGTGGGGAATGCACATGCATTCAAGCACACTGCCTAGAGCTTACTGCTCAAGTACAAAAGGCTTACTGCCCAAAGGAAGACTCACTGTCTTACATAAACATTCAAATTACATCCAAAATATTTTGAACTAAGAAAATAGCATATGCTAATTCCTTATTACAGTTCTGGTTAAGCACATAAACATCTGCTCACTCTTCTTCACACTTTAATTTTTCCTTAGAATTATTAGAACATTATTTGCACACAATACTCACACACTTCGTACACCACTCACACCATTTCCTTCAAATGGTATAAACAATCGATCATATATATCCACAACTAGATATTAGAACAACTACATGTCGGCCCAACAAAATATAAAATGAGTACAAATTGTTGGCCCAAATCAATAAACAATTATTAATGTGCATCAACCAATGTCATCCAAAACATAGTAAGGACCCAAAACAACATCCTCGAACACAAAACACCTTAAACAATTATGCCTCAAAGATCCACAACACGCTACAATCACCCTGTCAGCCATGATCATGAAAAGCATGAACTCACAAAAGAAAATCACCAATCGCGAACATAACAATCAATGCAGATCAATAAAACAGATAGAGAATGATCTAGAAACATCCACAAGCATCATGAATCACTACAGAAGCATCCACAACAACTCAAATTACTAAAATCACATTATCTTCTTTCAGGAACACCAATTGAAGCAACAAAACAACTGTTAGAACACATATACTCATAACTCAATCAAATCTTCATGCGAACCTCTAAAACTTCATGTGGATAAACTAAATGTACTTGAAAACAAACCCTTTAATCCACAACTTCTTATCATCAATATACTGAGCTAGCCATCAACATGGTGGCTATATTGAACTTCACTGCATCACCAACAACCTGCAACTTATTTTATTACATTTTTCTCAATATCCTCAGCCACAACATAGTGAGGACCCAAACCAAAATGCTCAAATACAAAATAACTTAAACAATAACTCCTCAACTATCCACGACACAATATATTCACCAAGTCAGCCTTCATACATTGATGAACAAAAAATTAGTTCACCGGACCTTCTAACTTTCACCCAAATTGATACGAGGTACCAAGATTTATAGATAACACATATTACGCATCAAAAAATACTCCCTGAGATCCACAACACAAAATAATAACCAAAATTTTGCATACAAATAGAACACAAATCTATTAGAAGCTCTATTCTAATTTAACAAATAATCACTGGTCTTCAATATATCTGATGGTATGAGTAAATGACAACATGCAGATCTACTAGTTGACAAGGGTTGGCATCAATGAAAACACCATAGAGCATGTGCAGTGTCTCTTGCCAACAATCTCCCCCTTTGGCATTGATGGAAACACTTAGTGAAAAATGACTAAGTGTCGGATCAGTACCAACAAAAATACACTGCCAACCAAAACTCAAAAAAGATCTTCATCCATAGCCCAAAACTAAAAATCCCCCTTAGATGAATATACATTTTTCACTATTCTACTCTCCCCCTTTGACATCAATGGAAAAGATGGGGAATCCACATACAAAAATCCTATAAACAAAAAGCTTCAAACTGCATATGTATAAATTTTGTTTCAAACAACTTACACAAACTTGAAGATATCTGCAAATTTGGTCTTTAACAGGTTCAAGCTTGTGTCCCAACACTTCTTGAGACTTTCCAGAATAGTTATGTGACCACAGAGTAAATAAGATTGCATTTCTGCAGATTCAAGGTTCACTAGATCACTAACCGTCATAACATCTTATTCTTCCTTCAAAGTGTTCAACATGGTCTCCATCTTTGGACCAATTAGGTTTCTAAGTTCACCACCAATTTCAACAATTTTGTCATTATCATGCTTCAAGCTATTTATTTTGTCAAGTAAGGATATAACTTGACCTTCTTGCTCTCCAACAGAAACAATTAAAGGATCAAAAGCATTAGAAATAGTAGCTAACTCTTTCTCATGATCCTTAACCTTCTCATTTTCCTAAGTAAGTTTTGACAAAGACAAACATGACTTATAAATCCTTCCACCTTCTGAAAATGCACTTTGAATATTTTTCACATAGGTAGTTGTATAAGAGAAAATTTTCACCCTAGGCACAATTCCCCTTTTTTCCTTTATACACTTTAGAAAACCAAAGTCAGATGCTTAAATTTACTTAAGCCCATTGTTGGCGGTCCATGTGGAGCCTATTTTGTGTGTCGGTGGAGGTGTTTCTATCGGGGACGCCCGCACGGCGCATAGGCATCCGTGCAGTGCGCTTATGTCCCTGGTAGATTCCTGTAGCTGAGCCAATAGAGGCGTTACTCTTCCCATTGGCAGCGAAGTTGTAACTCCTCCTTCGGCCAACTGACCCGAATATGGTTGTTTTCTTCCTCATTCCTTCATATTCACTCCTTGAACTTGCATTCCAACTCTTTAGAACTCTTTAGTAAGATTAGGCCTTCATTCTAACACTCTCACAAGCTCACTTTCACTCACTTCCAAGCATTCCAAGCATTCCATTGCAGCAATGTCACACTCCATCAACTTAGTAGAGCATATTTAGGACCACTCCATTCAAAATAGAGGCTTGAGTTCCTCTCATTTCTCCCCCAAGTAGCCTTGAGTGCTCTTGGTGGAGGTGGTAAGCTTCCCTCTCCTCTCCTCTATCATTTGGTGAGTAGCATAGTACTACATTGAAGTGTTTGTGTTTTCATTACATTGCTCCTTTATCTCATTTTTTTGGCTATCCATGGCAGTGGAAACACCTAAATGGGGGTCTGACTGAGGTAGGCCCCTATACAACCCCCAACATTTTTCCTTTTCTTTTGTGTGTGGGTGTGCGAGCTTTCAGAGAATCAACTGGCGAACAAATTCATTGGTGAGATTCTCCTCATCTTTATCACTCTTGCTTATTTACTTTATAATATTAGAGATTATTTAATTTACTTAGTTCTATCATTTTGGCCCTTTAGTTAGTTCGCTGGCTCGTTAGCTAGTTTTTAGTGACTTAACCTCATCTTTGTCGCTGTCTAGTCGTACATATGACATCACACTTTTGAGAAGCCAGCGTGCCGCATTGTCGTCCAAAGTCCACACTTCTATCCTCAGATAGAGAGTCTCCTGAGATGCAGTGTTAAACCTATAAATCAACTTGCCTAGCCTCTTTCTACATTTCGTGCTTGCTGAGTAACTAAGGGACCCTATAGTCCTTGTTACCCTTGCCTTACATACCCTAAACATTGCACTTAGCTAAGGTAAGTTAGGATAGCCTCTCGCATCTTGACCCTTCGTGACTTGGGGTCTTGCACGCAGTGGTCCCCCTCTCTTACATTTTTGGTGAACCCGACGTGAACCATTTTGGTTCCATTCTTGCGATACTGATAGTCCCTTTCCTCGTACTCTAGGAGTGTTATAGGTGTGAGTGTTGTAAGGCTATCACCTTGCAACCCGACCTACAACCCCTAGGTGGCGTAGTTAGAAGGTTAAAAAGGTATTGCATGAAGAAACCTTAATTGGGTCACCGTATTATCCAATAAACTTTGGGGATTATGTGAAGGCGTTGTCTAGTGTGTGTAATTGCCTCCTTTTTGTGTCAACCCATCCCATCTACATATCTTGTGGATAGTAGTGTTGGCATAACCTTTGGTTCATAGGACCTGCCGATGGGCTTCAACAGGGAACCATCTCCTCTTTACATTCTTGCACGAATCAATGGGAACATCATAGCAGGTGTCCTCATTGACCCGACATCACAAGTGAATATAATAATAGAGGAGATTATGCTAATTAACTTTTTACATAAGGATGTATATGATGCTCCCGTGAGTTTCATTTGCACACATGACAAGCTTTCTGTACCTCCCTTGGGTAGCATTGTCCTATCTGTCTTAGTCGGGCCTAAGTCTGTAAACCTCTTGTTTGATATCATCCCTAGGTTTGAACTCTTCCATGTAAAGTTGGGTATCCCTTGGTTGGTAGCGATGAATGCAGTACCCTCCGTCATGCATAAATGTTTGAAATTTATCCACGAGGGTTCCATGCATGTGATCCACGACACTAGTTATTGACCGCCCATTGCACATGGTAGCTACTCCTTGGATCACCCATGGCCTACGTTTGTGGGTCCCCTTCCACCTAGGATGAACCTTTTGCATAAGACATATCAGAACTATAAGAAAGGACGTCTGAGGCCGAAGGTGAGGTATCCTCCCTCACCCTATGCTATTTCACATAGGGCTTGTTTGAAGGCTGACAACGAGGCTACTAAGGCTCGAAAGAGGAAATAAGAGAAGCGGTCTTATGATCCTCCTTCTTCTGCTGTGTAGTATGATGCTTCTTCTCACTCAGCTATGGTACCATTAGGTTTTTCTCCTCGTTTGTAGGAGAACCCTTAAGTGCCCGCTTGGCGAAAGCCTAAGCATCCTGCATTCGAGCTTCTTGTTCTGCTGACGGAGCCTAGACCTGTTCGATATGAGAGGAAGAAGATCCTTTAAGGAGAGTCCTCCTTGTCTCAGCCACTGCAGCCTCCTACTGCTCCTACTCCCAAGGCAGTGAGTGGAAAGAGGCCTGATGCTGAGGCTCTCGAATCGACTCCTCCTGTCGCTCCTCAACCTGCTCCCCTTGCTCCTATACAGGAACCCATTCCTTGTCCAAAACGGTTGTAGTGGATGTACCTATGGTTGAGTAGGAACCCCCCGTCCATTCGCAAGCTCCGACTTCTAGCTCCAAGAGCCATAGAAATTGCCTTACACGTGAGCGCAAGCGCTGACAAAAGGCTCTCCTGGCCAAGTAGGCCACCTCACAACAAAAGGAGGAAGGAACCACCACTCCTATTTTAGGATCTCCTGTAGTGTCTCCTTCCTCCTTTCTTGCCATTTCTCTTCAGCTTGATCCGCTCCCGACTTCTGTTGTGAGCACAAATGCACCTAACCCTAAATGAGTATAGGTGTTTATCGCTCCTTTAGTGGAGCCGCCTTTGTTGATGTTTGTCTCAGATATTCAACCCTTCCCTAAGCCTGTGGACATGATTAATACTTTGGTTGTGTCTGTTGCGGTTCTATCTTCCTCTTCCTCTACACCCCTAGCTTTGTTTGTGGGGATTTCACCTCCTCCAATGAAGAAGGTGACAGAGGCTAATCCTTCTGGTAATGAAGGATGTAAGAGGAGTCCACCTTCTTTGCAAGGTGGCCCCATGATGACTTGTTCTATCCTTGTGAGAGAACCAGTCCCAGCTTCCCCTAAGTTTGTCACCGCTCTCGAGTCATTCAGCGAGCTTAGCAGTGAACCTCAAGCACAACCTACACTGTCCGCTGAGAATAAACATGATGCTCCCATGGGATGCATGTTTATTTCCATGGATGAAGTCCCGGCCCTGTTGGCGATCTTTGCAAAATCGCTGACCTTGACTCCACAAGAGCTCGGAGGAGAGGACCTCGAGGGGCCCTCTTCCTTGGCCCTTGTTGTGGGAGGCTCAGAAGCCCCTCCTCTTAACATTCCAGCATTGCAAGCTTGTCCTCCTTCCCCTTATGAGGATCTAGATTTGGAAGCGAATGACCTCTTGGATGATCAGTGTTAGGAGGAGGCCCCTTTTCTTGATCTTGTGTGTGTGTGTTTTGTGATGTGTTCCCCCATACTCATACTATGTGTGCCTAGATGAACCTCGTCACCCTTGTTGGTGCTTGGATATAGGCATCGTTTTTATGTCGTAAACCTTCTTCTATTTGTAGCATCATTCTTCCATGTTTGTGCTTGATTTTTGATAAATTGGGGATGATGCAAAGCGTTGGGGGCATTTAGGCTTCCCTTCCATGTTGACCCAATTTTTTATTTTTACTTTGCTTTTTGTGCATTCTTCTTGATCTGGTTGGGGATTGATGATCTTTCACCTTGCATTGTGGTTACCTATTATTATATGAGCTCGGACAGATCTGACCCCGCTAAACCAGATCCCCATGTGTCCTCTGTTTGTATTTTTCTTTTCTCTTTTGCTTTCCCTTTATCTTTCTCTCTTCTTTGCTTGAGTTGTCCCTTCTATGTGTGACAACGCTCTTCTTTAACACTTCAATTTTTAGAAAATGAATTCATTTCCAACAAATCTTTTCTTGAAAGTCTTTACAACATTTTCTCCTTAGAATTGCATTCTCAACTTGGAACCCTAACGAAATGTGTTTCCTTCATCACGAGTTCGTAAAGAAACGACGTGGAGACCTTCCTCTGAAGTGGGAACTACTTTGGCTTCCCCTTGCGTGGGGGCATGACCTTCCTTTTGAATTCCCTGATGAAGTGACCATCTTTTGAAAGGATTCCTTGATGACGAATCACTCTAAGGTGAACAAGTGCTTTTGAATTGCGTGTCCCTTGAGCGGACCACCCTTCTTCACGACGGGTTCCTTAGGGACCCTTTCTTCAAAATCCTTTGTAACGAATGGAAATTTTCATGTCTAGCATGGGGGTAGCCTAACTAGGTCCATTCCATTCACCCTTTCATGTCTAGCTTGGGTGCAACCTGACTAGACCTTACCTTTAAAACAACGTGTCCCTTGAGTGGACCCCTCTCCTTTTGAAGGGTTCTCGAGGGACCCCTTTGAAAGTTTTTCAGTTTGTGTGACTGATCGCTTTAGAATTGTTCTATCTATGGGTAGATGTGTCACCACTTTATACACGCTCTATCTTCAGGTATATGTGTCGCCACTTTAGACACACTCTATCTACAGGTAGATGTGTCACTACTTTTGACATGCTCTATTTGCGGGTAGACGTGTCACCGCTTTTGACATGCTCTATCTTTGGGTATACATGTTGCCTCTTTTGACATGTTCTATATGTGGGTAGATGTGCCATTGCAACCTAACTCTATGGATTCTGCTTCCTTGGGGCTTCCTCCATGCGAGAGATCTTGGGGGTTGCCTCCTTGCAGGTCTGTGGGCCTGTAAGATGCTTTGTTCCAACTTCATAGTTTCGAACAACAATGGAGTCCTTCGCATCTCCTTTACCTACGGGTACGCTAGACTGAGTACTGCTTCCTTGATGGTTCAGGTATACTTTTCTAATGCTACTCTCTTCTTGATCTACTTTACCGAGCACTCATTAGTACTCGTGCTTGCTAAAGTGGGGGAAAAATGTATAAGAGCGAATTTGCACCCTAGGCGCAATTCCCCCTTTTTCCTTTATACACTTTAGAAAACCAAAGTCAGAGGCTTAAATTTTCTTAAGCCTACTGTTGGTGGTCCACGTGGAGCCTATTTTGTGCATCGGTGGAGGCATTTTTGTCAGGGACACCTGCGCGGTGCGTAGACGTCCGTGCGACTTGCTTACGTCCCTGGAAGATTCCTATGGCTGAGCCAGCAAAGGCATTACTCTTCCCATTGGCAGCAAAGTTGTAATGCCTCCTTTGGCCAACCAACCCGAATATGGCCATTTTCTTCCTCATTCCTTCATATTCACTCCTTGAACTTGCATTCCAACTCTTTAGAACTCTTCAACAAGATCAAGCCTTCATTCTAGCACTCTCACAAGCTCACTTTCACTCACTTCCAAGCATTCCATTACAGCAATATAAAACTCCATCAACTTGGTAGAGCATGTTTGGGACCATTCCATTCACAACAGAGGCTTGAGTTCCTCTCATTTCTCCCCCAAGCAGCCTTGAGTGCTCTTGGTGGAGGTGGTAAGCTTCCCTCTCCTCTCCTCTATCATTTGGTGAGTAGCATAGTACTACATTGTAGTGTTTGTGTTTTCATTACATTGCTCCTTTATCTCATTGTTTTGGCTGTCCGTGGTGGTGGAAACACCTAAACAGGGGTCTGACTGAGGTAGGCCCCTATACAACCCCCTAACATTTTTCCTTCTTGTTGTGTGTAGGCGTGCAAGCTTTCAGAGAATCAACAGGCAAACGAATTCATTGGTGAGATTCTCCTCATCTTTATCACTCTTGCTTATTTACTTTATAATATTAGAGATTATTTAATTTACTTATTTCTATCATTTTGGCCCTTTAGTTAGTTTGTTGGGTCGTTAGCTAGTTTTTAGTGACCTAATCTCGTCTTTGTCGCTGTCTGGCCATACAGACGACAACACACTTTTGAGATGTCAGCATGCCGCACTGTCGTCCAAAGTCTACGCTTCTATCCTTGGACAAAGATTCTCCTAAGATGTAGTGTTAAACCTAGAAACCAGCTCGCCTAGCCTCTTTCTGCATTTCAAGCTTGCTGAGAAACTGAGGGAACCTACGGTCCTTGTTACCCTTGCCTTACATACCCTAAACATTGCACTTAGCTGAGGTAAGTTAGGGAAGCCTCTCGCATCTTTACCCTTCATGACCTGGGTCTTGCACGTGGTGGTCCCCTTCTCTTACAGTAGCTAACAAATATTTATCATTAACTATCATCCCTTTCAACCTATTGATCTTTCTAGCATCAAATTCCTTCTGAACTTTGACCAAAGCTAACTTCTCAGGTGACTCAAAATGAGTACTTACTGAATTTATAAGTTTCTTCAGTTCACCAGAGGAAGAACCAAATGGATCCTTAAAACGAGTAGGCATGATCTTCTCCAGAATGCCAGATGCAAGATTCAATAACTCACTATCCTCAATGTGAGACTTGAATATTTCTTCCCTAGCCTTAGCTTGTGCAAATGATGCGACTTTCATTTTTTGAATTGGGGACAAAGTAGACAAATGAATAGGGGCATCTCCCAAATCAAGATCATATTCTTCCTTTTGCTCCTCTAGAAACTTCTTTAATGCCTCTGCAATGTCTCTTGCTTCCATTTGAACTTCTTTAACTTCAACCTTCTTTTCCTCAACTAATGTTTCCAAAGCCATAGATTTTTGCTTGACATTTGGAACTTCAACTTCTTCAACTGATATCTCCTTTTCTTCAACCGACACAATTTTAGGAGCTTCAATCTCCATAGGTTCTTCTGTATCATGCACATCAAGAGGAATCTGAGTGTCCTCAATTGTAACCTCTTCATTTACTAGACCAGATGAAATATCTTCCACGTGCTCTTCTCTAGAAACAACATCAATTTTGTTCTTTAATAGAACTTGCTTCAAAATGCTTTCGGTTTCCTTTTCTACTTCTTCAGTCCTACCCATCATAAGCTTGTTTATTCTTGATTTTCTTTTGAACTCTCTTTTTACTTCTTTTAGGATTGACTTCATTTCTTCAATAGACATTATCGGGTTTAGATTCACAAGAACCCATTCTCTCAGCTGCTCCTCTTTAGTTCTAGCATTAATTCTCCTCATCTCCAAAATTTTATACAATTCTTTAGACAACTGTGCCATTATCTCATCAAGAGTCATATTGAAATTGTTCAAATATTGTATTGTAGCCTCCTCAAGGATTCTTTGACCAACAATACAAAAGTATCATACACTTCACATAGGGGCTTAAGATTTCCATCTTTAATTATACCTCTTTCAACTTCCTCTATGGACATACTTTGTTTTTCAGGCTTCATCTTCTTCTTTGCTTTCTCCTTTTCATCGGAGGGCTTGTCCTTAGTGACTGTTGTTGCAGCTTGGGTGCCCATATGATTTATTTCTCTAACTTATTTATCATAGTTTGTCTCTTCATCTTTTGAAATAGTTGTATACACTCTTGTGCTCTTATCATTCTTCCTCTTACTGGATTCCTTAACTTGAGCTTTTGCAAGGGAAGACTTCTTTGCATGATCAGGTAGGGATGCTAAGCTCCTTGTTGATCTAGTTCGGACAAAGGATGTTGCCAAACTAGCAAATTCAGTTTTAGCAGTTTCTTTTCCTTTTTCACTTTCAACTTGTTCTCTCTTCCTTCTGGCTTCTCTTACAACTTCTTTAGATATGCCCATGCTTTCTACAAAAACTTCCACTTCTTTCCTTACTCTTCGAACTATCATTGGTTTCTTCAATTGCTCATGGACTTGCATATTCTTCTTTGCATATGTTCCAAACCTTTCTTCAAATGAATCCAAAGGATTAATCAACAAATCTTGTGCATATAGCTCCAAGATTCTCTCCTCAACTTCATAACCCATTGGCATAATCTAGACGGTTCTAGGTTCTGCCACTTCCATCAAGCACTGATCAATATCCACCATAAAACAAATTGTATCCTTATACTTCTCCATAATAGAAGTAGGAATTCTTTCCCTTTCTTGCATTTCATTTTGAAAGTTCTTGATATATCCCCAGATTGTAGTTTTCCTAGCTTGCAAATCACCAAGGCCAAATAACATGTCTCTAATATGAACAACTACAGGCTTATTACCTCTTTCCCAAAATACTTTCCCAACTCTCAGAACCTCATTCATGAAATAAAATAACAAACACAGTAACATATTATCGTATTTAAAGGTATTCTTCTTGTCTTTCTTAATCTTACCAAGATTTTCCATAAGTTGACTTCGAAGCAATTCACATAAATCATACTTTGCATTCTCCTTTACCATCTTATATGCTGCATATATGGCAATACCAGATACAAAATTTTCTCGGATGGAGTGATATATCTTATAACAAATGACCATCGAGGAACATTTCACATCCACATCAACAATATCATCAATTGTCATTGCTCTTTTATCAAATATCGAACCAGTTGCATCAGTGACTTTGATTCTTTACAGACTTCAAAATTAGAGTTCCACCAGAGGAATTTAAACCTATAATAACACTTATAACTTTTTTTCTAATCTTGAAGGGTTGATTCAACCACATAAATTTAGCATGAACTCAACTCAAGATGTATTAGACCCATTCGTTTTCATCAAACACGGAGAATTTCAAAATATGCATGAATTTCTTCTCCTCTAGGGTTTTGAATTTGAGCTTAACATAGAAATCCTCTCCAACAATGTGTTTGGAATATAAATTCAGCAACTGTGAGCTTCCTAACTCCTAAATATTAGCATGAATATATGCCCTAATATCTTCAATATGTAAAACACCATACAAAACAAAGGAAAATGCACCTAAGGGCTCGGTCTCAACAAACTTGAAAGGATGCCACTTGAATTTCGGACGAGGTCTATCCTTGACTTCAACTACCAATGGAGTAGCCATTTTCACAAATTCATAGGTTTTCAAGTTTTCCAAATAAATACCTTTTTTCCGGATTAGGGTTTGAACTTTGAATCGCCTTCACACTTGAATTCTCCCAAATTTTTCCAAAGTTCACTTCAAATCTCTTCAAACTTGTTCTTCTCAAAATGCAAAGTGACAAATGAAAGATAGAAATGGCTTTTTATCATTTGCACACCTAACCTTTTTGATGTAATAAATGCTTTTAACCTAACTCATCCGGATATCCTATTTCCATACACTGTGAAAGATGAATCTTCTATAGACCATTAATTTTGCATAAATTCTCTTCTCCAATTATTCAACAACATTTGTAGATCATCAATGCAATCACTGAACTCATCCACATCCTAGTGTTGATTACCAGTAGGGGTTTTGAAGGATTTTCTTGACAGCTCCCCCTAGGCCAGAGGCTTTAACCTAATTCCTGGAGGAATTACCATAAGCTAATTTTGGAGATGGATCATTTCCTAAAACAAAGGGTCTCTTCTTTACCCATGTCTTCTTCATTTGCTTCATGATCTAATTTGTAGTGACTTTCCCTTTTCCTTTTTCATCCTTCTGTTGTTGGATCTTAGTTGTGTTTATAGTTTATCCTTGATGAAAAAATCTCTTTCAGTTAGTTCTCTTTGATGATCTGTCTCAGTTTGGATCCTTATGCTTTAGGATGGCACTTCTTTGATGTCTCTTGGCTATTACAGAAAGTTATGAATGCTATTTCTTTGATTGACAGAGTTTGACAGATGGTTTCTTTGTCAGGATGGTTCTCCTTGCATACCACAGGTGTATTTCACATGATTCAAGCCATTTGATTACATTCCTTGAACTCACATTTTTGAAGGCATTACAGTTACCTTGGTTCTGACATCTCATCTGTCTAATGGTATTGGTTGTTTCTCATGGCATATATTCCTTTCTATACACTAAGTGTCGACATGTTCTCATTCGGGCTTACACATATCGACATGAGAATGGCAGGGTCTCCCCGATCCATTTTGAAATGTTTGTGTTGCCTATCGGCAAGACATTTCTGATGTCATGTCGATTGAATTTAACATACATGCAGCTGTCGGCAAGACCTCTCTTTTGTTTCGGCAACAGTGAGTGATCCCTATCAGCAAGTGTTACACCGTCGGTATGTGGTCACAGCGAAATTGGTATGTCACACCGATCAAAGATTAAATGGAAACACATCAACAAGAGTTTAATGCTTCGACGAAGGGTCATAGTGAATGTGCAATGTCACATCGACCGGTGGTGGATGGATGCGTATTGGTAAGAGTCAGGGTCTTCGGCGTGAGGTCTCGGTGAGTGACCTCCGGTCTCGCCGATGGAACACAATAGGACTTTGTCAGCATAGGATCTGACTTGTCTCAGTGACTTAGAGTGGATAAAGTGTTTCGGTATGACTGAAATGATCTACAAGATGTCTCCCCGATGGTTTGTAGTCTCAGCGACATGTATAGTACAGATGGACTCGTCGGTAAGAAAAACCATGTGTCACGGTGACCAATGTGTATCAAGTGGGCTTTCGGTAAAACAAAAGGTATTCTCTATAAGGTCTCCTTGATTATGAATTGTCTCAGCGACATCGAATGAAAAGTTGACTTCGGTCGATTGAAAAGTAAGCTTCTTAGGGAAAAAAATTTGTGAGTTTATTCACTTGGCTGGGTAAGGAACCCTAGCTGCCACCTTTGTTATCTGCCTCTCAGTTGTATCTTACATGGGCGTTTCCTGAGGTGTTGAGTAGAAATGAGAGCTCGACCTATTTTTGGCATCGAATCTCTGGAATTTATTTGAATGCTGCTCAAACAGGTATCTTTATTTGGTATGTTCTTTTAGCTTTGGCAGTCCTTGGGAATTATCTTATTGTCTAGAAATATCTTTATGGCTAGAGATGTTTCTTTGCATGGTCAGATCTTTGAAAAGCTTTGTTATATTGTGACAAAGTATTTACAGCCTTCTGGATAGGTGTTACCCCTGCAAACATTTACTATTTGGCATCATTCTTCCTGAAAATAGTATGAGGTTTTAGTTTCCTTTGACCTCGTATTCTTTGAAGATCTTCTTTATGGCAGACATTCTTGGAAATATTGTATAAAAACTAGAGTTGTAAACACTGTAAAATCTCTGGTTGTGATTCGTGAATATTGTTCTTTGGCTATATCAAAATGTATTGAAATACTCTGTATTAAAAATATGAAAATAAAAGATGTAGAGATACATTGTAATATTCTTTTCTATGTAATATTTTAAGGATTCAACTGTTGAATTCTTAGGGTATTAGGCAAACAAGAAAAACAAAGAGTAACGAGCTTAACTGAAAACAAAGAGATCCTCTGAGATTTTATTATTGTTCAAAAATATAATTTGAGGGGTTGGTACTCCTTGAGATAGATATCTCTAATCGAGGGGTTGGTGCTCCTTGAGTGGGTGCTCTAAAATCAGCCTATAAGGCATTGTGAACAATTGATTAAAGGATTAAGCCTGGAAGGCATTTCAGGAGTGGTTTTTATACCCTAGGAGGGTTTTCCACTTGGCCAAATTTTGTGTCTCTTTGTTCATCTAGGTTCTCACTGCTTTACTGTGTTGCTATTATTTCAGTTCACTGTTGAGTTATTACTTTTCTCAATTCTATTTATGAATGATTACATTCAATTCATGAATGCATTAATCAGAGTAATATTGAGATCAAATCTGAGTTATGTTTTGAATCTTTTTGCAAATTGGTCAAAACTGTTAAGACACTGATTCACCCCCCTCTCAGTGTCATTTTAACTCCAACAATTGGTATCAGAGCATAGGGTCCTCTGATAGGTTTTAATCACCTTGGATTGATCTTAGTCTTGGAGTTTTTTTTTTCAATGGCACATTCTCAAGATGGTGCCTCTGTAACCAGAGCTCCGTTATTTGATGGAACAAATTATGTGTTCTGGAAAATCAGAATGGAAGCTTTTCTTATTTCTTTTGATGTTGATGTTTGGAGCATTGTGTTAAATGATTACAATGTACCAGCCTCTATTCCCACTGATCCTGCTAAAAAGAAGAGGTATGAAACAAATGCCAGAGCTAAGCATGCCCTCTTGTGTGGGTTAACTAAAGATGTGTTTATTAAAGTCATGCATTGAAAATATGCTCATGAAATCTAGGATAAACTTGAAACTATATATCAAGGGAATGAGAAAGTCAAATTGTCAAAAGTCATTACACTCAAACATTAGTTTGAGGAGATGAAAATGAGGGATGATGAAAAAGTGGCTGAATATTTCCTAAGAGTTGATGAAGTTGTTAATGCAATGAAAGGTCTAGGTCAAGAGGTTAATGAATTTGATGTGGTCACAAAGGTTGTTAGAACCTTACCATCCAAATTTGAACCTAAGGTGTCAGCCTTAGAAGAAAAGAGACACTTTGATAAGCTTACCTTAGACAGCCTGCAAGGAATACTTACTGCCTATGAAATGAGAACTAGCAAAAACATTTCAACAGGAAAAGAAATTGCCTTTAACACTGAAAAGAAAGAAAAATTCGAAGTCAGTGAATCAGAGTTGTCTGATTCTAAAGAATCCCATTTTACTAGAAGAGTTAAAAAGGGATCAGGAAAATATAAGGGCAAACTTCCCTTTAAATGTTTTAACTGTGGCAAAATAGGTCACTTTGCTGCAAAGTGTCCCTATGATGATCAAATCTGTGACAACGAGACAACTAAAAAATAGCCTCAAAAGAAGGCCTTCAAACCTAAACGAAACTTCAATTTCAAAAAGAAGAAAAGTATGTTCAGTAAGGATGAATCTGATATTGAGTCTGAAGATTCATCAGCTAAAGAATATGAAACTTTTTTCATGGTTGAAAGTACTCAGAAAAATGAATCAAACACCATTCACATTGAAGAAGGTGAAGTAGATCTTGAAAGTGAGCTGAAATGTGCTTTACAAGAGGCCAGAAAACTCAAAAAACAAGTTCTTGCTCAAGAACATAAACCAGATCAAGAAATGGTCTCTCTGAAAACTGAGCTTGAAGAAGCTAAAAGAGTTGAAGACTGTCTTCGAGAGACTGTAGCTTTCAAAGATCAAGAAATTCAAAAACTGGAACAAGAAGTAGTCCGTCTTAGGAAGGAAATTGAAAAATATGAAAGCACTCTAAAACTGAATGAGATGCTCAGCAAGCAGAAGATGTATAAAGATAAAACTGGTGTTGGTTTTGAAAAGGGTGAATGCTCAATTGACAATGCAAAACAAAACCCCTCTTCTGAAGTCAAAAGTTCAGGTTCAAATCAATTAGAATTTGGTAAGGATCATGTTTAGTTCTTAAGAGGTAATAGACCTTCATACAGAGTCAATTCTTTCTTCTATGGGTATTGTTTTTTCTGCAACAAATTTGGCCATAAGGTGAGCTCTTGTAGGTTTATGGATTCTAGAATACCCAGGTTTGGTCTTAGGCAACACTATGGTTTTGTTAATCATATCAGATGTTTTAAATGCAATGATTTGGGACATTCTGTCAAACAGTGCAGAACTGATCTGCAATCTAAACAACAGAAAATTAAAATGGTTTGGAAACCTAAGACTGTTAACCACAATGAGCAAGCTATATTGGTTCAAACTGCTTTTCATTCCAAGAAAAAGGACTTATGGGTCCTGGACAGTGGATGTTCTAACCATATGACTGGTGACAAGGATAAGTTTATAAATCTTGAGGATTATGTTGGCGGATATGTTAAGTTTGGTGATAACTCTGGTATTCAAATTAAAGGTAGAGGTTCACTTCTTCTGAATGAAGACACTCCTATCTATAATGTGTACTATGTGGAAGGTCTCAAACACAATCTTCTAAGTGTTAGTCAAATCTGTGACAGTGGTTATCATGTTCTTTTCACTTCGTAGGGATGTGAGATTAAAAACAAGCTTGGAAAAGTTGTTGCAGCCGGAAGGAGGACAAAAGGAAATGTGTACGATCTTCTCGACACATCAAGCAATGACAATCAAGGTATGTGTTTAATGGGCCAAATTGAAGAGAGTTGGTTATGGCATAAAAGATTAGGACACATAAACTTTGAAAATCTGGTTAGAATTAGTAAAAACCAGAATGTTAGAGGTTTACCAGTTCTTAGCAAGCCAAAAAACTCTGTGTGCAAAGAATGTTTAAGTGGTAAACAAACTAAAATCAACTTCAAAACAAAAGAACATTCTTCTTTGAAACCTTTATAGCTTGTGCATACTGATTTATGTGGACCAACCAGAACAAGGTCTATTAATGGTGAAAGGTACTTTATGCTGTTTGTGGATGATTATACTAGAATGGTTTGGGTCACATTTCTTAAGCATAAATCAAAATATTTTGAAAGGTTTAAAGTCTTTCATAAATTGGTTGAGAAGGAATCTGATTTGAAACTTAAATGTCTACGATCTGACAAAGGTGGTGAGTTCACCTCTCAAGAGTTTATTGATTACTGTGAACAACACAGCATTAAAAGACAGTATGCTACAACAAAAACACCGCAACAAAATGGGGTTGTTGAATGTAAGAATAGAACTGTAAAAGAAATGGCTAGAACCATGCTAGATAAAGCTAAGTTGTCTAACATGTATTGGAAAGAAGTTGTTCATACAGCTGTATACATTTTGAATAGAGTGCAGCTTAGGGTAAAATCTAAACACACTCCTTATGAACTTTGGTATGGAAAAACTGCATCTGTCAAATACTTTAAAATTTTTGGAAGTAAGTGTTTTATCAAGAAATATGATGATAACCTTGGCAGCTTTCAATCAAAGTGCGATGAGGGTATCTTTTTGGGATACTCAACTCACAACAAAGCTTATAAATGTCTTAACATAAGGCTTAACAAGATAGTTGAAGTTATGAATGTAAAGTTTGATGAAAGATTACATTTAGATGCTGACATTTTGTAGGATAATGAGGAAGAACGACTTGAACTTGAATCAAATTCAAAAGAAGCTGAAACATCAAAGTCTATTATTGAATCAGCAGGCCCTAAAAATGAAAAAGCAAGTCCTGAAAAGGTTGCACCAAGTGCTCCTTCGAAAACTCTAGTTAAATATCACCCCAAAGATCAGATTATTGGGGATAAAAATGCAGGAGTTCAAACCAAAAGAAAGGCTGCAAAATCTGGTGAAAAGTCACAAATTGCTTTCTGTCTAGTTACTCAGTTTGAGCCTAAAAATTTCAATGAAGCTCTCACAGACTCATGTTGGCTTAATGTTATGTAGGAAGAAATTGATCAAATTGAGAAAAATCAGACTTGGGAGTTAGTCCCAAGACTAGATGACAAGAATGTCATTGGAGGCAAATGGATATACAGAAACAAGCTTGATGAAAATGGAAATGTTGTTTGCAACAAAGCAATATTTGTCTACAAAGGCTATGCTCAACAAGAAGGTATTGATTTTGGTGAAAATTTTGCACCTGTTGCTAGATTAGAATCTATCAGAATATTCTTGGCTTATTCTGTTTATAAAGACTTTACTGTTTACCAAATGGATGTCAAAACTGCCTTTTTAAATGGCTACTTAGATGAAGAGGTTTATGTTGAACAACTTGAAGGATTCATTTGCAAAGATAAGCCTAACCATTTTTACAGGTTGAAAAAGGCCCTCTATGGCTTAAAACAAGCTCCTAGAGCTTGGTACTCTAGGCTGGACAGTCATCTGATTTCTAATGGCTTTGTTAGAGGAGGTGTAGACAACAATCTTTATGTTAAAACTAAAGGTTCTGATATTTTGGTTGTTGAAATTTATGTTGATGACACTATCTTTGGCTACAATAATGTTACTTTGAGTAAAAAATTCTCTTAGTTGATGGAATCTGAATTTGAAATGTCATTATTGGGGGAACTAAATTTCTTCTTGGGTCTTCAAATCTCTCAACATGAAAATGGAATATTTCTTTCTCAAACCAAGTATGCCAGAGAGATGCTTAAGAAATTTCAAATGGATGAATGCCATATAGTAAGCACTCCAATGATTACTGGATGCAAACTTACTCAGGTTGATGATTCTCCTGATACAAATCAAACTGAATATAGATCAATGATTGGCAGTCTGTTATATTTAATTGCTTCCAGACTTGACATCATGTAGGCAGTTTGCACTGTTGCACGGTTTCCAGCATCACCTAAAGAGTCTCATGTCACTACTGTTAAAAGGATCCTTAAATACATTCAGGGCACTCTTGATTATGGTCTTTGGTATCCTAGAAGCAATGATTTTTCTTTGATTGCATATACTGATGCTGACTGGGCTGGTTGTTTGGATGATAGAAAAAGCACTAGTGGTGTTGCATTCTTTCTTGGTGATCGTTTAGTGGCACGACACAACAAGAAACAAGAATCTGTTTCTCTTTCTACTGCTGAAGCAGAATACATTGCTGCCACTTTGTGCTGTACTCAAGTTCTTTAGATGAGTCAAACTCTCACAGATATGGGTATTGAAGTTTTGAAACCTATTTCTATTCTCTGTGATAACACTAGTGCGATAAATATATCAAAAAATCCTGTTATGCACTCTCGCACTAAACATATTGCTATCAAGTTTCACTTTCTTCGAGAAAAGGTACTGGCTAATGATGTCTGCTTACAGTTTGTTGGTTCACAAGATCAGGTGGCTGATATTTTTACTAAGCCCTTAGCAAAAGAGTTATTTGAAAGGATGAGATTTCGATTGGGAGTTATCTCTCAATCGTTACTTCACTAATTCTCCAAGCTACTGCTTAGGGGGAGCATGTTATAAGTTTTTGATTCACTTACAACTCTCCTACAATCTTGGTTGCTGCATTGTTACTTTTTTTTGCAGCTATTCTCATGACTTTTTGGTTGGCTTCTCAGTTGTGTTTCATGGCAATCCACATTCTTCTCTTCTATCCTTTGTCGTTGTGGCAAAAAGGGGGAGAGTCATTTATGTTTTTCCATCAAGGAAAAAGGGGGAGTTTGTTGGATATCAATTGTGTTTATAGTTTGTCCTTGATGACAAAATCTCTTTCAGTTAGTTCTCTTTGATGATCTGTCTCAGTTTGGATCCTTATGCTTTAGTATGGCACTTCTTTGATGTCTCTTGGCTATTATAGAAAGTTATGAATGCTATTTCTTTGACTGACAGAGTTTGACAGATGGTTTCTTTGTCAGGATGGTTCTCCTTGCATACCACAGGTGTATTTCACATGATTCAAGCCATTTGATTACATTCCTTGAACTCACATTTTTGAAGGCATTACAGTTACCTTGGTTTTGACATCTCATTTGTCTAATGGTATTGGTTGTTTCTCATGGCATATATTCCTTTCTATACACTAAGTGTCGACATGTTCTCATTCAGGCTTACACATATCAGCATGAGAATGGCAGGGTCTCCCCGATCCATTTTGAAATGTCTATGTTTCCTATCGGCAAGACATTTCTGATGTCATGTCGATTGAATTTAACATACAAGCAGCTATCAGCAAGACCTCTCTTTTGTTTTGGCGATAGAGAGTGATCCTTATCAGCAAGTGTTACATCGTCGGTATGTGGTCACAGTGAAATTGGTATGTCACACCGATCGGAGATTAAATGGAAACACATCGGAAAGAGTTTAAGGCTTCGGCGAAGGGTCATAGCGAATGTGCAATGTCACACCGACCGATGGTGGATGGATGTGTATCAGTAAGAGTCAGGGTCTTCGGCGTGAGGTCTCGGCGAGTGACCTCCGGTCTCGCCAATGGAACACAATAGGACTTTGTCGGCATAGGATCTGACTTGTCTCAATGACTCAGAGTGGATAAAGTGTTTCAGTATGACTGAAATGATCTATAAGATGTCTCCCCGATGGTTTGTAGTCTTAGCGACATGTATAGTACATATGGACTCGTCAACAAGAAAAACCATGTGTCACAACGACCAATGTGTATCAAGTGGGATTTCGGTAAAACAAAACGTATTCTCTATAAGGTCTCCTGGATTATGAATTGTCTCAGTGACACCGAATGAAAAGTTGACTTCGGTAGATTGAAAAGAAAGCTTTTTAGGGAAATTTTTTTGTGAGTTTATTCACTTGGCTGGGTAAGGAACCCTAGCTGCCACCTTTGTTATCTGCCTCTCTGTTGTATCTTACATGGGCGTTTCCTGAGGTGTTGAGTAGAAATGAGAGCTCGACCTATTATTGGCATCGAATCTCTAGAATTTATTTGAATGCTGCTCAAATAGGTATCTTTATTTGGTATGTTCTTTTAGCTTTGGCAGTCCTTGGGCGTTATCTTGTTGTCTGGAAATCTCTTTATGGCTGGAGATGTTTCTTTGCATGGTCAGATCTTTGAAAAGCTTTGTTATATTGTGACAAAGTATTTACAGCCTTCTGGATAGGCGTTACTCCTGCAAACATTTACTATTTGGCATCATTCTTCCTAAAAATAGTATGAGGTTTCAATTTCCTTTTGACCTCGTATTCTTTGAAGATCTTCTTTATGGCAGACATTCTTGGAAATATTGTATAAAAACTAGAGTTGTAAACACTGTAAAATCTCTAGTTGTGATTCGTGAATATTGTTCTTTGGCTATATCAAAATGTATTGAAATACTCTGTATTAAAAATATGAAAATAAAAGATGCAGAGATACATTGTAATATTCTTTTCTATGTAATATTTTAAGGATTCAACTATTGAATTCTTAGGGTATTAGGTAGACAAGAAAAACAAAGAGTAATGAGCTTAACTGAAAACAGAGAGATCCTCTTAAATTTTATTATTGTTCAGAAATATAATTTGAGGGGTTGGTACTCCTTGAGATAGATATCTCTAAACGAGGGGTTGGTGCTCCTTGAGTGGGTGCTCTAAAATCAGCCTATAAGGCATTGTGAACAGTTGATTAAAGGATTAATCCTGGAAGGCATTTCGGGAGTGGTTTTTATACCCCAGGAGGGTTTTCCACTCGGCAAAATTTTGTGTCTCTTTGTTCATCTGGGTTCTCACTGCTTTACTGTGTTGATGTTGTTTCAGTTCACTGTTGAGTTATTACTTTTCTCAATTCTATTTATGAATGATTACATTCAATTCATGAATGCATTAATCAGAGTAATATTGAGATCAAATCTGAGTTATGTTTTGAATCTTTTTGCAAATTGGTCAAAACTGTTAAGACACTGATTCACCCCCCCTCTCAGTGTCATTTTAACTCCAACATCTGTATGTTTCTTCTTTGTTTTACTAGACCTCTTCTACAAAATCTAGCAGTATGACCAGTTTTGTTGCAATTGTAGTGCACCACATTTCTTTGTCCAGACCATTTGTTCCATTGAATTTCTCTTGATCTGCACTGGTTAGCAATATTGCTAAATCTATTGCATGTATAACATCTAACATCTCTATAAAAATTGTTCATCATATTTTTGCATTCATTTGACTTATGACTATACTTGCTATAGTTAAAGCACCGACCAAAGAATGATGGACCAATTGAATTCATTCTACTTCTATATTGGATCGCCATATGACCAAATTTATTGCAAACATAACAGTTACCATTAAACTTTTGAGGATTAGGTTGTCTTACCAGATACCTTCTAGCGTTGTTCATCTAATTTCCTTGTCTAAATCTCCTTTGTCCATATCCAGAACTTTCTCCTTTCTCATATCCAAGACCTCATTTATCACCACCAGTCCTCTAACTTTTAATGATTTCATCAAGCTTGTCTGGGCTAATCTTGAACTTCTCCTTGAATCCATTTGTTGTAGCAAGTTCATCTCTGAGATCAACAATGTGCTTTTCAAGCTCTTCCTCATTATGTTCGGATTGCTCCAATTCAAGTTCCAACTGAATGAATCCATCAGTAATTCAGTTGCATTCTTCATATTTCTCTTTCAAGGATTGGGCAAGCTTTTCTTCATTCTTCTTCCTATCTTCAATCTCCTTAGTCATCCTCATCATAATAGATTCCATCTCATTCTTTTGAACTGAATTATCTTGGCAAGCTTTTCACATTATTTTGTCTTTTCCTTTAGGGTTTGACTCAACTGTTTGTCTACAATGTGTTTACTATCTTCCTACTTGATCTGATCACAGAGTTCCCTTCTCTTCTCCATGGAATTATTGATTTTTTATTTCAATGACTAATGAATCTCTCAACATTCATGTGATTTGCTTGTAATTCCTGGACTTCAGATTTTTCCTAATCAAGATCATCTAGGGCCACCACAAGTTTTTGAAGACTGCTTGAATCCATTGAAACACTTTCCAAGATCTTCCCCAAGCTTTTAAAATTCTTCCAAGGAACTGAGCTCTAATACCAATTGTTGGAATCAAGCAACATTGAGAGGGGGGTGAATTAGTGTTGTGCAATTTTTATCTTTAGTAATCTGATTCTTAAAGTGTTGATAACATTCATCCAAAATAAAAATGCATGCAAATTAGACAAATAACCACAATACCATAACACAAGGATTTCTTATGTGGAAACCCTATTAGGGGAAAAACCACGGTGGAGGTCAATCCACAATATTGTTCTGAATATACTCAAAAGAAAAGTTTACAAAATGAGAATGCACTTGCATTCAGGCACACTGCCTAGAGCTCACTGATCAAAAACTGAAGGGATCACTGCCTTACAATAGTTTGGAATACTTCCAAGGATTTGAACTGATAAAGTAGCATCTACAAATTCCTGATTACAGTTCCGGTTAGGCTCAACAATCAAATTCTGGACCTTCTGACTGATTCTGCTCTTCTGTTATGTTCTGCTTCAACTCGCAACAAAAATCCTTAATGCACAAGTGAAACTATGCATAATCGCTCTACTGACCTTCTAGCATTGACAACATACATCTATTCTCATCAAACACACACCAAAATGATATAATAGATCACTTATATATATCTGCTACTTAGGATTTAATCGCTTCAGGTCAACCTCAACAAAATAAGAAATATTCACAAACTATCGGCTCAAATTATCCATAATATTCAATGCGCATCCACAAGAGTCGGCCACACCATAGTGAGGACCCAAACCAAAATTCTCAAATACAAAAGCACTTTAACAATAACTCCTCAACTATCTGTGACACACTATATTCACCAAGTTGGCCTTCATACATTGATGAATAGAAAATTAGTTCACCAGACCTAACTTTCACCCAAATTGATACGAGGCACCAAGACTTACAGATAAAACAAATTATGCATCGAACAATACTCCCTGAGATCCAAAACACAATATAATAACCAAAAAATTTCATATGAATTGAAGAACACAAATCTACCTTGAGCTCTGTTTTAACTTAACAAATAATCACTGGTCTTCAATCTGTCTGCTGGTATGAGTAAATGACGACATGCAGATCTACTAGTTGACAAGGGTTGCCATCAATGACAACACCATAAAGCATGTGCAGTGTCTCTTTCCAACAATAGTTGGTAGATAAAACCATCCCATACTCTCATCTCCTTCACAAGGGAGTGGCCTACAAATGGGATGATAAATGTGATCAAGCATTTAATCAAATCAAGGAATACTTGCTAACACCATCATTCCTCATGCCACCAATCCCAAACAAACCATTAATCCTTTATATTTCAGCTACAATAGTAGCTCTTGGTGCTTTTCTCGCACAAAATGATGAAATAGGGAAAGAAAGAGAAATCTACTACATTAGTAGAACCTTGGTGGGACATGAGCCAAACTACACATTCATTGAGAAAGCTTGCCTTGCGGTCGTGTTTGCATCACAAAAATTCAGGCACTATATGTTGGTCCACTAGATTAAACTCATCACCAACATCGATCCCATCAAGTATATCTTATCTAAAGCAACTCTAACAAGATGGATGGCCAAGTGGGTGATGATATTAATAGAGTACAACATTGAATATGTAGAACAAAAAGCTATCAAAGGACAAGCAATTGTCGATAAATTAGCCGAAGCTCCCATATATGCAAAAATTCCACTGGTATTAGAGTTTCCCGACAATTCAATCTTCAAACTAAATGTCGTAGACCATTAGAAGGTATATTTTGATCAATCATACAAATGACATGGATCAAGAGTAGGAATCCTCTTCATCACACCACAATGGGATTATATCCCAAAATCATATAGGTTGTCTTTCCCTTGCACCAATAACATTGCAGAGTACGAAGCTCTTATCATAGGACTCTAAATCGTAGTACAATGGAAAATCATGGCACTTAAGGTCTATGGGGATTCCCAACTGATTATTAATCAAGTCAATGATGAATATCAAACTAAGGATGACAAACTTACCCCATACAAGAATATGGTATAGGAACTCAAGGAATTCTTCATTGAAATAACATTTGAGCAGATACCAAGGGTAAAACAATAGAGTAGCTAATGCTATGGCTATGATTGGATCATTGCTAGATCTCCCAAAGAACATCCAAACATGAATTCCTTGTAGAGCAACTTCTCATACCATCTGTCGAGGTACCAAAATCTGAGTTCGTATGTGAAATCATTGGTCTTGGTGATCCTTGGTACCATGATATATTCACCTACTTGAAAATAGGAGTCCTCTCATCCAACATCACCCAAATCTCAAGAAAACCTTCATTAAAAAGTCATCTTGCTTCATCATCTTAGGTGACACCCTTTACTGTAGGAGTATCGAAGGGACCCTATTAGGATGCCTTAAACCCGAGGAAGCTTTGACCGCCTTAACAGAGGTACACAATGACATTTGTGGTTCACACTCTAGTGGTATAACCTTGGTTAAGAAACTGTTGAGGATGGGGTACTATTGGCCTACTATGGAGAAAGAAGCTCATGACTATATCAGAAAATGTATGCAATGCCAACAGCATGGGGACCTCATCCATGCACTAGCTCAGGAGCTCCAACCCATTGTCACACCTTGGCCCTTCTCATAGTGGGGACTCGATCTCATTAGGAAAATAACACTAACCTCATCTAATGGACACAAGTTCATTATCAAAGCGACAAAATACTTCACAAAGTGGGTCAAAGCCATCTTTATGACCTATATCACAGGGAAGCAAATTTCTAAATTCATCCTGAACTACCTCATTTGTCATTACGGTGTCCCACAAGCCCTTATCTTTGATAATGGAACACCCTTCAAAAACCAAGATGTCTATGAGTTATGCCAAAAATTCAATATCCAACATCAATTCTCCACCTTGTATTACCCCCAAGGTAATGGCCAAGCTGAGGCTACGAATAAAACCATCTTGAAAATCCTAAAGAAAATGGTCAATGAAGCTGGTTGTGACTGAAATCTATAGTTAAACCCTACCCTATGGGCCTATCGAACCAACATCTACACACCTACAGGTGCAAACCCTTTCTCCTTGGTCTACGGATCATAAGCCATCCTTCCCATTGAGGTCGAGCTCCCATCCCTAAGAATATTCTTGTAGAACCTTATTACTGATGAAGAATACAGGGTGTCATAGTTGAATGAGCTAGAGCTATTGGATGAACATCACCTAGATGCTTTGAATCACCTACAATTTTATTAGAACCGTCTAAAGAGGATCTATAAAAAGAAGATCAAAAGTTGGTCCTTCCAAGTCAGAGAGCTTGTTTTGAAAGAAAATCAGAAGAATGCAACAAATCCAGACAACAAGGGAAAATTGGAACCCAATTGGTTGGGATCCTTTGTCATCACCACAAGTTACAAATCAGGAGCATATTAGTTGTTCACACTAGAAGGCGAGCCCTTGCAGGAGCCCATGAATAGCTCCCATCTAAAAAAAAATTATGCCTAAGCTTGCAAGGTATAAATCCAAAAATACAAAAAAAATCTAAATAATATCAAAATCCACAAAAAAATAAAAAAGGATTGAAAATAGTAAAGAAAAAAATCGTCTTCTAGTGAAAACCACTTTAGTGGCGCTTTGGGCAAGTACCTTGGTGAAAACCTGGCAATCAAGCACCTTGTGTAAATAAAGAACTCTCCATCCACCATTGATTATTTGGATTGTTCTGCATCACCTTCCATCGCATTCACCCATTGCATTCCTCCACCTATCATTTTTTCCATCGCCCATATGTGTCCACATCATGGCTTGATCCCGTGTCAGTATCATGTTCCATCTTACTACTACTTGGCATACTTCTAGGGTTAGTTTGTCCTACCTATATCGAGGTAGTCTATCACATCACGCTGGGGGAATGTCCTTATACCTACATTGGATCAGATTCATTTATATCCTTGAAATCCTCAAAACTACGAAAAATCCAAAAACATTTATAAAATCAAGAAAATCCAAAAACATCCAAAACACATCAAAAATCCAAAAACAGGTTGAAAACAAAAAAAAGTAAAAAATATAGTTACCATGTCGAACTAAGAGGCTTCTGTATATATAACGTAGGCAAGGCCAATCTTTGATCAACCCTGAGGACCCTAGGATAGGTCCTTTAGGTGTCCATCATAATAAACTGGCAATCCATTTGTTCATATCACATCAATAAACAAGTATGTACCAGTCAAACTACATGGTCTCTACATGTATAACGCAGGTAAGGATAATCTTTGATTAGCCCTCGAGGCCCCTAGGATAGGTCCTTAGGTTAGGTTCTTGGTCAACATCTCAGAAAATACCAAAAACATTGAAAAAATTAAAAATCAAAACATTTGTAAAACATCTTGAAAATCCCAAAAATAGCCTCAAAACATTTCAAAATACCAAAAACATTAAAAAAAACCAAAATCATTCATCCCATTTCACTTTCACCCGTAATAAACATCCACTCACAATAAATCAATCGAAAACAAGTATGGCAAATTAAAAGTGTAAACTCAAACATCGAGGTCTTAAGTCTAGGTCAATAAGTAAACAAGTTGGTCAACTCTTGGTATCAATAGCCCATCATCCCGTTAGTCTCAAAATCATTCGATAACATCATGTCCTAGGATACATCTTTCCTACAATGGACATCAACATTAGACATCACTATAGTTTAGTCTTGGCTAGAGGTATGAAGAACATTGACTTATTTGTGTACTTGATCTTTTCTTATGATTTATCTTATTGCACCTATTCCCATGAGCTCTCGATGATGTCTATCTAAAATATTTAGAGAGAAAGGACTGGGGCATTGATCATTATCTTTTGTCTATTGTGCTTGTTGGATATTCTTGTAATATAACCTTGGTGGTACTTGCTTTGGTAGGTGTGTATGGAAGAGGTTTTGAACAACTTGTTGACTATTACATTGGGAGGTTTTTCCTTTCTATGTTTTGGTCCGAGGTGTTTGAAATTTCTGAAATACATCCTAACAAGGTTTCATATGTCACGTGTGAACAAGGATACTCCTATCTGTTTGTTGAGTTAAAGTCCATCGTACTAGATACCATGCCATCCTAGTTGTCTATACCTTGATGCATCGTATCTAGGTGTGTTAACAAACATAAGGAAAGATGAGTTGTTTATATCCCAATCCCTAGATAAGAAAAACATCATCATCATTCATCATGATATCTAATAAAGTCTCAACGACTCATAGACTTTTTTGGACTTCTGCATCTTCTCAAAATCAAGGGTTGATCCCTCTCATTCTTCTATCCTCTTTCACGCTAGCATGGTATCATGACATTCACCAAAAATCTATCTGCATTTATAAAATGATAGCATACCCATCCTACATACTAATACACATCATCATAATAGGAAACATCATCAATCTCACATGCATTGCATTATCATTTAAGTTGTTTAAGATAATATAGATTTGTTATTATAAGCATCTAATCCATTTCATTTGAATCATCATCATAATATATATTTGTTAGTCTAAGCATCTCATAACATAACCATCCATACATCCATAAAGCATATTTTTCGTGAGCTCGACCTAAAATTGAAATTTTTTCCCAATCTCTTGAGGTGACAGTGTACCAACGTAATTCTTTCCACTGGGGCAACAGTGGGGCATTTGAAAAAATCAAGAAATTTTTGAATTTTGATCTTAACAACATCAGTCTTTGAACCAATGCAACTAGTACATATCTTCAAAGAGGGGAAAAATGTAGACACACAAATAATCCTAATTGACATTATGCACCTAATTTTGATTAATATCATTTCTACTATTAATCAAGTAATTAAGTTTATTTGATTAATTCACTTCATACTCACTAATGTTCATCATGTTTGATTAAATAAATCAATTTATTTAATTAAAACCCTAAAGCCCTCTCATCTGATTTATTAAATCAAATTATTTAAATCAAATTGATTAATTCTGAATTAATTAACTCCTAATCATCATTACCCATTCTCTAGCTTTTGACTCAATCTTGGTCAAACTAAACCTTGATCAACTAACCAACTTTCATATGAAAATAATTTATTTTAATTAATTAATTAACCTATTTTCTCTCACAAAGGCATATTCTTTGAGAATATTCCTTCAATAACTCCATTTATTTGATTTTCTTACCCAAATATTAATGTCTCTTACAAAGGCATTAATCTCTCTTACATCCTCACCCACATTCTCTTACATCTCCAACCACATTCATTTAATCGTCTTACATCCTCAACCATTTTCATTTATTTCTCTTACATCCTCTTTACTCTAGACATTCCCCAAATGTGCTCCATCCTCATCCAATAGAATTGTGACAAGTTTCACAATCCTATTGGCTCCCTTTTTATCCAACATTCCTCCAATCTCTTAATTATTCAACCCTTCACTCCTATAAGTAGAAGCCTCTTTTACTTGAAATGGATCCACTTCTTTATGCAAAGTCATTATCCTCCAATTGCTATCATTATCTTTGAGGGAAATTGGACTTCATCACATCTTGGAAGCTTTATCAAAGGGGGTGTGGGAAAGGGAATTCTCTCCACATAAAAGGAGCACCACTCCCACAATGGGATAGAGTTTTAATATGCTTTCATTTGTTACTTTGATCCTTTATTTGTTTGTTTATCTAGTATGTTCAAGAATCTCATAGGGAGCTTGATTTGTCTTTGCTAACTTGACTAATTCTCTTATATGTTGACCATGTTGACATGAGGTACAAATATTGTCCACACAAAGAAACAAAAGTGGAAATGAGAAAGGATTATAGATAATATAAAAAAGAAGAATAAACCCATAGATTCATTACCTGAAAAAATATCATAAAAAAGAAAAGAATGCAAATAGGGTTGAATAAATGGAATGCGGTCTAAGATGAGAAATTTATATCCACATAAGGTTTCATGACTCAAATATCATAATATAACCCATAATTTAATCCCAAATGCATGAATTGAACACACATATTAAGGGGAAAGATCAATATTCATTACATAAAAGAAACTTTTCAAAATAAAGACTATAAATTTAACATAATGAGAAAATATAGTATTTATGGAGTCATGGATGGAGGGTCTAGTGGTAGGAATGTCCAATCATCCTTTTGAGAGTTAACACAGTGAAATTTTCATGAACATAAGAGAAATTATCATTGATTCAAAGTAACAAAATGATTACAAAAATCTTATTTTCTTGTTACATGTAGATTATACATTGGCTCACAGGCCACCACAAGCTTATTAAAAACTTACATACAAATAAGACAACAACAAAAATCATAACAAGACTCAAGCTCCTGGCTCTAGCTACTTATACTAGCTTCCTAATCACTAAATGCTTATCACTTTCTTCCTCTTCCTTCCATTGACTCTAGGATATGCTTAAATATCATATCCAAGCTTTAGGAATGGTCTGCATTGACCACAAGATGACCAAACACTTGATGTTTTGTGAAATGTGTGGGTTGGCTCAATTCCCATGGTGAAGCTTCAAAAGTTAATGGAATACATTGCAATCCCATTTGAAACTTAATCTATTCCCATTCAATCTCACGATGTGTTAGGATTGATGCCGCAAGATACAAAAAAAAATTTCATGCTTCACTTTGAACTTTGTATTGTCTACTCTCCACTTCAATCTTTTGTTGGTGATATCTTCCCAAAAATTAATCCAAATGTTTTGAGATTTGAATATCTTGTGTGTGATTTAATGTATATATCTTGTTCTTATTATGATCCAAATTGATGTAATGCAATGAATTATGATAAGATTTGTTAGGATGCCCCTGCATCAAACAACTGGGTTATTTGAAAAACGAGTCTTGCCTTTTCCAGTTCTAAATAAAATTTGATTTGTTCTATCTCAACTTGTGAAATTCATGATGAGTCTTCTACTTGTCTTCCTTTCCATTACTGTCAATTTTTTATGTTGCACCCAATTCTATTGTCCAATATTTATTCTTATTGGTGTTGCGATAGTTGTTCCTTGAATGAAACTTTTGTGGTGTCACCACTTGATTTTCCTTCATAATGTTGGTGAGGATCTATAATGTTGAATATAGATGATATGCCAATTTCTTCTAGTAACTCAACTTCATAAGCATTCCTTGAATCATACTTCCTAAAAATATTACATGAGCTAAACGGTTAGAAATCTAAAATAGATTGATTACCCAAGGAACTTTATAAGAGAAATTCTAAGTTATATAAACTAGAAAAACATAAATAATGAAAACCAGTGACTCCAATGATATAAAATGTTAGAATGATAATAATACATTAAGAGCTTCTAAGATTCCAAATACAAGCTAGGTAGTGAGTTTATATAGAACTAAGAAGAGGATGGAGGTGGCAAACCAACCAATACAAAGTGATCACCAATAACCACCAATATTAAATAAAGTGATGAAAATAGTAAATGCTCCACCCTTTTAGGATGGGGATACCTCATCACCTTATCTCTTAGTTATTAAATAATAAAATCACTTTATTATCCCAAGAAAGCTTAATAAAAGTGTAGGAAAAAATTATGACTAAGGGAAAATAAATTAACCCACTAGAAAAATAGAAATCTACACCAAAACTCCCCCTTAAGTGTAGCTTAGAAGGATGAAAATATTATGGGTCTTGGAAAATGAGGCCATGTTAGGTACCTATGTACATATAAAATTCCCCTTCAAAGAAGAAGCCCCACATAAATAGAGAGAGAAACCCCTTAGAATAGAGAGAGAAATGAAGTAGAAGGAAAAAGAAGCCCCCCAAAGAGATCCAATGGTAGATTCTCAAAATTGGATGTAGAAGATGGTCCATGATTATTGAACAACATTCCTCTCCTTAGGAAGAAATAAAACCAAAGGTGTACGCAAGCTATCTCCCCAATCCTTAAAGGAATATGTAGGAAAAAAGTGCAAAATGTATGAAGTCTCTAAATTTGGCTCAAGTGTCCCCATGTCAAGTGAAGGTTGTTACAATCAAATTAGGTTTTCTAAGCCACACTATTGAAAATGATAAATTAGAATCTCTTAAAGGCTGATGTAGAACACACTCCAAAGATTCAAGTATTTCCTATAAATATGTCTCCTCTAAATTTTGATCCAAAATATCCACACTCATATCAAAGTATAATGAATTACCATGTAGAGAATGGACAAGAGGGTCAAAGTGTTTCCCCACAACAACCGAAGAAGAATGAACTCCATCAAAGAGAAGATGAATAAAATCAATAGTGTCTCCCAAATTTACAATATGAGTCTCCATAAACAAGTTTGAAATGTTTGTCAAGATATCATCCCACAAAGTTGAATTAGGAAGACTGTGTATGTCCTAGTGCAAGGAATTATTGGAAGCTCGTGAAGAAGCAACTCTGTAATTTTAAGTAGCAACAAATGCAAGGACAAAAGAGTTGTCCTCAAAGAGAAGACATATATCCTCAATAGTTTCATCTCAATTTGAAATGAGGGACTCTACAGATAAATGAGAGATGTGTGGTAGAAATTGGTCCCAATGAATTGAATCTAGAATAAATAAATGACCTTGATGCAAAGAATCATTGGAAACTCTTGAAGAAGCAAATCTAAAATCTGAAACTTAGCAATAGGTATTGTTGATGGGATATCAATGAATTGATCATCCACAAAGGAAACATCCATGCAAGATGGGGCAACATAATTCTCAATATTTTTTTTTTGAGAAAAAGGCCAAAGGACTATAGATATTTTATTCACAAGAGCCTAGTTATTTAAGAAAACATCACTTTTAGATGAAGATACAACGTCTCCATACAAGTATTGGATGATTTTCCAAGCAGTGAAAGGGAACTTGGTGTGCTCTATGTGATGTAGAGCGTCCTCATAAATAGAAAAATAGATTAGTCCATATACCATGCCATTATTGTTAAACTATGCATTCTTTTGTTCATAGTCACTTGGATTAGGAACAAGTCCAAGGAGATAGGGAATTAGATCCTACTCAAGGTAATGATTCTTAATCCCTTGTTTCTAGGACAAATAGTTCTCTAAATTTATATGAACAACAGAAGGATGGAAATAAGTTTGAAGAGACATTATTAACCCCCATAAATGGAATTTTATCTCAATTCGTGATTATAAAATGCCTATGTAATTTCCCCAAGAATGATATTAAAAAGTCACTTATAATTTGATTGTAAAAGAGACATCAAGAGACACCCTCTTTTTGACTGGTCTCATAAATAACTCCCCAAAATATTACAAGGTTGATACTTTATAGTTTAGTGTGATTACAAAACTTTTTCCAAGTTACAATGCTCACTAGGCCCACAATGGCCAAAATTACAATTTCTAATACAAATTAAACTTGATATAATATCTAGGAAAATTATCTTTGTAGTTGTATAGTACTCTTCAATACTTTTCCAATGCCTATTTTTTTCCAAAAATGGAGCTCATGGGTAAAAGTTATGGTTTGCTAAAGAAAAATGCAATAGACAACTTCAACTTGCAATATTTGGAAAAAATGGCAAAATTTCTTTCCAATGACTTTATGGATGGAAATTTCTTGTCTCCATCTTTTGGACAATATCTTGTTTTTGAAAAATGCACACTGTGGTGAAAATTTATGCAAGTTTTAGAAAAGGCCCAATTTAGCTTATAAGAGGGCCTTGGTGGTCCCCAAGTTTTCCCTTGAGTGGTGCCAATAATGATGGTGTTTTTTGGGTGGCACAAGGGGTAGAGATTTGATGGTTGGAAACAAAATGGTCACAATTTGAAGGTTCAACTACTAGAGGTGGTTTCTATGGTCGTGGTTAGTGGTGTTCCAGTTTACTAGCTGTTGGCACTATTTGTATAGTCACTTTGTCGCAGTCTGCAATAAACTTGCAACTTTAATCCGTTTGCAACTTATTGACTATCATTGGTGGTTAGTGCCCAAAAATACAACCTTAGTCACATGCCACAACACTTAAGGTCTATGGGAAAGGCTTTAAGCCCCTTGATTTGGTGCCTTAGTGCTAAGCACAAGGTGCTATGTGCAACACTTATTTAAGCACTTTTTATTTTTATTTTTATTTTTTTAATTTCTTGTACTCATATGAACTATGTAGTTGGGGGGCATACAACCCTCGTGCAAAAGGTATTTTTCCTAACAACTCCTAAAGCCAAATATGGGTAAATTTTATGTCAAAATTTGTCTCCTTGGCCTCTTGGATGTAATGACAAGGTCTATTTGGGCTGAAAATGTTCTAGTAATTTTATTTTTTTCCAAATCTAAGCTTCAAGCCCCAACTTGCAACTATGTCAAATGATCTTGAAATTAGGTGAAACAAAAACTAATCATTGACTTTCTTGAGCCTCCTAGATGCATTAGAATAGTAAATAATGTTGCCAATATAACTAGAATTGCTACAATCAACCAAATCTTACAAACATGTGTAAAAAATCAAGAGGTTATCATATCTTCATAAACCATTTATGATTCTCCATATCATTTAAAACACAAGAGAAGAGCATACAAGATTTTACAAGACCTTATATAAAAAACTCAAAATCTCAATTAGGAATCTATGAACTTAGAATTCTAAAAAAAAAAGCTATAATGTTATGTTAGAAATATGAAATAGATTGATAATCTAATGAATTTTATAAGAGAACTTATAAGCTACAAAAACTGGAAAAACATAAATAATGCAAACAAGTGAATTCAATAGATATGTAATTTCAAAATGATAATGCTGCATTAAGAGATTCCAAGATGCTAAACACAAGCTAGGAAGTGAGTTTATATAAAACTAAGGAGAGGATGGAGGTGGAAAACCAACCAATAGGAAGTGACCAACAATAACCACCAATATTAAATAAAGTGACGAAAAATAGTAAATGATCCACCCTTTTAGGATGGGGATAACTCATCACCTTATCTCCTAGTTATTAAATAATAAACTCACTTTATTATCCTAAGAAAGCTTAATAAAAGTGTAGGAAAAACTAACGACTAAGGGAAAAATAAATTATTCTGGTAGGAAAATAAAACCCTACACCAACACAATCTTCTTCATCTTAAGCTTGTTGTGTGTGCCTACTAAGAATCTTTCCTTTCTAAGATACACCACAACTTCGTCCCCAACTATAAACTCTATGTGTCTTCGTGTTTGACCTTCCTAATCCTTATACTTTCTATTCATTGTTTCCAAGTGTTCACTAACCTGATTGTACATTATTTCCATGTAGTTTGAAAATTCCTCTACTTTCCTACTCCTTTTATTTTTTGCATTGATGTCTCTAAGTTTCGCTACTCCCCTAGGATGCAATCTAATCTTAATCTCAAATGGTGTCCTTCATGTACTCCTATTCATTGAATTATTGTATGCAAAATCTACTTGGGATAGGACTATGTCCCAACTTCCTACCTTGTCTCCTACTAGACATCTCAACAAGTTGCCCAAAATCATGTTTACTACCTTTTTTGTCAATTAGTTCATGGATGAAATGTTAAACTAAACTATAGGTTTTTCTTCATCTTCTTCCATAATATCCTCCAAAAATATTGTATAAATTTGGTGTCCCTATATGAGATAATACTCCTTAGTAAACTATGCAATCTCATAATCCCATCGAAAAACAATTCAACTTGTACAACATCATGCATCTTCTTACAAGGAATGAATGTGCCATCTTGTAAATCAATCGATTACTACAAATATGAAATCATATATGCTATGTTTCTTTGGTAATCTCTGTTGGCACCCACTTTTATGTGTTTAAATTCTTACTTTTTCATTCTTTGTAAGTTATATTTTTGGCCCTATCTACCCTTTGTTAGTGACTGATCTGAGAGGTCTTTAGTTGGGTCCCCTATGTTGAGTAATTGTATAAGGGTATTTAATCAAAGTGTGTTTATTAATTATCCTTAGTAAATTTGTTTTAGGATATATTTATGTTCAATACCTTGTAATTTTATATTTCTTTGGGTCACTTTGCAAATTTAGAGTTTCGTAGTTTCTCATGTCGTCGTGTTGGTTTAACTTGTTATCCCTGGCATACCATCCTTGACCTTTATATACCTGACTTGAAAATTTTGGTTGAGGTTGAAACCTAGGGTGATAAAATCCCTAGGCCTACCTCCTACTTAAAATAAAAAGAGAAGTAATAGTGTTGCTATTTATGGTCACCAAGGATTGCACAAGGCACAATGGGAGAGCACACGAAGACAACTCCTTCGGTAAAAGAGAAAAATACAAAAAAATGGTGTTTTTGATCTCCAAGATCACATGAAGCACAAGGAGAGAGCATACACACCCCTAGTCTACTAGACACAACAAATAAGGTCCATTTTAAAGCACCAAATTGAAATGTGGTTAATTTTAAGATTATAAAAATATAAAGAAAATAACCCTAAAGAAAATTTGCTAGTAGTTTCAACTTTAGTCTTCTCCCAATGATTGCCAAGTGTTGCACAGATAGGTTAGCTCTAGCAGAAATCTGAGAGCACAAAAATTAAAAAGATTCTACAAAAACGAGCACATCACTGTGCAATAGTCAAAAGCAATATTATACCTCAAACATGCCAAAAATTAGACAAACTTGTCGATGTACTTTTTGTAGATGTGAAGATCCAAAGCAAACACATATATCTACAGTCAAATGTGTCATTTTACCTATAGATAGAGAAGCAAATATGTTAGACAAATAGAAGTGTTGATTTATAGATAAATGCACCGTTGTAATTTTTGCAGATGTGTAAAAGTGTGACAAACGTATTGATTCGTAGATAATGTGCCATTGTAATTTTACAATCATGTTCTAACCTATAGGTCATCCAAACTCAACAAAAAAATTTAGATTAGGGACGTGGGTCCCACCGAGCGTGCCAGAATGTGTAATGGGTTTAGTGGAAAATCAATTAAAAGCAAAATCAAAGCAATTCTGGTTAGAAATCTCAACCACCCACATGAAAAAGATTGATCAAAACCCACTAACAAATGAAATTGAATGCTCCAACTTAGAAAATGACTATTAACATTCAAAACCAAAATTCAAGAAGTGCAAACTTAACATTCCATTTTGAATTGTGATGAATTGATGTTGGATTGCTCAAAACTTAGCTCCCATGGTTGCAAAAGCTTGAATTGACCTAAAAGATGCACAAAATGATCTGATCAATATAATTTAATGCTCAAAATGACATGATTTCACTACAATGCTTCTAGGTGATCTGAAATGGAGGGATATGGTTGATTTTATAGATTTTCAAAAATAAAATTAATGGTTGAGATTACATCTTGAGATCAACGGTTCAGATCAAATCTTAAAGATCAAGGGGTAGGATTAATTGAGAGGTTTAGGTAACTCAAAATATCTCCTAAATTTTAGGGAATTGGTTGAGATGTTTTTGAAAAAGAATATTCTTTAGAATATGCTCTTGAGAGGGAAAATTGGATAATTAAATAATTCAAATTATTTAATTATGTGAGGATGAGAATATTCCTTTTTGAAGAAAGAATATTATATGTGCAAGTGGAAGAAAATTAGATAATAAATAATTAAAAATTATTTAGTTATTGGATATAAAAGAAAATTATTATTTTTAATTAAATAATTAAAAATTATTTAATTAGGGGTGATGGAGGAAATTAGTAAAAAGTGATGAATTAATTAAATAGTTTAAAATTATTTAATTAATAGAGGAATTAAGTTGAAAATGATGAAAAATGGTGAAAAGTGATGAAAATGATGAGAAAGTGATGAAAATGCACTGTAAGTGATGAAAGTGAGGAAAATGATAGAAAATGAGGAATTAGTGATAAAAATGATGAAAAATGTAGTGTTAGTGAATGTGTGATACGCCTTAGGAATTTTTTCATGTCTACGGATAGAATGAGACAAAAGACAAATCAAAATAGAAGACTGACCAACAAAACATATAAAAGCCATCATATCTCTTTCTAGAGAGATTGTAATTGTTGATTTGTCACCGTGCCTATAGTAGGAACTATATATTTGTTAAGGGAGTGATGTTGAATGTTGAATTAGATGCTTTAGGAAATTGGTACATATTGTTGCAAATATGATAGTGTTATCATTGATGTCAACTCGTTGTTGTTGTCATTGATGCCAATTGTGTGTTAAGGAAGCTAGTTATTGGTTGTATATGTCAAGGATATTGAGAAAATTGTAATAAATAAGGTTTACAGTTTGTGCATGTATATTTGATATGTTGAAGAAGTGTTGTGAGTACATGGAGTTATCCTTATGTTGCTATGATTGAAGGTGTGTTAGATTGAAGTAATGTGTTGCAATGATGCCTCTGGTACTTGGTTTTGATGTGCTTTTGAGAAAATTTTATAAATAGAGAAAATAGTGTCATGTAGGCATTTAGTGTATGCTCTAGGTTGTGCTCCACGTTTCTTCCAAGTTGATGCTATGCTGGTGCAGATTTGAGGTATTGTTCATGGTTGTTGATAGTTTCTATATCTAGAATTTGGGCTTTTGGATCCTCGTACAATGCAAGATATTTTCACTAGTATGTAAACTATGCATTTCAGTATGTCTAGTTGTGGTCTGGGAGAAATGTATTTTCTCTACATTTCTCTGCATTATTGTTTCAGGACTTGTGGTTCTGAGAATAAGTTGATGAGGTTGCTCTCTTGTTGTGTTCAAGAGGAATTGAGATTTGGTGTTGTTGATGAGTTTCTGAGTTACAGTGTATTATAGTGGTTGACAAGGTTATTCAAATGTACAAAATGATCATACTTTTCAAGTGAATTTTGTTGTAAAGCTTCTAGATGAATTTACATGTGTTGATTGCATACTGCAGATCGTGTTCAAGTGAAGTTTGTTGTCCGGAAAGATAGGACTAAGTTAAGGATGCATGTACTTAATTGTTTTATGTGTTTATATGGGTGTTGGTCGACCTTGTGCTAAAGACTACTTGTGAAGTTTATGAAAGTGAGTTGAAGCATGTTGGGACTCATTTAGGTCCTTGTTAAGAATATGTATAGGTCACCCTCATTCCCTTCCACCGTGGGAATGCTTTGGCACCGACCTAATTTAAAATTGTAAATACACATTGTGTATGGCCAACCTTAGAAGGGTTTCAAGGTTGAAATTGGTATAATTATGAGTTGAGATGTTTGTGAAATATGAGATAGATGCAATATAGTGATATGATGCGAGTTTGAGAAAATTAGTGTGAAATTCAAGTGTTGAGTTCCCTAAGGTAGTGAGTTGATGGTGTACTCTATATTTCAAGCATTTCTACAAGTGTTTGAGTAAATTATGGTGGACTTCCTGTTGCATTGAGATAGTTTTCTCTCTGTAACAATTCTCTTCTATCTTCTTTGTAATTTTGTGGCAGTGAGCCCTCATTGGACAGTGTGTCCTATTTAGGCACGAGCCTCTCTTGAAGTGAGCCTTTGTATTTAGTTTTTGAATTATTTATATTGTGAGCTAATCCTCACCATGGTTTTTCCCTCATTGGGTTTTCCACGTAAATCTGGTGTTCTCATGTGCATGGTCTTTTCTACCTTAAGTTTTTGTTTTTGCATTTAATGATTAAACACATTAGCAGAGTAAGGTTTTTATGAATTCTTATTGATCTAAATTCAATTGAGAGTTTTAAAGGTTAAAGTTGCTACATTGATTCACCCCCCTGTCAGTTGTCTTGTTCAACACATATAGGTAGTGGGTTTGTTTCAACAATGATTGATGCTTACAATTTTCCATGAATGCTTTGGGTTTTGGTAATTGTCATATTTTCTTTTGCTTACTTTTTCAAAGATGAGTGTGATGATAGGTTTATTATGGGCAACAAATTTATTGTGGATGGGTGAATTGTGTTGATTTTTTTTGGTGAATTTTTTAGAATTTTTGTTGGATGTATGAGGTTGTTTTTGAACTTTTGGGGATATTTAAATATTTTTGGATTATTTGAATATCTTTTTTTTGGTTTTTTGAATATTTGAGACAAATTTTGGATTTTAAATTATTTGGATGTTTTTGGATTTTGGATTATCTATAAATGTTTTTGGATTTTGACTATTTGGATATTTTTGAATTTTTAGATTTAAGATAATGAACAAGGATTTAATCTAACTACTAGATTTAGGGAAATTCTCTCAGTTAGATGTAGGATCATTTTATTATAGAATATATGAGATGACCCTAGGATGATACTAGGTGAGATGGGTAATTCTAGATATTGGTAAATTATCAAGTCATGTTAGGTGTGTAGGCAAAAATGTGATAGGTGAATGCATGGAATGTTGGTTTTATTATGAATGGAATGGATTTTTTTTTTATGGATGATAGATGGTGCCTATTTTCTAGGCTTTCACCAAGGTACTTTTCTAAAGTGCCACCGAAGTGGTTTCCACTAGAGGATGATTTTTCTTTACTATATTTTGTTTTTTGGGATTTTGAATGTACATAACACCTGTTTTCCATGTTTTCACTAAGGTACTTGTCTACAGCACCACCAAAGTAGTTTTCACCAATAGACGAATTATTTCTCTTTAATTTTTTTTATTTATTGGATACCTCGACAAGTAAGCATGGATTCACTTGAGATGATTGTTTTAGGAATAACTAGTTGATAGACTCCTGAGTCATAGATTGTTGTGACTACAAATGGTCCCAACCAATTTAGTTTAAATTTTCCCTAGTTTTCTTGATCTAATTAAATTTTTTATTTTCCTTGAGAACTAGATCACCTACTTAGAAGTTCTTGTTCTCGTTCTTGATCTTCTTGTTATAACTACAATGAAGACGATTTTAGTAAGCTTGGAGATGATTAAGTGCACTGAGGCATCCTTTGTCTAACAATTCTAGCTCATGTAATCAAGATATTTTTTATTCTTAATTGTTGACAAGATGTTGCAACAAAACCCTTAATGAAGGAAGTTCAACCTTGATAGAAAAGATTGCCTCGATACCATAAACTAGGGAATATGGTGTAGTACCAATGTGAATTTAGATACTAGTATAGTAGGACCATAAAGTGGGATTAAATTGGAGGTTCTTATCATGAGTAGTGTCATCAACTATCTTCTTGAGGATTTTTAGGATAGTTTTGTTAGATGCTTTAGCTTGACCCTAAGGGTAATATGATGTGGAAAAGCAATGTTGGATATGAAATTGGGAGAAAATATTTTGGATATATTTATTTTTGAAGGGTTTATTTTCATCTATGATGATGGCATGGGGAACAACAAACCAAAAAATTAGATAGTTTAGGATAAATTTTGATATTTTTTTATCAGTGATGTAGGTGAGGGGGGTGGCTTCTATCCACTTCATAAAATACTCAGTGGTATTTATGATGAACTTGTGACCATTGGATGATGAAATTATGTGGGAGAGATATTTCCTATGAGGTCAAGTCCCCATTGTGAAAAGGGCCATGGTGTAGTGATAGGTTGCAACTCTTGTGTGGTGTGTGAATAAGATTACCATGTTGTTGACATTGTAACCACTTCTTAGAAAACTAGTGTGCCTTTTGATTCATGGTAGGCCAATAGTATCATATCCTTAGTAGCTTCTTAGCAAGGGTAAGGCCACTACAATGTGACCCACAAACACCTTTATGTACCTCACATAGGATAGTTGCAACTTATTTTGAGTTAAGACATCTAAGCAATGTACCACCAAGATTCTTGCGGTAAAGGGTGTCACCAAGAATGGTGAAGTGAGATGATCAATGTATAAAGGTTTTCTTGAGGTTCATGGTAAGGTTAGGTGGTATGGTACCATTTTGTAGATAATTTTAAAGGTTGTGGTACTAAAGGGAATTATGATCAACAAATTTTCACACAAATTCATATTCGGGAACCTCGAATACTGGGACCAATAATTGCTCAACAAGAAACTCACATATGTGACTATTATGAGGTATATTTAGGAGATACTCAATATTTTCCATAGCATCTACAACCTTGTTATTGACTCTATGTATTTTCTCGAATGAGAAAGTAGTAAAATACTATTTGAAACTATCAACCATTCTCTTGTATGGGGGCAATTTGTGATCTTTTGTTTGATATTCATCATTAATCCATCTAACCACTAGTTGTGAATCACCATAGACTTGTAATGCTTTTATTTTCCATTGTATATTAATTCAAAGTCCTATAATAAGTACTTCATACTCGGTTATGTTATTTATGCATGGAAATGCTAACCGATATGACTTTGGTATGCAATCACTTTCATGTGTGATAAATAGGACTCCTACTCTTGAACCATGTTGGGTATGTGATCCATCAAAATATAACTTCCATTGACTTGTGGGAGTGATAGTGAAGACTACTTAATTTGGAGAATATTATATGAGATGATTACCATTATATAATGGTGCTTTAGCCAATTGATATGCTATGACTTTCCCTTTGATTGCTTTTTTGTCTACATACTCTATGTCAAATTTACTAAGTATCATGACCCATTTAGCCATGTGTCTTGTGAGTGTTGCTTTGGATAATAGATACTCCAATGGATCTACCTTAGATATGATCTTAATGTGGTGGTTGAGAATGTAGTGTCGAATCATTTGTGAAGCAAATACGATTGCTAGACATGCTCGCTCAATGGGCGTGTAATTAAGCTTATAGCCTACTAGTGTTTGGCTAATGTAATAGATCACTCTCTCTTTCCCAAAGTCATCTTTTTGTGCTAAGATAACACCTAATGTTGTTGATGTAGTTGAATGTATAAGATCCATGGTCTATCTGGAGCTAGATTTATCAATACTGGAGGTGATGCTAGATAACCATTAAGTTGTTGGAAGGCTTGCTAACATTTATCATCCCATTTGAATGTGACATCCTATTGTAGGAGATGAGTAAATGGATGACATTTATCTACTATTTATTCTATGAACCATTTGATGGATTGTAGCTTCTCTTGGAGACTACAAAGTTGCTTTAGAGCTTTTGGAGGAGGAATATCAATAATAGCTTTGACCTTTGTGGGGTATAATTAAATGCCTCTACAAGACACTGTATCCCAATAGCTTTCTTGAAGTGACACCAAATACGTATGCATACCATGTGATGGTGAAGTAAGCAATACTAGCCCTCCTAGCGATATAAGGGGTCAGAATTATAGGAGGGGGAGAAGTTGTAGACGAGTAGCGTTCGAATGCTAGTAGGAAATTTTGGCTATTTTGAAGATCTTTTGTAAATTTGACATAAATTATGTAAGGCTTAAATAGTGATGTATTATGGGTTTGGCCCCCTAAGTGCCAATTTAATGTATAAAAAAATATGTGGATAAGAAGAATATTTAGAATTAATTAAATAATTAAAAAATATTTAATTAAAGTGGATGAAGGAACATGATTTAATTAAAGGTGATGGATGAAAATGATAAAATAATTAGAAATTATTTAATTAATGTGAGAAATGGTTTAGTTTAATAAAACAATTAGGAATTATTTAATTAAAAGTGATGAAAGGGGTGATGAGTGATAATGACTAAAAATGATAATTAAAAGAATGTGTGATGTGTGATGATGACGGGAAATGATGAATTAAAACAATGTGTTAGACATTTTTAGCTATCTACAATTTGGAACATATTCCTCTTAAATGCTTTTTGTCAAATCCCCTATCATTTTGGTATGTACTATTAATTCCTTTGTGATTGTAGTAGGAATTTAGGTCATTCCTCCCTTATAAAATTTTACTCCTCTCATATTTTTGGTATGGACTTCCCTCCTTGTTTTGCTCCACATATGGTCTCCTTTTGCCACACTGTGGTCTATCTCTCTAGAATCTCCCTCCTAATTTTTTTTGCCTTTGTTCAATTTTTTTTTTCATTTTTTATTCAACTTTCAATGCAAATAGATAATCTTCTTCCATCATTCTCACCCTTCCCAACCTCAAATTTTCTTGGATGTTCATTTTTAGGCCATTTGTGTATCGCACCACTTTCTCCTTGCTAGCTTCATTATGACTCATTCTGATGATCATCTTATGGAACTCCTCAATGTAATCCTTAACTATCTTCTCATTTTACCTTAAAATTTCCAATCTCTTATTTATTTCTAGCTGATAATCAACAAGCATGAATTTATTCTTTAACTTTGTCACCATCCTATTCCATTTTATGATTATTTCCCTTCCTCTCCTATTTTTGCCTAATTTAAATTCTCTCCACTAAATAGAAGCATGACCTTACAACTTAGTTTTAGCGAATCTGACCCTTTTTGGATCCTCAATTTCCTCAAATTCAAATTATTCTTCAATATCATTTATCCAATCAATTAATTCTTTAGGATTCAAATCACCATCATAATTAGAAATTTCAATTCTAAGTCTCTAAACAATTTTGAAAATGGATTTTATTATTTTTATATGGTTTGATTCTTCTTCATTGAGGGTTTCTTCATTCGGATTTGGAGTTCCTAATTCATCATCATCACTCTCATCCTCGTGTCTAGGGTTTATACCTCTCTTTCTATCTTCTGCTACAACATCAAGTTAGATCTTCATTGCTCTCATTGTATCAAGAATTTCTTCAATTATTCTAGCAACATTGGTTATACCAAGCATCCTCCTTGGTGGCATCCTTCCTTCAGATTTGGTACAATTTCCTCAATTCAATTATTTGATAAGGTCACAATTGCCTCACAATTGGTGCTCTATTGACAAATAGTTGCAGGATACCTTAAGTGGGTGACTTTTTCACCCTAGGATCTTTCAAAATGTCTTCACTCTCAAAGAATTTAAAATTTTCTTTGATACCACTCAATCATAGATGGACGGTCCAATGGTAGGACTGTCTAATCATGCAACTGAGTTAACACATTAAAATTATCATGAACACAAAAGAAATTCCCATTGATTAAAAGTAATAGAATGATTAAAAAATGATTATTTTCCTATTAAATACAAATTGAATTTTGGTTCATATACCAACACATGCTTACTACAAACTTACATGTAAATAAGACAACAACAAAATTAAAAACAAGAATCAAGCTCCTAGCTCTAACTGCTTATTCTAGATTCCTAATCACTAAAAAATTATCAATACTTCTCCTTCAATTGAACCTAGGGTATTCTTAAATAGCAGATCCAAGATTTAGGAATGATTTGTGTTAGCAACAAGGTGACCCAACACCCGATGTTTTGTGAAACATGTGGGTTAGCCTAATTCCCATGGTGGAGCTCTAAAATTTAATGCAACACATTATGGTCTCATTTGACGGTTTATTTGGTCCCATTCGACCTCATTATGTTTCAAGATTAATGTTGTAAGGTACATAAAAGCTCTACACACTTCGTGTTGATGAACTATGTATTGTCTACTCTGTACTATGATCTTCTATTGGTGATATCTTCCCAAAAACTAATCCAACTATTCTGAGACATAAATATATTTTTCATGAGTTGATGTAGATATATTGTTCTTTATTATGATCCAAAATGATGTAATATTGTGAATTGTGGTAACATTTGTTGGGATGCTCTTGCATCAGGTATAAAAGACAACATACTAATTCATAGACCGACCATATTATCTCTTATTTAGTTCAAAATTGTAGAGCTCTGCAAACTCTCACTATTGTACAATGTGAAATAGCTCCATAAATTTTCCCCTAACTAAGAACCCCCTCACTTTTTTTGATCTCTCCCACAAATATAAAATTTTACCCTTATACAAGGATAATCCCAATAGATGGATAGCAAATGTAACAAGATTAATCACTGTAAAAATGACCAACCTCCTATACAAATTGGACCAAGTTAAATCTCATCATATCTCAGAGTCATGTAGGAGTGGTGTAGCAAGGCTTTCTAGGTGTCAATTTTATGTTTTTCTTTTATACCTAGTGTCATTGGAGAGACATGACATACACTTCAACTAATAGGAGCAATGCATTTGTTGGGGTGATTAATATGTGGCACAATAATATCATAATATTTTACCATGCATATTTATAAATAAGCCATTGTATGCTATTTTACCATGCATATTTATAAGTAAGCCATTGTATGTGGTTCTATTTCACCTTTTATAACCCATTACACATCACACATATGAAAGAGCGATCTACATTTAAAACCGAGATCCAATAATAATTTATTTTTTATCTATCACGACTATAATACTATCAAATCAGAAAACATGTCTACATTTCCTCCCAAAAAAGAAAAATCAATCATGGATCACAAGAGTGAAGGTGATGCCCTCACTCAAAACACTTATGTGAAGGAGCTACATGATACAATGAAATGTTATTAATTGTCCCAAGTGAATATGATTTTTTTACTGATTTTGTCAAGTATACACATAAGCATTAATAAGGAAATCATAAATTATCAACTTGGTGTGGGAATAGCACAACACTATAAGAACTTGTAGGTATGACACTTAACTTAAGAATACATGGCATGATATCACTAGCTTGTCGTTTTAACAAGAAGACTTCAAATAAAAGTTTCTATTTGAAGGATTTGTGTGTTACAATAATAATTTTCCACTTTTATGCCACCACATAATATACTAGTGAGTTGGAAGCCTCATCAACATACCCATTAGAAATATAAACCAAATGTACACAACAATAATGAGAGCAGGGCCTACATTCAAAACCTTGATGTGAGGGAAATATGTGATGCAATAGGATGTTGCCATATACCATAAATTAACCACTCTTTTATAATTGCACATAATTATTATAGAATAATCATAAATCATCACCTTAGTGTGGGGACAACACAACATTATATGAACTAGTAGGTATGACCTCAAAGTTAGGGACACATGGTGTGATATCACTGACCTTCGTAGTTTTATCAAAACATTCTATATAAAAATCATGATGTGAAGGACCCTTGTGATGTAATAAGAAATCAACACATGGAATTCCATTGGATACTTAAAGCTACATGAAACTATGACCAAATAATAAAGGATAATGCATGCACAAGAAAAGACCCATTAATGAAAGCAAAGGGTCAATAAGACTATGATATTCAAGGGGATCAAGTTGTAAAATTAAGTGAATAAATAAGGTAACTAATCAATGTTAGAATATAAGAATACAATACTATTATATTCAATACATGATGATGCTTGTCAATTTGGCATAAAGATTTTAAAATTTGTTAAGGTAAAAAATAGGGCAAATAGACTTAATTCACATCATTTACATGGTTAACAAGAGGAAATCACAACTTGAACACATGGATGGATCACATACCAACACAACGATGAAACAAATATAAAATTATCACTTATCTATGCTTCAAAAAATGTTCACCGATAACCACATTTTTAATAACAAAGTTTAAATTTCTCAAAATGATAAATTTTAATAGATAAATAATGCAAAGCCAACAAGAGCAAAAAATCCTCAAGTGAACTCTATGAAACTTTTTCATGATTATAATGAGAAATCCTAATGGTGTTCAACATCTCCTAACCATGTGGGACACTAAGGTCCACCCATCTAAACTAAGAGATCTTCTCCATGATTATCATACACAAACATGACATACAAGATTTTCCATATATAGAAACACTTTGACTAAGGTTTTCTCTTATACATTATAAACTACACAAGTCCAAACAACAAGGAAGATGAGGCAAGTTTAATACAATAAATGGTGTCATCTTGATTCTCCAAAACTAGGGTAAGACCAATTAGACCTATGCTTTCAAAACTAAACCCCCTCTTTGTAATGCTTAGATGTCCTTTCAACACGTTGTGCAACTCCCAATTGAAACATATCTTATAAATATGTTGGATTCCTAATGAAACCCATCCTTAAAGACATCCTTTCAACAAATTATGTAATTCCCAACATAAATCATCCTTCTGAATATCCTTTCAACATGTTGTGTTCCTAGTGCAAACCATCTACTCTTATTTCTAGTCTTCCATTATGAGGTAACTAACTTATAAAATTATCCCTTGGAAGGAAAAAGGTATATTTCAACACACAACACGCATCCCAAATCAATTTTTACCTTTTAGGAAAGTTAGGAACTTTCCTCTCACACATAGATTTCAATTTTTGCACCTTTTAGAATTTTTTTAGATATGTATGTATGTGTGTATGTAGGTATGCATAGGAAATCCACTTCATCTTTATAATAGAAACATAAAAATAACTTTTTAGAATACCTTTTAATTTCTAATTTTAATTACAAACACACCTCATAACATTTTAAATTCATTATAATACTTTTTTTTAATCTTTACAAATTAATTTAACACAAAAATAAATATACAAATAAGAAAGTAATAAAATGCAAGAATGCAAAAATATTATTGGGTTGGTATGATAGGGATAAAAAATCATACATGGCTAGATAAGGCTAAATAATTTTACACATGCATCATATTGTTTACTCTAAGATGAGAAAGATGGGTAAACATAAATAGAAACCTTATATATCATCTTTGATAAACCAAAATTGGGATTTTACCAATGCCTACACTCAAGTCAACATTATGTGCATATGCCCAAGACATAATAATAGCCAAAGTACTAGTAAAATCAACCAATATTATATAGTTTATAATTTTATATTAACATTTTAATTATGACATTATCATTTATTATGAACAATACAAGATTTGATATGATTTTATTAAAAAAAAATTGAAAACATCCTTCAACATAAGTATAAGATTAGGACAAGCAAGATAATAAGGGTAGGCATTGCATCCTCCCCTCTCAATAATGAACTTCCTCTTAGAATTCACCTAGGTTAGGATGAAATAAGGACACCTAGTAGACTACACTCCACACCAAAAGAAATAACATCATTAAACAACCACTCAAGGTTGGCCATCTCAAGTACACACACAATATGAAGTTGGTTCAAAAGTATACAACATGCTTACAACATTATCACAATAGTTTCATTATTCAAGTACAATATATTCCCAGGATTATAATTTAACTCACACAATAATTTCATAATAATTATTCCTTTTTACACACCTAGAGGCATCCACAATCACACAGTCATTTCCTCCAAACTACTCTCTTCTACAACCTACCAAAGATCCAATTTTCCCAAAATAGCTTTTTTTCATAATGAAAATCAAACTCACTTTTTGTTATAAGGTAGAACTTAAAACAATTATGTCATATTACAACTCATGTTTAGCCAATATTTAAATTCAAACAAAATACCTCATATTAATCCAAATATCTAACATATAAATCAATTTATACTTTCTAGGCTAGTTAGGAACTTTCCTAAGACACACACACATGTGTATGTATGTATATATGTGTGTGTGTGTGTACATATATAAATTGTACATGTGTATTAAATCCACTTCATCTTTGTAATAATAATATTGTGCCAATTCCTACTCTGTTGACCCGGGGTATAGGAATGGACTTTTCCCCTAACCTCCTTGAGGTTAGATATTTTTTATCTGGCACGAGTAGTGGAGTTGGCTTGGGTCGTGGGTTTGCTCCCCATAGGTCTCGAGTTCAACTCCACTCTCGGGTTAACAGGTGGGCCTACTTGCAAGCTGCAACGTCCACACATAGGGGACTAGTCTCGCCTCAGCTCACCCCTCTGGCCATTGGGTTGGTCGCGGGGATACCCCTATGCATACATTTTTTATTTTTTATTTTATTTACTTTTAAATTACTAATTTAATTCTAACCATCCCTCTTAACATTTCAAATGCATTCTAACATTTCACTATGTTATTTAAATTGATTTCACTCATAGTAACAAATGTATACATAAGGTGTTGGTGTAAATATGTGTTTTACCTATCTAGTCATTAGTAGGTCCTATTTACATATTAAGTTTACTTAAGTCCTAGGAAGGAATCTTTCTAGAAGGTGTTAGTTTTCATTAGATTTTATCTTATCTTTTGAATTTTAACACATGTTTCATAAGTAGTTATGATAAGTTTTCACGTAACATAGGAATAAAACATTTGTCATAATCCTATTTAATTCTTTATCTCAACTTGGCTATATAACCAAGTGGTCTCATATGTAAATCATATTGATTGAAATAATTGATAGAACAATTGTTATCATTTACATCCTTTGATAGAATAACATTATTCTTTCATAGTCGATCTCTCTTGTGCTTTCATGAAGTTCCTAGATCTTGGGTGGCTATAATCTTCAACCAAATCTTGCATGGTTTAGAGTTATTCTATACCACCTCTTACATGGTATCAGAGCTATGGTATTGCTTCTTGTTAGTCTTATTGAGAGATATGGGTTTCAAATCTTGGTACATCTTGAAAAGTTGAGTATGCTCTTCTCTTGCATCAAATGATCATTTGGAGAATTAAAAAAACTTGAAATAAATACTAGATTTTGGGTTTACTCTTTGTGGCTTTGTATTTCAAGTTCAAATTGGAGCTTGTTGGTGCAAATCTGAGCTCACCATTGAGATCTGAGGGTTTCAGAAAGTTAGTTTTTCCTTTTGTTGTGTCTAAATCATATATATGAGGCCAGATCTATGAGGATTTGAAATTAAGGAGCAGTTGCTAGATCTAGGAGGTAGTTGCAATTTTGGATCACTTTGTGTCAAAACAAACCCTATCATCATGTTTAGGAGGCCCAAAAACTCCAAGATTGACTATTAAATCATAAATTTTTGAGCACTTGATCCTAGGCTATAGAAGAAAATTTCTCCCAATTCAACCATACCATCGATCGTATAGTCATACAATCATATGGAAAAAAAATCAACCAAATTAGTCACAGGTGAAAAATACAATTTTAAATAAAAATTTCAATTTTTTCAAAAGTTTTGTTTTCTGAAATTTTTTGTTTAAAAAAAAGTAGCAGGGTATAGGTCTGCAGACTTGTCCCCCATACCCTACTCTTTGTAGGGTACCATGAGCTATCTGTGATCTTAGCTTTGATGGGCCACACAACCCCTTAGCCCCACAACACCCACACTAGTGGTGGCCAATTTAATAAAACCAACAACACAAAATCACATATTTCAATTGCCACCAAATTCTAGCATATTCTAGTAGATTCCTTGAAGATTCTATAAATATTTTGTAGAAGTTGATAAGATAATATTCTCCAAGAATATTTTGGTTCTTAGAATATTCCATGCAGGGGAGGGCATATTACTTTTTTACGAGTGATAGACCATCAAATTTTAGCTTGTTGATTACTGACATCAACATCGTGTCAGTGTGACATCAATGCTCTTAAGAAATTTATCTCCCCAGTTCATTAGTATTTTCATTTTGGAAGGAAAACTTTGGAGGCCCATAATTTGGTCATACAATTCCTTTTTCAATGCATTTTTTAATTTGGGGTAGAATTTTGTGCTCTTCATAGTGGTGTAGATATTTTTTTTTGGTACCTGGTTTTTCTAGAAATTGTAGATTCTCATAGGTGTTGTTGACCTGTTCTCATTTTCAAAAAAATTGAGGCTCTGTTCTTGCTCCTACAGTAACATTTTTGGGTGATTTTTTTGAAAGTACATAATTTTTTTTGTAATTTCTAGTGTTGTGGTTAGATTGATCTCATTCTATGTAAAAAATTTACTTTGAGCCTATGGCTAAATTTGGCAATCTATATGCACAAATATCAAGTCCACTTCATTGTTGTTGGCAAGTGGAACCTATAATTTCACTAATCATAAAGTGCCACAAATCATATATTTCTTGGGGGGTTTAATGATTGAGTAATTTGGGGGGTAATCTTTTGCTTTTGTTGACTTATGTCTCTTGATTGGTCTATTATGTGACTAAAATTGAGGAGTTTAATATGGGTATTAAAATGCATCCTTTTTAATAAGGTTAAATCGATGGAACTTTAAGTCTTGGCAAGATGGAATCCTAACACATCGTAGGTGGCTTAATATTTTTCCATATCTCTATGGACTAGTTCCTAAACCTTCATCTAAATGGAAGAGATTTGTGTGGACATAAAAATAGAACATATCTTGGGAGTAATTAGTTGTGGTTGTGATATTGACACACACTTGGCTATTGATGGTATTGAGATCCCTCATGACCTTATGACCAGACTTTGGGAGATGTATGGAGACTCAAAGGAACCTCCATTCCTAGAGTATCTTGTTGTGGATTTTCTTGTTCCACTTGTTGAGTTTCAACCTATTGATGATAACACGACTGTTGAGCTTTCTCATTGAAAGAGAACCTTATCCTTCTCCTCCTATCGATACTTCTATTGAGATTTTAGTTTCTATGGCTCTTAATACAAATTTAGAGGGTTCATCTTCTTCAACTATGAGTCAACATCTTGAGGTTGAGGACTCTTGTAATCTAACATTGGTAAAATCATCTAGTGTTCTTACTTCATCATGTTTTGAGGACACAATGGGGGATGATAAATGTATTCAAATTTCATGCACTAAGATCTCATCTCCTTCATATACTATTGTACTTGAGGATGCTTGTGAATCCATAGATTTGGCTCCTTGTGATTCAGTGGAGCAAGACATACATAGTCTTCCAGAGATGGCTACTTGGGATGTGTACCTGACAAACATTGTTGGTTTATTTTGTGAGTTCCACATTTTAGATTTGGGAGACACCATTGATTCCATACATATCTTTGATGAAGATGCTCCTTCTTCAATTATTGTGAGGGAACACTCTGACCCTCTTGTTCATTCTCTACATGATCATTCTTCACAGTTTGAAATGAGTGTGGATTCTTTTGGACAACATTTGGAGGAGGCTTATTTGTCTTTAGAGGAGGTATCATTGTCTTTGGATTGTGTTCTACAATCATTTCTAGGATATTTTGGATTGTCATCTTTTGTAGTGTGGCCTAGAATACCTATTTGGAGGATGACAACTTTTGGCATGGACATGGAAACACTTGAGAATTCTTCAAAGACATCACATATCATCTATCTTCCCTCATATTCCTTTCAATAATGGGGATATATCCTGCATACCATCTTGGTTTTGTTTCTTCCTAAGGGGAGGAACGTTGTTCTACACTATTGGATCATCTTCAGTATTTAATGTTGAGATTCTACCATCATTGCAGGATACTCAACATTGAGGGGGGGTTGCATGGTATCTCTTCTTCTTCTCTCTTATGGGGGATATTTTTCCTTGAATGGGGTTTTATCCTTCTCATTCTTCATTAAGAGTATTTTTTTCATCTCTCTTTTAGAGAGGAACATTTTTCCACTAGGATTTCACCTTTTCTCCATTTGTGAGAGATTGTATTTGCATTTGTACATGGGTACCTAAAATGGCCTTGTAGTCGGGACCCATTCTTGTGTCATTTGCATAATAATCAAATACTCCCTAAGTTGCACTTAAGGGGGGGTGGTTTTGGTGTAAATAGGTGTTTTACCTATCTAGTCATTAGTAGGTCCTATTTACATGTTATGTTTACTTAGGTCCTAGGAAGGAATCTTTCTAGAAGGTGTTAATTGTCATTAGATCTTATCTTATCTTTTGAATTTTAACACATGTGTCCTAGGTAGTTATGATAAGTTTTCACATGAAATAGGATTAAGACACTTATCATAATCCTTTGTCTCACCTTGGCTATATAAATAGGTGGTCTCATATGTAAATCATATTGATTGACATAATTGATAGAACAATTGCTATCATTTGCATCCTTTGATAGAATAACATTATTCTTTCATAGTTGATCTCTCTTGAGCTTTCATGAAGTTCCTAGATCTTAGGTGGCTATAATATTCAAACAAATATTGCATGGTGTTGAGTTATTCTATACCAACTCTTACACAAGGAAGTAATAAGAAGCATGTAAGAATGTAAACATGTTACTCGACTAGTATGACACAAATCTATAACCACACAAGACTAGTCAAGGTTGACTAGCTTCACACACACACACCATATCATTTACTCTAATATGAATAAGATGGCTAAACATAAACAAATGAACCATGTACCATCTCTAGTTAACTACCAATGAAATTTTACTCATGCCTACAGAATAGAGCCAACATTATGCATATTTTTGCAATACATAACATAAGCCAAAGTAAATAGAAATTCAACCAATATTATATAATCCATAAATTAATATTAAAATTTTAATTATGACATCATCATTTAGTATGAACAAGAAAATATTTAATATGATTTAATTAAATGAGTCCTAAACACATCCTTCAACATAAGCATAAAATCAATTGAAGTGTGATAACATGAATAGCATTACATCCTCCCATCCTAATAATGGACTTCCTCTTGAAAGTTCCAAGGGTGTGATGAAAGCACAACACCCAAAAAACTAGAGTCTACACCAAAAGAAACATCATCACAAAACTACTCAAGGTTGACTACCTTGAGTACACACATAATATAGAGCTAGTTCAAGAGTATAAATCATGTTTACAATATTATCACAATAGATTCATTATTTGCACAATATCATAAAAAAATTAAAAATTGATTCAAATAATAATTTTATATTCATTTATCAACCCTTGAATGACTAGCGAAATACAATGATGGAGATGGCTTTGCTGGTTGAGCATGCGCCCGCGGCCATTCAGGTCAGGGTTGCATGTTGAATCATTCTAGTGCATGCTTTCGGTGATTGGCAGATCGTTCTTCTGTTTTCAAGAGCTTCAAGGTGGGGGGTTTTTTACTGTGTTTCGCGGGTGTTTCCTTGTGCTTCCTGTGTGGCCTTTAATACTGGCTCCTGCTTATCTCTCTCCTGCTCACTGTGTATGGTGGTTGTTTGCCTGTTGTCTGCGGGTCTGGTGGTAGCCGCAAGCTTGACTAGCCTACGTGGGCCTTGGCCTTGTTGGTTGATGTTGCGCTGGCCTTGTTTGGCAGTGCCCTTTGTCTTGGTCACTCGTGAGAGGCTTTGCATGGTGGGTATCTTCCACGTTGGGACTGTGCAGTTCATCCTCAGTTCTCTGCCATTGCTTGCAGTTGTGTGGTGTAGGCTAATGGTATTCGTTGATTGGTTTTGTTTTTTGTGTTGCTATCTTAAGTGTATTTGTTGTGTTGAATCCTTTTTTGTCCAAGGGACCTGAGGGCTTGCATGCCTGTTTAGGGTAGTATTCTCCAATAATGACACAAGGGGAGTCATATGGGGCGAGCCCCATGATGGATTTTCGTGCTGCGTTTTCCTCAAAACATGCATCACAGGTAGAGAAAATTTATGATAACAACCTTTTTACATTGGATCTGGAGAAGATTGAGATGGGGTGGTTTGGGGGGTCACAAATAACGAAGATTAATGGGTGTTTGGAAAGATGCAAAGAGAGACCGAAGTTGGTTATCTTGATGGAGTTGTTTACAGATGATATTGAATACTATTCAAGGCACTCCTTTTATTTCAAGTTCATGGGTTTGAGAGTTTCGCTACAATTTTTGGAATCTTGGGCTCAGCAGACTTGGATGCCAGAGGGGGAGATGGAGATTAGGCTCCTTGCAAACAACTATTTTATGGTCTCATTTGATTGTATGGCTGATCGGAATAAGGTCTTTGAGGGGGGTCCCTATTTTTATAACCAAGTGGGTTTGTTTATCAAGCCATGGCATGCTGGCTTCAACCCCACTGAGGCACTACTGAGTCGGATTCCAGTTTGGGTTTGGTTTCTGTGGTTTCCAGTTGAGTGTTGGTGAGATGACGTGTTGCATTTGGTGGCTTTAATGCTTGGTAAACCTATTGGATCTTCACAAAAAACACAGTTTAAAAAGGTAATGACTTTCTCTTGTATCTGTGTAGAAATTGATTTAAGCAGGCCACTGCCAGATTCTGTTGAAGTGAGTGTTGGATCCTATACTTGGGTGCAATAGTTAGATTATGAAACCCTTCCTTTTCGGTGTCGTCTTTGTCATGAATATGGTCACTTGCAGCGTAGGTGCCCTAGGGCTAAGCCTGTGGTGCCCCAACCTTCTCATCCTTCTCGCAATCTACCTAGGTCTGATAAGGGTAAGGAGCCTATTCCAGGTGATGGTAACAAAGATGATGGTTATGTCCCTATCAAGGCCCTCAATAGGAATCGGGGGTAGAAGCGAACCTTGAGGGAGAGGCAAGATGATGACACTTTTAATAGATTTGAGGTGTTGGATGATCTCAGCCAGGAGGAAGTGAATCTAGGGTTGTTGAACTTGGATCAGGGAACTCTGAGTACAAGACAGGATGAGCCTACCTTGGAGGCTATGCAGGTCATGCAGGAGATTGAGGTTGGGCAGGTGGATTCAAATCAGCAAGTGATTGTCCAGGTTGAATAGGAATCTACTATGGGAGCTTCAAAGAGTGGTGGAGGGGGGTCCCCATTTCCCTTGAAAGAAGGCATAGAAGTGGGGAGGAACCCTTTGTCCTCTTCTCGTTTGGGTATTCAACAAAAGGAATTGAAGAAAGGGGTTGGTGAGAGGACTTCCAAGCTGGGAAGGAAAAAGGATATGGATAAGATTAAATTAATTGGGGAAACTCTAGTGGAGTCAGGGTCAGTCAAGACTCTGGATTCACATTTTTCATGCCCACAGAAATGATTTTTCTCTCATGGAAAGTAAGGGGCTTGAACAGTGGCCCTCGACAAAAATTTGTTTGTGATTTGGTTAGGAATAATTCTTCCAATGTTCTTTTTCTTCAGGAGACTAAACTCTCTATGGATAATATGTTGGACATGGCTCCTAAGTTATGGAATTATGGCGAATTCTAGTGTGTGGGGGCTCTTGGTGCTTCTGGGGGGGTGGCTTGCTTTTGGAACCCTCAGAAGATTTTCCCTCTCTGGTGGATGTCCTCTAGATCCTCTATGTCCCTGGTCGCCTCTTGGTACAAGATTGGTGAGTGTATTCTCCTCTCTAATGTGTATGCTCCTATTGAGTTTTAGGGTAAACAACTTCAATGGTCCCATCTCTGTTTTGTTCGTAGCTTAGCTCCTTTCCATTCGTGGATTATGGCTAGTGATTTTAATGCTATTGTGGAATTGTCTGAGAAAAGAGGTGGAATTGCTAGGTTGGAGCCTTCTACTCTGTTATTTAGAGATATCATTTTTGAATTAAATCTTATTTATGTTCAACCCTGTAATGGTCGCTTCACCTGGAATAATAGGAGAATTGGTGAGAGTTGTGTTGCTGAGAGGTTAGATCGATTCTTGGTTTCTTGTTATTGGGTTGGCGAGATGTGGTCCACTCAATCTGAAATTCTTGATTGGAGAGGTTCTGATCATTGGCCTATTAAGCTTACTATTCTATCTGCTCAAAGGCCTCGTTCTCCCTCCTTCAAGTTCCATCTTATGTGGTTATGGGATCCTTCTTTTCACGAACATGTGGCTGAGTGGTGGAGGATTGGTAGACCAGCTTTTGGCACGGAAATGTACACTTTCTCCAAGCTTCTTTAGTTTATCAAATATCAGGTTAAGAGGTGGAATTGTCATTGTTTTGGTAATATCTTTCATGTGAAGGGCGTTTCTCAGGAGGAGTTGAATAATATTATTCAGTTGATTCGAGAGAACGAGGCTTTTGAGGATCTTCTGAGGGAGGAGGCTAGGGCTCTGAAAGTGGTTGAGGAATTTGAATTGCGGAAAGAGATATATTGGAAGCAAAAGGCTAGGGTTGAGTGGCTTAGGAAGGTGATAAAAACACTACCTTCTTCTTCAATTCTATGAAGGACAGGAGGCATGGTAATTCCATTCCTATTTTGGTGAATGATAGGGGGAATGTCTTTCCTCATTTCAGGAAATCTCTGCTGAGGCTTCTCAGTATTTTGCTTCTTTATTCAGGGAGGATTCATAGGGGGGCTCTGTCGAGGAAGCACAAGTTCTTTCTTGTATTCCTCAATTGGTCTCCAGGGAGGTGAATGAATATCTGATGAAAGAGATCTCTCTTGATGAGCTGGACGGGATTGTGTTTCAAATGAAGAGGGGTAAAGCTCCTGGCCTCGATGGTTTCCCAATTGAATTTTTTCAAGAATTTTGGGATATCATAAAGTTGGATCTTCTGGAGGTTGTCCATGAGTCCTAGAGGAATAAGCAGATGCTTTGTGCCTTGAATTCCACCTTCCTTGCTCTCATTCCCAAGTGTGAAGGGGCTGATAGGTTATCTCAGTTTCGGCCTATCTCTCTTTGCAATGTGGCATACAAAATCATTTCGAAAGTTGTGGCTGAGAGGTTGAAGAAGTGGCTTAAAGTGCTGATTTCAGAGGAACAAAGTGGTTTTGTGGCGGGTTGACAAATTCTTTATGAGGTTGTCATTACTACGGAGACCATCCATTCCATGGACAACTCCCTTGTGAAGGCAATGTTCATTAAGCTGGATATGGCTAAGGCTTATGACAGGGTTAGATGGTCTTTTCTACGGAAGATCCTAGTTTCTTTTGGTTTTGGTGAGGAGTGGATCCAATGGGTCATGAGTTGTGTCACATCTGTATCCTTCTCGGTTTTGATAAATGGAGCTCATTCTGATCTTTTTGGTGCCTCTAGGGGTTTGCACCAAGGGGATCCTCTTTCTCCGTATCTTTTTTTGCTTCTTGTGGAAGGTCTTGGTCATTTGTTGAAAAGAAAGGTGGAGCTTGGCATCATTCAGGGTTGGCGATGGGGTGGAGATTTACCTCCACAATCTCATTTACAATTTGTTGATGATACTGCCTTGATGGGAATGGTTGCTGTTAGGGAAGCTACTAATTTGAGGCAGGTGTTGGACATCTATCTAGTTGCTTCAGGGAAATTGATTAATGAGGAGAAATCTTCCATCTTTTTCTTCAATATATCGACCCCCATACAAAGAAGAATTGCTAATATCTTGAGGTTTCAGATAGGGGTTCTCCCTTTGACGTATCTGGGTATCCCAATTTTTGTTCGTCGACTTCCCAAGGGTTCATGGCAAAATATTATTGATAAAATTCATGCAAACGTTAATCATTGGACCCATAGATGGTTGTCTTTTGCAGGGCGGGTTCAGCTTCTCAAGTCAGTGGTGCAGGCTCTCCCTACCTACAGGTGCATGCTTCAGCTGGCTCCGATGGGCTTTCTAAGGGAGTTGGATTCTCTTGAGAGGTAGTTCTTATGGGCTGGAAGTTTGTCATCTTCCAAGTGGAGCCTAATCAGGTGGGATGTTGTATGTAGCCCAAAGCAATTTGGTGGTCTTGGTCTTCGACATTCTGCGTTATCCGGAGTGGTTGTGGCTACTAAGCTATTCTAGAGATGGTGTGTGGAGCAGGATCAGCTGTGGGCCAGGATTTTATCTCATAAGTATTTCCCGGGGATTCCTCGATAGGATCTCCCTCGTTATCCTCTTGAGGGGAAAGGTTCAATGATTTGGAATACTCTTCAGAAGGTTGCGATGCTCAACAAGGAAGGTTTATTTTGGATTTGTAGACGGGGCACTGAAGCTCTTTTCTGGTCGAATTTCCCCCTCTTACTTCTCAATTCCCCAATCTTCTTCCTTTGTGTCAGATATTTCTCATGGTTGGTTGGTCTAGGGTGAGTGACTTCAAGTCTGTCGCTTCTTTTGGTCATTTGGAGGTGGCTCGTTGGAAGGATCCTGCTGAGTGGCTGGATTTGGGACTTGCAGAAGAAAGTGCTGAGCTTCACAAGATTCTTTATAGTAGGAGTTGTAGTTCACTTCTAAAAGAGGATATTCTTGCTTGGACCCATAATCCTAAGGGGGTTTATTTTGTTGCTTCTGGTTATCAGGTGTTATTGGCCCAGAAGCTGACTGGGGTGGAGGTTCATTGGTGGAAAAGGGTGTGGAATAAACTCTCGTGGCCAAAATGCAACTGCTTTGTTTGGACTTTAGCGTGGAATAGGTGCTTGACCTAGGATAACATTTGTAAACGGGGATTCCAAGGACCTTCGATTTGTGTTTTGTGTGGGGGAGCGGAAGAGGATTCTTCACATTTGTTCTTTCGGTGCCCCTTTGTTGTGCAGCTTTGGCATTGGTGGTGGGAGGTGTGGAAGCTTCCTTGTATTCATGCTTGCTCTTTGGTTGAATTTTGGGATAGTATGGGAAGACCTCCTTCTATGGCTTCCTTTCTGCAGGATGTTTGGTACATGGGCCCTACCTTTATGCTTTGGCAGATATGGTTGGAGCGGAATCACTGAATTTTTCATGATCAGAAGTTGGTGGGTTGGAAAGTGTGGCTACGTATGTTAGGAATGGTGCAAGAGTCAATTTTGGCTAAGTGTGATGTTGTTTTCCCCTTGGAGAGAGGCGATGTTGATTTGGTGGCCAGACTGGGTCTTCAGGAAGTTCATTCCTCTTTTGTCAGCTCCAGGAACTGCAAGCCTGGGAAAAAGAGAGTTCAATGGGTTGGAAGGTGGTTACCTCCTCCAAATGGATTTTTAAAGATCAACACAGATGGTTCTTCTAGAGGAAATCCTGGGCCTGCTAGGATTGGTGGGGTTGGCAGGGACTCAGCTGGGTCAGTGATTTTTTTGTTCTCTATTCATGAGGGGGTGAAGACTGTTAACTTCATGGAGGGTCTGGCGATTCTTTATGCTATTGAGAGGGCCCTTGCTTTGGGATGGAAAAAGGTTATATGTGAAGTTGATTCACAGATTTTGATTAATCTATTGAATGAGAGGAAGATATCTAATATAAATTAGCTTCGGTGGTTCAGCAGATTCTTTAGGTTAGTTCTAGGATGGAGGAGGCATCCTTTGTTCACATCCTGAGGGAGTGGAATCGTGTTGCCGACTGCTTGGCCAAATGGGCCTCTGAGCATGATAGTGGTTGGAAGGTTGAGGATTGGGATCAAGTTTACCCTGAGTTGTGTTCGGATTTGGACTAGTTCCTTGAGGAGGATAGGAGGATACATGGGGATAGTTGATATTGTTTTTGCTGTGGGGTTGTTTCTTTGTTTTCTGGGGCTGGGTCCCTTGGTTATTATTGTAATGCTCTTTGCTGATTTCCAATAAATTTTGTACCCCTTTGTTTAAAAATAAAATAAAATTTATATTCATTATTCACCTTCACACTCCTACAAACATCCACACTTGTGCAACCATTTCCTACAAACTACTCCCTTATACAACCTACCAAAGATCCAACTTGGATATGACAGAGAAATAATATTACATGACACAAAACCAATTTACCCAAACATTTGGAAAATAGAATAGCCACAATAAATTTAAAATATTAGAAGAAATATTAATTCTAACAATAAGATAATTAAATGCACATAAATTTAGTAATGCATCAAACACACTCATAAGAGTGGTGTGAAAAATATCAAATATTTTTGGCTAAACTACTCATGAACAAAAATAAAATAATCATTTTTGACCCTCAAAAGTGAATACAATCCTTATTAATAATTGAGAGAAATATTCACGTCATAAATTTTAAAATTGTAGATTCATGTACACTATGCAACCATTTCTAGTCACTACAAGGGAAGAGGGTAATAAATGTCCAAAATTATGGAGTTTTGTTAATAATTATTCACTATCATGAAAATTTAAATGATTCAAGTACATGCATACATGTAATATGATACATATATAAGCAAGGATACAACATGCACAAATCCTTTGTGGCCATTTCCAAGCATCAATTTCTTCCCAATCAACATGCATATGAAAAACACACTATCTCTTTCAACAATCAAAATGCATCATTTATTACAAGCGTACAAAATGCCTCATAAAAAATGACATTAATATTTATTTTCACAATATAGTTTCTATATTAACGTTATAAAACTACTTATAATAAAGCAAACATGACCATGAAAAGGCCACTAAATTAAAACATGCAACTAGAATTCTTCTCAAGTATTCAAAACAACAAGAAGATCCATCACACACATGAGAGCATAGTTGGAAACAATCAATATAGGATCTAACACATACACACAATAGAGAGCTCCCAGTGTTACAACTTATGTGCTTCGATATTAGATGTGATGCACCAAATTCTACATCAAGATAATAGCAAATAAAATATGGATGAACAATTTCTCATTCTAATTTTGAAAAAATACATTTCATAACCTCAAACTTGAATTTACAATATTCTTGAAACTAAACAACATCATTACCAAAGCAAATAATGACACTACAAAGTGTAATGACATAAATTTGATGAGAAATCAAGGAGATGGAGCCTCCTCAAAATTTATGATAAAGTGATAGACTCCTATCATAAACATAATAAAGGACAATAATATAAAGGTTATGATCCATACTAAAGTTCCTCCCTAACAATTCAACCACACTAGCAACATTTAAACATCATCATAACACGCCATGATTTACTAGTCACATGGAGTTATGATAGCCCATCTAAGTCTCACTAGAGATTGATCAAGGAAACCCAAGGACACATTCAAAACACAAAAAGGATCACAACATACCAAGGGAAAATGATAACACCAAACCAAGGAGGTAGGAGCTTAGGATAGAGTCTAGGGAACATCCTTCCTTTATATGTTTTGAAAAAGGTCCAAAAGTTCTCAGTATCCTCAAATTTCCCTAGTTTGGTCCAAATCACCCTATTACCAATTAGGAATCACCTAAGAAACTTGAAAATCACCCATGTTGCCAGTCAAATTACCCCCTATTGCTAGAGTAGTAATTTTACATAGAGAACAAAATCTTAATAGCCTGAAAAATCCTTAAAGGACCAAAATTAATTCCAAGGAAATATGAAGAATCCAAAACATATCTGACAACCTATAGTAACTCCAACACCATGTTTCAATTCCAAGAAACATGATCAAGAATAAAAACTCAAATGGTTGCATGGCTAGGGCAATGTGACATTGAAAAGATAAACACATAACATGGCATAACTCCCTTGATTTATAATATCTTGATCAATATTTGAAACGACCATTTAAAATGAAATTTAGCTAAAACAAGCCATTGTTAAAACTCATAAAACACAAATATTTATTTTCACTAAAAAGCTACTATTCAAATACAAGTATTCATTTACCCAAAATTCAACAAGAGAACATTTGAATAAGGTATGACTTCAAATATTTTACAATTGATATAATAGTCACATTAATATTGAATTCTACAAGATCATGAAATCTATTATGAGACTTGACATGATAAAATCATCTATCACTAGTTCAAAATAGGAAAAAATATTACAAATTAAGACTATGCATGGCCATACAATTTCATCCCAAATTTAAATTTGATTTAAACTTGAGTTTTCACATTCTACAAGGTTAAAAATAAGATATCACATCCCAAACATGGATGGATCACATTCCAACACAACAACGAAACAAATATAAAATTATTACTTTTTCATACCTTAACAAATGTTTATCAATAACTATATATTTTACAACTACAATTTCTCAAGATGATAATTAAAAAATATAATACTATAAAGAAAAAAAGATACATGAGAACCTTGTATGAACTCTATGAAAATTCTTCGTCATTATAATTAATAATCCCTATGGTGATCAACTTCACCAAGGGGCAACCCTTTGGTGAAGTGGTGGGGCTTCTCACTTGTAGGTCCAACAACCAAGGTTCAAACCTCACGGGGTCTTTCTCTACTACGTCAACAATGGAGTTTGACCTTGGTGTTAAGGGGAGACCCTTTGGTGAAATGGTGGAGATTCTTTCCTATAGATCCAACAACCAAAGGCTCATACCCTTAATATCATACAATTTTTTAAGTTATTATTATGAAATGACAGCTAGCCTTAATTGTTTTGTAGAGGGTGATCTAGTAATAATTATATCCCTCCTTGCTACACATTTTATGGGTATTATTTTTCCCATTACTGAGGCCTTCTACATTTCCAGAAAGTTCTATAAATTTTGGTTTGTGGTGATTGTTCTGGCTAGTGCAAATATGGGTGGGGATACGAGCAGGCTTGAGCCCATTTCCTATGAAAAATGGAGGAATAAGCCAAAGGTTTGGAGGATTTTGGTGAAAGGGAATTTCACACCATTTATGGAAAGGCTTCATGGTTTTGATCATGAAGCCTAGACCATAAAGCCTCTGATAAATTTGTTTGAAGCTAGAATAATAGGTTTCTAAAGTTGAATGGGGTTGAATTCCCCATTAATTAATGAATACTTCATAGCTCACATAACAGGTTTTCCAACTGAGGGGCACAAGTTTCATAACAAAAGGAAGGGAAATGAGGATGCGATGGACCAATTTTTCAAGGCAAATGAAAAGGATGACCTAGTTAAACTTCCATCTTGGGGGTATGACATGCTCTCCATTAAGCTCATATGGGAAGAAGTGGTTAAGTTCTTATAAGGTATGTAACCCTTGATAACCATTTCTCTACAATTTTAGGGTATCATTTTACCATTCTCAATCATTCTAGACATAATCTGCAAGTTTCCTTTTTGTTTTTTCTCCTAACTTCTATGGAGGTTTGTGTTTATTCTCATCTTAAAATCATCTTACCTTGATTCTTCACGATAGGCTCATCTTGCTCATCATGGAGCATGTTAAGGCTAATAACCCAACCAAGGCTGTCACGAGTAAAGAAAAGGTCACTTTATCTGATTCTCCAACATTTGGTTCAGATACGGAGGGCATTGAGGATGAGGAATGGAAAGAGGAAGATGAGAACAGGGATGCAGTTGAGATTTCTTCCTCTCCTTTGGAATCTCCCAGTAAAAAGCAGAAGAGGAGGGACTTAAAAAGAAGGTTCCCACCAAAATTTGAAGAATCAAGGGTTGAATATTGGCGGGTCCGAGTTTGGTGAGGAAGATGGTGCACAATTGAAAGGTGAGAAATGAAGGTAGGTTAACAATAAGAAATACAAGTTGTAGAGGTTGAATTTTGGAGGTTTTGAGAAGGGAGGGGAGGGGGAAACCCATTTGCAATAATAGGTGAAGGACCAAATCGGCAATGCTAGTCGAGATGCTTCCTTGGATGTGGAATACCCCCTTGCTTAGAAACTCTCTCATCAAGATGTTCTAGTTGGAAAAGGCAATGAAAAAGTTGTGGACATGATGGTAAAGGAAATAGAACCTAAAAAGACTATGTGTGTGTCCAATGTCCATCCTCTCTCGAAGGAATTTTCCTACTTGGATGAGGATAATACCTCAATGTTGGAGCTTCTTGACATGGCTAGAAATGGGGCTACCTACAACTTTAAACTAGCTAAATGGGTTATGAAAGAATTCAACAAGGTGAATATAAAGATTAGGAGTCTTAAGGAGAACTATGCTAATCAACCCAAAGGTGCAGCCTTGGACTTGCTCATTGAGAGACTAGTTGATCTGGAAAGATTATTTTATGACTTCAAATAAGAATGTGAGAGTCACATTCAAGATATGGAGGGTAAAGTTAAGGAAATCCATGCGAACATCCAGAAGCTTATGTAGATCAATCATATGTCTAAAAAATAGTGCAGACTCCCTTAAGGTTTTGATGGATAAAATCAACCAACTTAGGGAAGATCAAATTTACTTCGTTGAATTACATGAGAAGGACCTTTCTACCAAGGAAAAGGGTAAGAAGATTGTTAAGGACGAGGTTAAGGGTCCAATCACAAGGACTAGGGGTAGTTTGAGGAAAAATTTTGAAGAAGAGAAAAAAAAAATTACTATCAATGGTTAATCTACACTATAACCAGGAGCTCGAGGTGGCTAACACCTTGAAAAATCTAAAATAGTTCCTTTGTGGATTGATTGCACTTATTAGTCTTTCTATTGCTTTGATATTTTGTGGATGTTGGTTGGTTGTTGTTTTAACTATTTCATGTTTCATATCAGTAGCATTTTGATGTGATTCGATGTAAAGGGTTTTACGTCCCTTCAAAACATGTTTTTTCCCTATTAATCAAAACATCACCCAACCATGTATGAATCTTAGGCCCAACCCTTTAAAATAAGAGACAATCTCCATAGTTATCATACACAAACACAACATAAAATATTGGTGATATAAAAAAACCCTTAGAACAATGTTCTTTCCATACACACGATAAACTACATGAGTCCAAACAACAAGAAAGATGAGGCAAGTTCAAGACAATTCATGGTGTCCCCTTGATTCTCCAAAACTAAGCTAGGACTAGTTACACCTATGGTCTCAAAAGTAATATTCCCTCTTGGAAAAACTTGTTGATATAATCCAAATTTTCAAGCATAAAAAAATTATATAATTCACAATTATAACGCATCCTTCTAGATGTCATTTTAGCAAGTTGAATTTTCAATGCAACCCACCATTTTAGATGTCCTTTTAGCATGTTACATACTTCCTAATGTGATCCATCCATATAGAAATTCTTTTATCATTTTGCACTCCTACTGTAACCTATCCACTCTTATACTTAACTTCTTAACCATTCCTACCACACATTCTAAGGTAACTAACTTAAACAAGTTAGCCTTTAGAAGTAAAAATATACATTTCAACAAACAACATGCATCCAAAGGAAAGTGCATAACAATTCTATAGAAAAAATCATGTTTCCATAAAATAAGTTCAATTCAAAAGTTTCAAATTCTACTAATAGTAAATTTAAATTTTCTAAAATTCCCTTAAATTTCTAAGTTTTCTATTGAAGAATCTTCTCTTTTCTTAAAATTGTGAGACACAAAACTCTAGGATCTAAAAATAACCTCTTGTCTTAGAGTCAACATGTTGGTGACCAGAGTTGTAGGCCCCAAATCCCTAAGGCTTGATAATTCCCCAGGTGCTAAGGTGTTATACCTAGGAAGATTACCACAAAGGTCTATCTTTAGGTTAGGCAGCTAAAAACCAATGATTGAGGCAAGTAATACCTCCTTCACTTGTAGCTCTACAATACCAAGAGGAGTTTTCCCTAAGATACCAAATTGATGATTGAAACACTAAACAACACCTTACAACAAACTATACCCACTACACAGTGTACCCCAATACTAGTGTCACAATATATCTATTTGCTGGTTTGGATATGCAAGGATGAGTACCTTATTAACAAATAATCTACCATATAAGTGTCTAAGAATGAGGTTATGATACACCCTTGCATTGTTGTATTCATTTAGACATGACAGTAAAAGACACATAAAGTAAAACTGTGAAATGTTTTTTAGTTGATGTGTTTGGAGTGTATTGAGGATGATGGAGAGAAAGCCTATCATAGACCAATACCTTTATCCATTGGGAAACAAATAAAAACAAGGTGATGGCTTAATCAAGTCACCACAAAAGAATATGCCTTTCAAAATGCATAGGCAAGTTGGGCTTTACATACTCATTTAGAAAGACAATAGATAGTTGTAGAATATTAAGAGAGTCCACTTAGTAATCCTCAAGCATACCCACACATTTCCTTTATTATATTGAAAAGATACCATGCATAGGATTTACAAGGATTTTACAAACTTCTGGTTGAAAAACTAATCAACATACATTTGGAAATACATACCATACATAAGGATACACTCAACTAAGGTCGATTCTACCTTTAATCAATCAATCTTTAAAGCTTAAAAATACTATTGCAAGTTTGAGAAAAAACCCATATCATTACAATACAAAAATAGCTAAACCCAAAACTCAAAATCGAAACCTAGGGTTTATTGTGATTATCTTTCTTTTGTTGGCTCTGCAATTGCTTCTTTCTATATAAATATTATCCTCTTCCCTCTCACTCTTCCTTCTTTGACCAAAAATTATATATCTCTTTTCATCACTCATAAACCCTAGTAGAAAGAACCACAAGTGTGAGAAACCATAATTGGTTCCCATGTCGGATGACATCATCTTCACATGGTCACACACCATAAATCCATGCCTTAGCATTAATGGGCATGTGAATGAGGAATAAAACCCTCATGAAATATGTAGTAAGTATCTACCACAGATATATTTCTATCAAAAATAATGTTTTTGAACCATAAAGAAGCATGGGTGTCATTTTTCCTTGCAGTTGTTGAGAAACACATTAAATACCATCCATATAGCCTTAAAGATCAAATATGGTAGTTGAGAAGTTAGTTGCAACATTAATGGCATTGACAACTGAAAACACGTCAGTAGGGAATATTGTTAAAGTTTTGGACTCTAAACAATACTTGGTTCAATTATTAAAATTTTCATAAGCCTGCGAAACCATCTTCATTAGACATTGAGCATTGGGTCTACAACATATTTCTTGCTAGAAGAATGAGAAGATGAAAGGAAAAATGGAAAGGTTTGAAAGAGTGAAAAAGGGAAGAAGGTGTTAGGATTTGATAGTCAACAGGAAGACTTACGTCTTATCATGGAATGTGATAAAGGGTAAGACAAAATTATGAAGACTTACAATGTCAAGGATAGAGGATCAGGTCAAAGGCATTCATCTTATCATAGAGATAAGATAGAAGGTTGATGAAAGTCTCAATCTCTGAAAGCTAAAGGAAAGACATTAGGGATTGAGGGTTGGTAGAAGGCTTACAGCTAATGATGAAGTGATGACAAGAGTTAGAGAGAAGGGACAATCCTCGAAACCCAAAAACTTAGAACATGTCAAGTTTAGAAGATATTATCGGAGCTTCAATGATTGAAATGAAGGCCTAAGACTTTGAAAAAGAAGGAGGTAAAGGTCAAGGGTTAAGGCCAATGAATGAAACCCAAAAAAAATAGGAAAGCGATGGAAAGAAATGGAAAAGAGGAAGAAGGTCTAGAGCGATAGACATGGAAAGAAAGCAAGCAAACAACCAAAATTTTGAAACATCAAAAAATTTATACAACCATGTTTCAATTTTTTCACAAATGGTTTTTTTCATTATTGCTTGGCAAAGGTTAGATGCAACTAACAAAGGGACTTGAGCATGATACATCATTAATATCTCTCAGATCGATTATAATTGATGGGAACCATGAAGGGATATCACAAAGTGATAGCATAGATCATTATAAATTCATCAAATTTATAGGTGCCAACATTGACTCTAATTGGGGAAATGTCTCTTGTAGGCACATCAAGAATCCAAATCTTCGAGAAGCAGACCAAAAATAGGGAACAACAAGGATTGAGATTGAATTACACATCATGAAAAATAAGGTTCATGATTGAACCTAACAACACAACCAAACCACAAAAATAAATAACATATATTACAAAGGCTCAGAGAACCTTACACTTAAGAGAAGTAATGCTTGAGATGTTGACCATGAACCGAAAGCTCCATGAAATTTCCATCAAATCTCCTAAGATAGAATGTTGGTTGACCACATCCTTCAATAATTTGATAAGGCCCAACCCACTGTGCATCAAAATTCCCATGCTTTCCCTTATCTTCTAACCTAGAATTATACATGAGTACAAGATCTCCAATATGAAACTCCCTTTTGAAAACCCTCTTATCAAAGAAGTACTTCACCTTTTTTGTCTCAACAAATTTCTCTCACTAGAATTCCTTCTAGTTTCTTCCAATTCAGTCAACTCATGTATTCTTTGAGATAACACTTTCTTCTTATCCTTTAATCTGTTGCAACAACTTTTACACTGGTAATTCAAGGCTACTTGGAAATTTGGATTCAACAACATACGCTAGTTCAAATGGAATCTTCCTAATAGCCTTCTTATAGGTTACCCTATTTTCCCAAACAACAAACTTTAACTTATCATCCCACCTTTTTCTTGTTTGCATCCAAGGTTTTTCTAATGATATTCAAGATTCATTTGTTGCTTGATTCATCTTGTCCATTTCCTTAAGGATGATAAGGTGATGAATGTGTTAAATATATCCCATATTGTGAACACAAACAAACAAAATTCTTGGATCTCAAACACGTTGAATTGTCAACAACAATTCTTGATGGCACAAAAAACCTGGTGTTTATGTTATTTATCAAAAAATCAATCACCACCTTTGAGGTCGCATTTCTTATATGGATTGCCTTCACCCATTTTGTAAAGTAATTAGTGGCCACTAATATCCACTTGTATTTATTGCTAGAATTTTTTTCTATTTCCCCTTTGAAATCAATACCCCACTATTGGACTGGAGCCTCCACTAAAATGATTGTGAGGGGAAGTGCACCTACAAATTTCAACTTGTCAAAAAACTCTTTGCAAGAATCACATCCTTTTACAAACTTGGACACATCCCTAAATAATTTTGGCCACCTATAAACCATCCTCATAATCTTATGAGTGGTGGTCTTTGACATATAATTTCCACCACATAATCTATGGTGTCATTCCTTTGTAACTCTCATTCACTGCTCATTTAAACATCTCAGGACTACACCATCAAGGTTTCTCCACATCAACTATCCTTTGAGAAACACATACCTCTGAGCCTCAAGTTTCAAAGATCTCTTTTGCTTATCATTCAACTCAGGAGGATAATTCAGGTTTTTCAAATAAAATATAATATCCTTATACCAATGATAAACCTTCAATTGACATGAAATGAAATGAGGGTCAGAGTTAACCTGGTGGACCTTAGCAGCATCCAAATTTTCCCCAGCCATTAATTTTTTTGTCCCTTGACCTCTAATCAATTTAGTTGTTTGTATCTCCATGTCATAATCTTGGATCTTATTGATCCATCTACACCTTTTTCTTTATGCATCCTACTGCACAAAGATGTCCCTAACAATTGTATGTGGGAAAAAAGTGGTGATCTTAGCCCCTATAAGGTAAGGTTTGAGATTTTTCACAACTTTAATAAGAGCATAGGCTTGCTTCTCCATCATAGAATAATTCAATTCAACATCTCTCAGTGATTTGCTGAAGAAAGCTATTGGTTGCTCATAACCATCCTTATTTTTTGTAGTAGAACAACAATAGTATAGAAAGATGCAAAAGAAAATAGTTGGAAAGGCTTAGAATAATCTGGAATCACCGGCACCAGTTCCTTTTTAAGTGCATATTTTATATCTAAAAAGGAGTTTGTTGAATCTTTATCCCAACTTGAAGATTTCCCCTTCTTCAATACCTTGGATATGGATTTTGTCTTCTTAGCAAAGTTGGGAACAAACCTTGGAACAATTGTTTGATCAAAGAAATATTGGGTTGCATTAAATTTTTTGGGTTGTTGAATAAGGTCAATAGCTTTGAAATGTTCAGGATCAATCCTTATCCTTCCTGAGACACAATGTTCCCAAGGATTTTACCTTCTTCCACACCAAAGATGCACTTCTTGGGATTCAAAGATATCCCATACTCTAGGCACCTTTGGAAGACTAACTCTAAATATTTGCAATGATCATTTCAATCCTTGGAGTAAGTAGCTGAGTCATCTTGATAGATAACCATTATTTCATGTATAAGGCATGCAAAAGTTATATCCATAGCCCTTTGAAATGTGGCCCCTGCATTCTTCAACCTGAATAGCATATGAACATATACAAAATGTCCTCATGGTGTAGTGAAAGTTGTCTTGTGCTACTTAGATTCATCTACCATGACTTGGTTGTAATTCAAGAAACCATCCATCATGGACATTAGCTTTGACCCTGTCACCTCTTGTAGCAAATGATCCATGCTAGGCAATGGATAATTATCCTTGAGAGACTTGATATTCAAATTTATAAAGTCCACACACAGTTTGATGTCCCCACTCTTTTTTCTAATAGGAACAAGGTTAGACACCCATTTTGAATGTCCAATTGGTTTAATAATACCACCTTTCAGTTTCATCAATTCCTTCTATATTTAAGGGGCGAGAATATGGTTGATTGATGTTTCTTTTATTTTAATGGCCTTGCACCAAGCTCCAATGGGATGGTATGCTAGAACAAGTCTTGTTTGTAAGCCTTTAATTCATTATAAGACCAAGCAAAGCATTTTTTTTTGTAATTTCTTAATAATGCAATCAAATATACACTTTTATGTAGGTCTTAACTTCTTAACAATATAAACCATTTTAAGAGTTGATTCAGTTCCTAAGTTTATACCCTCTATGTCTTGTTCTTTGATAGGATTACTTCTTGTTTTATAACAATCAACATTGTCAAACATTCTCTCTAAAGTAACAAGGCCTCTATGAATGGTATTGGTTTTGAGTTAGATGATTTCATTCCCAAAAAGAGTCTTTTTACCTTTTTGGTCCTTCACCATGGGTACTTAGTCAATTTATTGGTTTTAAAAATGATTAATGCAATTCGAGAACTCATAAATATGTTGGTGATCATTGAAAACCTGTTAGGTATATGTTGTCTAGAATACTAGGCTTGGAAGAATCTCAACCTCATAATTGTAGTAATGGGGAATGAAAGAAGCATAAATTTTGAAGCTAACGTAGCAAGCACATTGACAACTAAATTACATTCCCTTTCCACCCAAGTGATTTTGAATGCATTAAAAGTTTCAATAGTATCCTAAGAAACATTCCTATACATTATTAGCTTTCTTTATTTTGCAATATACGCGCCTCTAACTTGAGACACCACAAGTTCTGAATCATGATGCCCTCTAATGTATTTGATTCCATATTTTGAAGCCATATTTAAACCAAGCAACAAAGATTCATACTCTACCACATTGTTAGTGCACTCAAAGTTCAATCTGAAAGTGAACTTGTAATCTTTTCCCCTAGGGGACATCAATATAATTTCTATACCATTACCTTCTTTTGAACATGCACCATCAAAATGTATATTCCAAAGTCCATCATTTCCTCGATGAGGATGTGGGGGAACAAAATTAGAATCAAATTGTTTATTAGATTCATCATTATAGTAGCCTACCAAACAACTAGGCTCTACATCAAGGTAAAAAATCTCATTTGTTAATTCATTGGGATTCTCAACAATGATCATCATTTATTTTCCCTGTGCAATTAAACATTTTTTCCATACATTAGAATGGTAGCAAGAATAAATCTATTTGAAGTCTACCACCCATTGAAGTTTCCCACTTCCTCAATAGTAACATACCCCACTTATCTGGACAATCAACTATGATAATATTCATTTAAAAGTCTTTCCCAAGGTATGTAGCAGGCCACATTGGAACATTATTTACCATCCCTATTACATTTACCTCGTGAGAATCCATGGCATAACATTTATCATAGGATTTTGAAACTTGCAGTCCTAAATGATTCATAACTTCTAATGACATCACATTACTAGATGCTCCAGAATCTAGCATACGGTTATGAACTAGGCAACCATTTATTAACAAAGATGTATAAAATAGATCATTGGTTTGACTGTTACCTGTGGAAACAATGCCCAGATAAATTTTAGGGGTCTCTTCTATACCATACCTTGGGAATAGTTGTAACTTTATCAAAATTATCAACCATGGTAGGGGAATTGATGTATGAAAATGTCCTTTCCCTATGTTCAGGGATGCTTAGCAGCTCTCTGATTGGAACTTGAACTTTTATTTGACTAAAGACTTGAGCCATGTCAATTGGCCAGTTTGAAGGAAAAGGAATAGAAGAGGGGACTATCACAACATTTATATCAGGTATTATAGAGTATAAAAAGTGAGCCACTACAAATGATAATAAAATCCTCTGAGAATCCAAGTTTCAACCCTCCACTTAAGTAAGCCTTCAGGTAACTGTGACCTTCAAGTTTACCTATTAATTAATTGAATATATGTTTTAATATGGACATAAATTATTTGAACCCTTTATACTTTAAAAACCAAAAGTACAAAGCACAAAGATTTCTTAGAAAACCTAACAAGCTCTATGTCCAGGACTAACATGTGGCTATAATATGACAATATGCCACACTAGTGTCCCATACAGACAAAAAACAAAATTGTCACAAAGAAACTCAGAATACTTTGTACAATGTTATGGACATGAAAGGATATGAAATATGGTTGTACAACAAATATAGTGATTAAAAGGAAAATACTAAATGAATTTAAATGAGAATGATAAGGAAGAGTTTAGAATGTTACCAAGACATCTGGAAAGATTGAAGATTCCCTTCTAATAGCTCCTTCACCTGTACCTACACACTATTGGCTAGCAGATTGGGTACCTTGAGAAATCACAATTCAATACTCAAAAGGTGTTGAAATTAACCGAACAACTCTAAATATCAACCCCTTAACAAAGATGATTATTCTCTGAATTTTATCTAGGTACAACTCCCTCACATGATTTTCAATGAATTAAAATACCAAAACTAAATACCATGTATGCTTTTAACCAGAAAGTAGGAAAGGTATACCCAATATCAGAAAAATTCCCAAATATCAGGTGCGAGATCCAACGAATAAGATGTATCAGCACAAAGACTAATTAATCACCAGGAATAAAATGTATGCCCAATACTATTAAGAAATGAAATCAATTATGAAGAACTGCATTACTTACGCAAAGATAAGACATGCATTAAGATATTCCCAAACACACATATTGAAGAAATCAGATTACTTCACAACCGAATTGTACACAGACAAAACAATAGTTTCATTAATAACTAGTATTGAGCAGTATTCAAAAAAATGTCTACAGATAGAACATATGAAAATAGATACATTAAATAGGCAGATGAAACTACCTCTTCATGTCCCAGGCCAATCAAATGAAAAGACACATAAAAGAAAGAAAGGAAAGTTAATCCATCACGATGGCGTCGCTTCATTTCCAGCTTTTGGAGTAGCCAAAGGTTTTGTTCGCCACGCCTGGAAATCTTTGAGGATATGCATCAGGTCCTTATGCTGAGGAATAATTATATTTTTCATCCCAACCTTCCATGTCATATGGTTTTCCTTAGTTGTTTCCATATGACGCTCATAATTTTTCATGAGGTCAATTGCCTATGATGAGACCAAGTGTAATTCACTAAGTTTTTGCAAGTGTTCATCATTAAGTGAGGGTGAATCAAGAGTCTCGACCATTTTATGGAAACTATCTATTAGGCTCCTAACATCCATGTCATTTCTCATTTCACCTTTATCTTGGAGCAAACCAAGAGCCACCAAGGTACTCAATGCTTCATCTAAAATTTTAGTGCATTCATTAATGATGTCTTTAAGTTTATGCACATTTTGTTTAGCAATCTATAACTTCCACTCCACCCCTTTAGTCCACAACAGATAACGAGTGTCTAAAGCATTTGGTATAACCTAGTCTGTAGCCAACTTTTCCATGTCTGAGCTCAACATTAACTTTAATTCAATTTGGTAATTATTCCATAACTTCTCCTCTTTTTCAGTCGTAATGACCTCTTCCCCTAAGGAGGTTTTCGAGGCATTCATCTCTTGGAAGCATTTTATGGATTCAGTAATGACAAGGCTTCCCTTCTTAACTAGAGACTCAATCCAATCATCTGCTGCCCTACTTAGGCTTTAACAGCTTTTAATTTTAGTCAAGGCCTCCTTCCCAACCACAGTAAGTGATTCTATAGAAGAATTGACTTGAGAGAGAGGTTGAGGAACAATATCAAAAATAGACTTTAGGCATTCAGTAAAATTACAAACTTGGGCTTTCAACTCATCTTTACTTTCTTTATCCTTCTTCGACCTCTCAACCATTTTGGTTGCAAACACCTGAAAAATATGAACATCTCCATCCCTAGTAGGAGGGATGAGGTCTACTCTGTTCACTTCAAAATCACTTACAACCGCCTGAGAAACATCCCTCTACACTGAAGGATGCACAATTTCTATTTGGACTCTCCCTGATTCTGTGTCATCTATCAACCGAGCAGTAGTTTTTAACTTCTTAGGTTTTGGGGTCAAATTTCTCTGCAATAGCTGATCCACCATATCTTGTTCAGGAAAGCTAGGTTGTATAGCTTTCATTTTCTATGACAATGAATCCTCCAACCAGGTTGGAGTTACTGAAACCTTGGTTTCCTTGAAACTTGGAGACTTGAAGAGTGTCTTGGTGACTAGGCGAGTATCCTCTGTAGGTGCAATTGTTTGTGACCTATGAGTTGTGTTCACCTCTCTGACAGGTGATTCATCTTGGGAGGGGGAGGAATTGATATTTAGGGTTTCTAAACCCTCCTCTTCTTTTTCTCCTTCATTTTCTTTCTCCAGAGTAGGCAGGCTAAAGATATTTTCTCTACAGGTTTGTGAATAAAAATTCTTGTCCAATGGATCTTCATCGCCACCTCCTTGGGATCCAAAAGGTAAAGACTGAGAAGCATTGCTAACTGATTTCCCGCTACAAAAGGCCTCAGAAGTGCCTTCAGCAGGCTACAAATTTTGAGACCTAGTGTGGGGATGGGATTGCTCAGTTTTCTTCTTTGTCACCCATTCTCGTGTTCTAGTCAAAACATCAGTATTTTTTGCTTCAATGGTCTCTTTTTCTTTGAAATTCTAGTCCATAGTAGGAATAGGCTGATTCTCTATCAATTCGGTATACACTGGGTCTACCATGCTAGACCCATCTTCCACAATTCCCTGCAAATCCCACATCAAATCATAAATTATTATTTGTTCCAATGTCAACCTCATCTAGCTCCTCCTTACCTCATATTCATCGAAATAGTCAGCCCAATAGTCTTCAAGGCTAGATTGATGGTAAAAATTAGGGCTCAATTTCAAGTTATTCTTAATGTAATCCTTTAAATCAAAGGGGACTTTCTCATCATACGAAGGCATGTTATACTTGGACAATTCCTTCTTAATATTTAGAGCATTTGACATCGATTGACAACTATATGGACCAAAACCAAAAGGGAAACAAATTGTCAATCTTTTCCTATCTTGGCATAATCTGTTAACATCAGCCAATTGCCTACTTACCTCAATAATCACCCACTTGTCTTCAGGATACTTAGGAAATTTTATAGGAAATATAGCATATCCACCAACCCTAATGTATGAGAATCTCTCGAATTGAATGAAATGGTTTCCATAGAAATCAACAAACTGCATAGCCTCAGGTGATAGCTACATTGTAGGATGTCCCTGTATTTCTCTGACCATCCTCATGGAGAAAGTGTCAGTCACCCTTCTGAAATGTTGAAAACTCTTGTGAAGCTGGAGTTTATCATGATAATCATAAAATGGTACTTTTCTTGGAGGAAAATCACTTGGTCTTAATCTAGGCCAAGGTCTAGTGTTGGCAAGGGCATATATCAAATACAAAGACATATAGAAAAAAAATTTAAGAGTAAAGAATTTCATCAACTCATGTAGGCAGTCACTAATTATCTCTGCCCAGTCTAGGAACTATTCTCCACTCAAAATGATCTAGATAAAGAAATACATCCATTCTTCGAATCCATGAACATTCTCATTCCCCCTCACCCTATGTAACAATACTACAATGTTGGCCACTTCTATGAAATTATTTTTGTGTAGGTTACGAGGAAATTGGGACTTACCCTTCTTTGGTTTGGCCAACCAATTCTTTGCTATCACATTTTCTGTAAAACCCTTTCTTTGTAGTGAATTCAATTTGGGAATGGGTCATGTTCATGGGTGAATACTCCTCTCTCTTTGGAATCCTCAAGCAAGACACAATAGTAGACCTCTGAACCTTCAAAACAAGTCTAATGTCTTCGGTTCTAACCTCCCGTGTCTGTGAATTATAATGTATTATGCATTCTTGAATGAGTTCAGGGTATTGCAGGGCTATGGGAAATGTAGCAGCTTCAACTAACCCACTGTCTATCACTCATTCAATGATGGGATAAGGATTGGGTTTATTGAATTTATTCCACAATTCATCCAAACTAACGGGCCCTAGACAAGTATCACCAATTTTTGGACCCTCATATGTTAACCCAGATATATGTTCACAACCCATTTATTTAACCCTTATCATGAATAATAAATAATAGTTTTTGACAATAGATGTTTTCTACAATGTAGGCAGAAACAATCTAGAGAATAGACCAAAATGAGTGAAATCTGAAAATACCTCAATGGCAGACACTACAACTTGAACTTCACATCTTCTCTAGTTCGTCTCTAGAGAATTTGCAATGAGAATGTTTTTCCAACACTTTAATTTCTTAAAGCTTGATTTCCCAGAAAAACATGGAAGTAGATGAGCATTTAATTCCTTAACTCACCTCATAACACGTGGTAGCTATCGTGTCACCACTTCCAATATAACTGTCTTCCAAAAATTTAAAAACAAATTTCTACAAGCGGTGAAGTGGGGAGTTTGGTGAACTTCACAAATATGTGCCTAAGTTCAAACGTCATGGTGAAACGCTGCCCAAACAAATAACCTTCAGACTAAGAGCAAAAGAGAGTTTGACAGAACACACAAAACACTTCTTGAGTTTAAAGTGGAAAAGTGATTTAAATATGGAAAAGTGATTTAAATAGGTATAAACGACAAAGGGAAAAGTTTGACAAACTTAATAAAACACCACCTGGGTTCGAACTATGACCTAAAATACCGCCTATATAAGACTATGAGTGGTTTATAGAATAGTGAATGATTTAAAATGAAGCATAGAAAAAATATAATGGTAACACACACATAAGACCAAAGAGAAGGGTCATGTGGCTATATAGGAATTTGTCTCAGTTAAACCCTCATTTTGGTTCCCACCTCCATGGACAGCCTTAGACAAGATGATAGAATTAGGCATAAAATAATAGAAAGAACAGTATGCTAATGAAAATAAAGATAGTATGCTTAATATAAAATCTCAAATAGTTACCACCCTCAAACACAAAAGTGAAGTAGCTTGTTGGTGCAATGGAGAAGTGTAAGATTCCTCAAGATGAAATTGACTTCTTCAAGTGATAGCTATGGAGTTCTACAAGATGTCATTGTGATCATAGTAATGGTGGAATAATGGAGTTGTAGGAAGTTGTGAATGAGAGAGAGGAAGAGATAAAGAGTGTTGTAGAATTCTAAAATAATTGTGTATATACTTGAAATGATCCAAATTATCAACCAAGAAGAAAGGTTTTTGGTCCCAAATAGCATGACCAAATGATTCTCGATAAAAGTGTAGGTTGGAAGAGGTATTACACTACCAAAATGTGACAAGTGTAACGTACCAACGGCTAACAAAGTTGTGGATTTTCACTAGATGCTAGCTCGATGCACAGATGTTTGTGTAGTGTACACCTGCTTGAGCAAGAATCGGACTTAACCATCAAGGAACTAGACATGTACTCTATTAAAAAGTGTAATTATCTTAATTATAACTAAAGAGGAAGGTGTATGTAATGTAAAATTGCATAGGATGCAATTTACGACATTACAAGTATAAAAATCATTACCTAATCATTAATAGCAAGTTGTTTTGTATTTATTGTTTTTCCAATCTCTTATATCGCCTTCTATTTGGCACCTTCTCCCATAATTTATTGATTTTGCATATGGTTTGTTGATATATCAACCTCTTTCATCTTTAGGACATATACTTTTTGTAGGGATACAGTTGGTAAATTCTTTCTTGGTGGAGAATTTTCTAGAGACCTATTTTTCGTTCTTTTTGCATCATATTCTTTTTTATTCCCTTTATTCAAATGTGTCGATGATATATTTGGAGCAGCTACACGATTAGTTGTCCTTGGCACCAAATTGTCTTTTTCTTAGCTAATATTCAATTTGTATCTAAATGACAACAAGTTTGGTGAGAGTTTTGATATCCTCCTTATATGGATTTGCTTTATTATACCTCTACCTCATTTGTTCCTTGAGTTGTTCAAAATATCTATTTGGAACCTCAAAGGGAACATGGTAGTTTTCATAATCATTTTGAAAAAATTCCTCACCCTCATAGGCATCAAACTAATCTACATTGGCATCATCATAACATTTGGGTGCACTATCATGCTCTTGGAATCAAGTGCAACTACAATAACACACTTGCATTGATCATGAGGCAAGTAACATTTATCACACCAAAATTAATCTTGTTGAAGATTTGCATGATCCTTCCTCAAGGGATCAAGGATGTGTCTCTCATGGTATCTTTGGTTTGAGTTTCTTAGTGATGTTTTTTTATCATTACATCTAGGTCTCTTAGACCAATCATAATTATAGGTCTTGTTATGTAACCTCTAAACCTCATTAAAATGTGTAGGAGAAATATTGGAGGACATACATTTTTTATTCTTTGCCACCTTGTATGAAAGATCCTTCATAGCTCCCATCAATTTATCTAGTTTTTCTTCAGTAATGAGAGGCTTATTGGAAGTTGTATTTGGTTTCAAAAGTTTTATATCAACTCTTTTTTATCTCTCTCAGATTCCTTCAAATTTCTATCTATGTTGATCACCATTGCATATGCTTCTCTCAAGGTCTGAGGGTTCTTATCTCTCAAAAGATAGCCTAAATTTGAATCAAAAGCACCACAATATAAAACAAGGCACAAAGGCTCATTTGGCCTTACTTGGTAAGGTACTTTCCTCATTGTCATGATGAATCTATTATTGAAATTAGTAACAAGTTCATTTACCCCTTTTTTATGGTAGTTAGCTCATGGATTTCAAACTTTGGGTCCACTCTTTCTCCAAATTGCAGTAAAAAATCCTCATAAAATCATCCCATGAGTCTATACTATTATTTGGAAGACTCTTGTACCATTAATTTGCACTTTCCTCCAATTATTGCAAAAAAATATTCATCATGACATATTCATCTTCAATCTTATATTCATTAGTGAAATCTATGAAATTCCTTAAATGGTCCTCACCAATGATAGCATCGTTACCTTGGAATTTTGGTACCTTGCCTCTAATCTCAATTGTAATTGGATTAGGATAATTATAAATATTGCAAAACTCCAACTTTCTATATCTTTCTAATCCCAATGGTGGTCTCATCGAAATAAATCTTTGAGCTTGCCTTCTAGGGTTGACCCCAACATTTTGTACTATTTTTTGTTGCAGGGGATTAGGATGATTTTGCTGAGAAAAAGGAACTTTCTGAACTGGAATACCTAGTGCCACGTTTTGAGGTTGAGCAACATTTTGTTGTTGATTCACTAGTAGGGCTTGCTGAGTTAATTGGGCCTATTCTAATGCAATTTTTTTTAGAAATCTGAAATAGATTGAATAACCTAAGAAATTTTTTAAGAGAAAATCAAAGTTACATAAACTAGAAAAACATAAGAATGCAAATCAGGACTCCAAGAGATTATGCAATATTGATATGACAAAATTGCATCAAGGTGCATGTATGCCAAAGTATGCAACAATGCAAGAGAATGAATGGATGCAAGAGTATGCAAATACAAGATAGGTAGTTATTTTATATAAAACTTAGGAGAGGAGGTAGGTGGAAAATGAAACCAATAGAAATCAACCACAAAAAGTGGAGATACCCACCAAAAGTGGAAAGTATGGACCACCAAAAGTGGAGGATGCCACCAAGAGTGGAATGTGTTCCACCCTTTAAGGAAGGTGACACCACATACTTATCTCCTAGTAATAAACTCACTTTGTTATCCTAAGCAAGCTTAATTAAGTTTAGGAAAAGCCTAGGACTAAGGGAATTAACCCACTAGGAAAATAAAAACCTACACCAACACCCCCCCTTAAGTGCAGCTTAGGAGGATGCAAAAGATTATGGGTCCCAACAAATGAAGCCATGTTAGGTACCCATTACATATAAAATCCCCCCCCAAAGAAGAAGAATTCCCATCCCACAAAAAGGAAGTACACCCTCCCATAATAGATAGAAATGAAGTGGAAGGAAAAAGAAGCCCCTTGAAAGAGATCCAATGGTAGCTGCTCGAAACTGGATGTAGAAGATGGTCCACAATCATCAAACAACATTCCTCCCCTTAGGAAGAAACAAAACCAAAGGTGTATGTGAGCTATCTCCCCACTCTTGAAAGGAATATGTAGGAAGAAAACTCAAGATGTATGGAGTCTCTAAACTCGGGTCAAGTGTCCCCATGTCGATGTTGAAGGCTCCCACAATCAAATTAGGCGTTCTAGGCCCACACTGTTGAAAATGAAAACTCGGAATCTCCTAGAGACTAATGTAAAACATAATCCAAAGACTCAAGTATCTCCTTTGAAGATGTATCATCCAAATGTTGATCCAAAATATCCACACTCATGTCAAACTATGATGAATGATCATGCAGAGATTGAACAAGAGGGTTAAAGTGTTCCCTCACAGCAACTAAAGAAGAATCATCTTCATCAAAGAGAAGATGAATACACTCAATAGTGTTTCCCAAATCTGCAATATGTGTCTCCATAAACAAGTCTACAATACCTGTCAAGAGATCATCCAAAGCTAAATCAAGAAGACTATAGATATCCTATTGCAAGAAGTCACTGGAAGTTTTCAAAGAAGCAACACTGAAATTTGAAGTAGCAATAGTAGATGGTGATGGGGAATCAATGAATTGATCATACACATAAGATGTGTCCATGCAAGATGGGGAAACACAAGTCTTAATATCATCCACAATAGCCTGGTTCTCCAAGGAAACATCACTTTCAAATGAAGATCCAATGTCTCCATACAATTTTTGAATGATGGTCCAAGCAGTGAAAGGGCACTCAGTGTGCTCTACATGATGTAGAATATCCTTAGAAATAGTAAGAAATATTAGTCCAGAGACCATGTCATTATTGTTAAACCATGCATTCTTCTGATTATAGCCACTTGGCTCAAGAATGAGTCCAAGGAGATAGGGCAGTAGATCCTGCTCAAGGAAATGATTATTTATCCCTTTTTTCCAAGACAAATAATTCTCTGAAGTTAGCTTGACAATAGAAGGATGGAAATAATTTTCAAGAGACATGCTTAACACCCCCATAAATGGAACTTTATCCTAGTTTGTGATTACAAATTGTTTGTATAATCCCCCCAAGATTGATACTAAAAAGAAACTTTAAGTGAATGCAAAAAAGAGACATCAAGAGACACCCTCCCTTTTCACTAGTCTCATAAATTACCCCCCAAATATATTAAAATGTTGGCACTTTATGATTAGTGCATTTACAAAGCCTTTTCCAAGATAAACGCTCATTAGGCCCACAATGACCAAAATTATGAATTCTGATACAAAATGAATCCGAGATAAAATATGGAAAAATTAGATTTTTAGATATGTAGTTCTCTTCAATACCTTTCCAACGCCTATTTGTTTCCAAAAAATGGAGCTTTGAGGCGAAAGTTAGGGCCTATTGAAGAAAAAATGCAACAATAGCATCAACTTGCAATATCTGAAAGAAAATATAGAAAATTTTATGTTCAAAACCTTTGTAGATGGAAATTTCTCATCTCCAGATTTCCAAAAATATCTCATTTGTAGAAAACAGACATCGTGGCGAAAAGTTATGATTTTTTAAAAAACAGGCTAAATTTTGCTTGTAGTGATGACCCCCTGGCAAAAGAAAAATTTGCCAAAATCAAATTCGTATAAAATAGACAAAATTTTATATGAGAATAGGGGTTTTTGGGCCTTTTCAATGCAATGAAAATGTTCGTTTGGGCTGAAAATGCTTCAATAAAAAAAAATTCACAAAACTAAGCTTCAAACCCCCGTTTGCAACTTTGTTAAATGATCTCCAATTTGGATGAAACAAAAGCCAAATCTGACTTTCTCAAGCCTTCTGTAAGTGTTGAAACATTAAAAAATGCTACCAGTATAACTAGAAATGTGATCTCACAAAATATATATGCAATATAAAGAGGTTATTAGATCATTGCAAATCCTTTATGATTCTCCATATCGTTTAAAATGCAAGAGAAGAGGAAAAAAGAATTTACAAGATCTTTACAAGAAACTCAATCTCTCAATTAGGAATCTATGAACTTAGATTTATTAAAACAAAAGCTCTGATACCATGTTAGAAATCTGAAATAGATTGAATAACCCAAGGAACTTTTTGAGAGAAAATCAAAGTTACATAAACTAGAAAAACATAAGAATGCAAACTAGGACTCCGAGAGATTATGCAATGTTATTGTGACAAAATTTCATTAAGAGCTTCCAAGATGAAAAGATACAAAGTAAAGATACATGAATAATGACTACATGCATCAAGGTGCATGTATGCCAAAGTATGCAACAATGCAAGAGAATGAATGGATGCAAGAGTATGCAAATACAAGCTAGGTAGTGAGTTTATATAGAACTTAGGAGAGGAGGTGGGTGGCAAATGAAACCAATAGGAATCAACCATGAAAAGAGGAGATACCCACCAAAAGTGGAAAGTATGGACCACCAAAAGTGGAGGATGCTACCAAGAGTGGAATGTGTTCCACCCTTTAAGGAGGTGACACCACATACTTATCTCCTAGTAATAAAATCACTTTATTATCCTAAGCAAGCTTAATTAAGTATAGGAAAAACCTAGGACTAAGGAAAAATAAATTAACCCACTAGGAAAATAAAAACCTACACCAACAATTTGTGCCTCTATTTGACATTGCCTTTCTTTGAGATGATCAATAAGATCAATGTGTTGATCTAATTCCCTTTCTCTATGGTAATTTTCTAACTAGATGTTTGGTTCAACATCTTAGAAAGGGATTTCAAAATATTTCTCAAAAAACTCAGGAGTATGATATTTTTCTTCCATTGATTTCTCAGAGATTGAAGCATAAGGTTTCTTTGAGATGTGACTTAAGATAAACCCACTTTTATATTTTCTACTCTAGGATCTATTTCATTTCAAATCTATTATAGTCATGGCTGAAAGTTCTTCTAGTAGTTCTAACCCCATTATTAGTTGAATCATTTGATGTGTATTGATAAAAATCTTTAGAATAATTTCTTCTACCTGAAGTATTCACTTTTTTTAGTGTTTCTTGAATTGTGTAAAGGAGACTTACTCAGATTTTTGTCTTTCCAGTGTTCTTATTGCCTTCTTGCACTAGTAGAACTAGCTTTAGGAGTTTATCTTCTAACATAAAATTTTGGATCTTCCTTGACAAATTCGCCACTCCCTGAAGGATAAAATACTTGAAACTAAAAAACTTCCAATTTAAAACCAAAACCCAACACTTTCTTGGTCTATCACCAAATCTTTTGAAAATATTTTTTATCTTTTATGTCCTTGGAAATAATGCTAATTTTGTTGGTGACTAGAGCTATAGGCCTCAAATACCTAAGGCTTGATAATCCTCTAGGTGTCAGGGGTATCAGACTCAATAATATCACCACTAACCTATCTTTAGGTTGAGCAACTAAGGACCAATGATTGATGTGGGTAAGACCTCCTTCAGCTTTGAAATACCAAGGGGGTTTTCCCTAAGATGTTGAATTGATGATTAAAATACTAAACAATACCTTAAAACAAACTATACCCACTGCACAATATATCCCAATACTAGTGTCACATTATACCTATGTGCTAGTTTAGATATGTAAGGATGAGAACCTTATTAACAGATAATCTACCATATAAGTGTTTGTGAATAATTTTATGATACTCCCTTGTATTGTTCTATTCATTCAGATATGGCAGTAAAACACAAAGAAAGTAAAAAATTAAAAGGTTTTTGAGTTGATGTGTTTGGAGTGTGTCGAGGATGATGGGAGATAAAGCCAATCACAGATTGTTGCCTTTATCCATTGGGAAATAGATTCTTTTGGTTTAATCAAACAAGCAACAACTTAAAACAAGGTGATGACTTAATCAAGTCACTACAAAAGACTACGCCTTTCACAATGTGTAGGAAAGTTGGGATCTACATATTCATTTAGAAAGATAATAGATAGTTGCATAATATTAAGAGATTCTCCTTAGTAATCCTCAAGTATACCAACACATTTCCTTTATTATATTGAAAACATACCATGCAAAGGCTCTACAAGGATTTTACAGAGTTTTGGTTGAAAAACTAATCAATATACATCTAGAAATGCATACCATACATAAGGAGACACTCAACTAAGGTTGATTCTACCTTTAATCAATCAATCTTCAAAGCTTACAAACATTATTGTAGGTTCAAGAGAAAACCCATATCATTACAATACAAAAATAACTACACCCAGAATTGGAAATCAAAACCTAGGGTTTCCTATGAATATCTTTCTTTTGTTGGATCTAAAACTGCTTCTCTCTATATAAATGTTATCCTCTTCTCTTTATCTTCCTTCTTTGATTGAAACTTATATATATATCCTTTTTCATCACTCGGAAACCATAACAAAAATAACCACAAACGTGAGAGACCGTATTGGGTTCCCATGTCAGATGGCATAATACTCACATGGTCACACATCATAAATCCATTCCTTAGCATTAATGAGCACACGAATAAGGAAGAAAACCCTCGTGAAATTTGCAACAAATCTCTATCATGAATATATTTCTGTCAAACGGATGTCTTTGAACCATAAAGAAGCATATTCATCATTTTTCCTTGTAGTTGTTGAGAAACACATTAAATACTATCTATGTAGCCTTAACGATCAAATTTGGTAGTTGAGAAGGTAGTTGCAACATTCATGGCATTTATGACTAAAAACATGTCAATTGGGAACATTACTGAAGTTTTGGGCCCAAAGAAATACTTGGTTCAATCATTAAAATGTTCATAAGCTCATGAAACCATCTTTGTTAGACATTAGGTGTCGGTTCTACAACATACTGCTTGTTGGAAGAACGAGAAGATGAAAGGAAAAATTGAAATGTTTGAAAGAGTGTGAAAATGAAGAAGGCATTGGGAGTCGAGAGTTGGGAGGAAGATTTACGTCTTACCATGTCAAAATATAATAAAGGGTAAGAATAAATTTTGACCTTCGAAAGGCAAAAGAATTACATTGTCGAAGATAGGGGATCAAGCCAAAGGCATTTGTCTTATCACAGAGATAAGACAAAAGGTTGACAAAAGACTTGATCTTTTAAATCTAGAGGAAAGACATCGATGATCAGGTGTCAGGAAAAAGGCTTACACCTTATGACTAAGTGATGGTGAGAGTTACAGCGAAGGGATGATCCTTGAAACCCCAAAAATTAAAACATGTCAAGTTTAAAAGATATCATCAAAGCTTTGGTAATTGGAATAAATACATAAGGCTTTGAAAAAGAAGACAACAAAGATCAAGGGTTAAGGTCGATGAATGAAACCTAAAAAAATTTAGCAAGGTAATGGAAAGAAGGGGAAAAAAGGAAGAAGGTATGGAGCAATAGATGACAAGCAAGCAAGAAAACAACCAAAAGTCTGAAACACCGAAAATTCTATACTTTTCCATTTTTGAGGATTTTTGCAAATAGTTTTTTACTGTAGCTTAGAAAAGGTTAGATGAAACTAACAAAGAGACTTGAGCATGATACATCATTAATATCCCTCGAGTCGGTTATAACTGATGGGAATCATGAAGGGATAGCACAAAGTGACAACACAAAGCATTATAGATTTGTCAAATTTATAGGTTCCAACACAACCAACATCATGAAAATGTATTCATTTTAATTATAGGAGAAATTTTCAAGGGTTTAGCTAAAAAAATTATTTCTCCCAAAAAATTAAGACAAATTTGAAACTAAATCTACCCCCTAATACAATAGAATTCAATTCTAATATCCAAGGAAATAATCCCTTGCACCAAGTAAACATCATGAATTCTTGCATCAAGGTTTTAAAATATTTAATTATTTTTTTTCAATTGTAAAAAACCAATGAAAAAGATACCTTAAGAAATATCAACAAGCAAAGGCAACATAGCTCTCCAATCCCTAGGAAAGCCACATAAATATTCACCACAATGCAAGACCTTGAATTCCAATCCATTCAATCTCTAAAATATTTTTTTAATCCAAACCCTAACTCTCTTTTGATCTCTCCTAATTTTTCCAAAATATGATTTGGTGTATAATGAAAGAGAGATAATGAAATGAAAATTTACTTTTTGCTACAAGGTGGAACTTAAAATAATTATCTCTCACACACATAAATATATAGATATATATGTATCTATATGTATACATAGATATATCTATATCTATATATGTATCTAGATATATTTATAAATGTATTTACATAGATATATACATGCATGTGCATGTTAGGATTTACAGGTAGACCAAAGCAATTGAAATAGTTTCCCAAAAAACATAGAAATTTAACGCAGTTCACCCAATATCGGCTACATCCAACAAGAAACAACTATTCACTATAATTATTTCATTATCCAACAAAATTCAAATTCACAGAACTTCTCCTTTACTAGATCACCCTCAACATAATCTATTGTTATGTGCTAAAACCAAACACTCAAGCCTTGTTTCTTGACCTTTCAAATTCATATCCTTTTTAAAAATAAGTAAGATGAATGACACTTTCGCTATTAGTGTATAAAAAACTATCTTCATGCTTCTTGCCCAATTCCTCTAGAAAATATTGAAGTCAGATCATCTCTTTCCTAGCTTTAGTAGCAACTACATACTCAAATTTTATGGTTGAAAGTTCAACAACCTTTTGTATCCTTGAAATGCAACTAATTGTCATCCCTCCTACAATAAAAACATACCATGTAGTACTTCTCTTGCTATCTATTTCATCCCCAAATCAAAGTCAACATATCCTCATAGAGTTGTATTTGATCCTCCAAAACATAATTATTTTATAGTACCTCTCAAATACTTGAGAATCCATTTAACATTCTAATGGTACATTCCTGGATTACACATATACTTGCTCACAATGCCAACAACATGTGCAATATCATGGCATACTTTAAGCTACCAACTATTAAAGAATATAGAACCTTAGACATTTTTTCTACCTCCTCTTATGTCTTTGGACGCATCTCCTTAGTCAATTTAAAATGACTAGGCAAAGGTGTACTAAAAAAAAAATCACATTGCATATTAAACCATTTCAACATGTTCTCTATATATTGACTTTGAGACAGTTAATTTTCTATTTTCCCATCCCATGAAATCCTCATACTAAGGATTTTTTTATTGCACCCAAATCCTTCATAGAAAAAGACTTTGCTAATTTCTACATAGTTTCATCTATATACTACATGTTAGACTTGGCAACACACATGTCATTAACATATAATAACAAGATAATATAACTACCATTATCCAACCTCTTAAAGTAAACACATTGGTCAAAATGATATTTGTTGTTGTAAATTGTCCTAAGCATATCACACATCTCGATTTCACTTACTAACATTATTTTCCTCATTATCACACATTTCCTCCAATTATTTAGTTAAATTCACTTTATTCCCTTATTAATTGAATAATTAAGGTTATTTGATCAATTCATCACTTCCATGTTAATAATCCCTCTTTATTAAATAATTCTCAATTATTTAATTAAAAATCTTAATTCCCCCATCCTCACAAGTAAATAATTTTCAAAATTGTTTAATTGGTTAATTTTCCTCCAACTCTCCAACTTGCACAAAGAATATTCCCTAGAGAATATTCCCAATTCAAATTTAAATTCTTCCCTCCAATTCAAAATATTTCCAATCTATTTTCCATGAAATTAGGGATATTTTGGGCTCTCATGCATCCTCAACCATTGATCTTCCTTGATCCTCCCCCATCTCCTTGATTTCCTCTCATCCATTGATCCTCAAATTGAATCTCCACCGTTGATCAAAAATCTCAAAATCTATAAAAAAAAAGCCCTCCCAAACATGAAAATCATTCACAATCCTCATAAGCATAGCCACTCTCTAGAATTCTTGAGCCAAGCTTGAGCATTTTAGAACACTTATTTTGAGAATCACCTATCACATCATGCTTTTGCAAGATGAATCATGCACAATTTGAGCAATCCACATCAAAAATGTACATCAACCCACAATGGGATTGAAGGTTTTCACTTTCTAGTTGATTTAATTGCTTTGAATTGAGTTCATTTCTTTAGATTAAATTTTTTATGCTTGTGCAAGTTAATTTCATTGAGTATGGGTTTGTATGATCTCAATTGTATGAGTTTTTAGTATTTTTAGACTCTAATTACTTCAATTATGCTTTTATTCATGCTTACATATTTCCCCTACAATATTTTGGCATGCTCAATGGGACCCATGTCCCTGTTTTAACTATTTTTGTGAAGTTTTTATAGCCTACAAGTTACAAAGACAATACGACTCTTCTGATTGAGATAGTGTGACACCTTTGTAAAATATCAACATATATGCATCTCAAAGTTCAACACTTCTATTAAAGATCAACGCATTTGACTATTTACTGTTATGTTTTCTTATACAAAACTTTAACGCTTATGTCAAAGGGTGACACTTTTACAAAACTATGATGCTTCTGACTGTCAGAAGTTTGACGCCTTTGTCCTAAAGTTGCACTTTTGTTCTAACTTTCTATTTTTGTTTGCAGAGACAATGCAACACCTTTGCTTAAAGTTTGACACTTCTGCAAAAGGGTGATGCCTTTGTTAAAATCTTGATGCCTTTGTCAGGTAAACAACACTTCTATTTTTTTAAGGTTTGTAGTTTGATTTGAGATCTTTATTTCAACTAACCTTAAAATTTTCTCTATTTCTTGAGTTTATCTAACAGGTTACAACATGTGGCAATCGATGGAAGAAGATTGAAGTGCAAAAAAATCTACTAACATTTTTGGTTATAGGTTTTTGATTTAATCTTGGAATCTCATTTTCCCTTGGTGCACTTAAAATATAACTTCACATTTCATTTGGTGTACTTAAAAAGAACAATACAAATCTCACACTTTGTTTTGGTGCATTTAAAATAAACAATACAAATCCCATTTTCCCTTGGTGTACCTAAAATAAACAAACAACTTGCACACTTAGTTTTGGGCTTAAAATTGAACATACAAATCTCATTTTATTTTGGTGTACCTAAAATTGAACAAGACAAACCTCACATTTGCTTTTATTGCACCTAAAATGAATTCTTTAGTGTGTTTGGTAGGTTAGTGTGTGCATACGCTCTTTCCTTTCACCTAGTGTGATCTTGGAAATTAGAAATATCACTAACTTGCAATCTGTTTGTACACCTTGAGGTGTGGTGTTGCATATTCTCTCCCCTCATGACTCCTAAGAACAATCTTGAAGATAAAAAGAAACATTATTTCTATTTATTTCAAGTAGGATACTTGCTTGGGGGCCTCATCACCCCATGTTTTTATCTCAAGCATGTTTCCCGACGGGTTATACAAAGGGGGGAGAACAAAATTTGTAACCCAAGGAGTGGCTTGCATTCTTAAAGCCAAGACTCATGACCCTCAGTCTATCGAGACATGTATAGGTGATGAGAATAGAGGAGACCCCTCTTGACTCAAGCATATTGGATGAGATCGATAGACCTCCAAAATGAACTTGTTTATATAGAATCCTAAGAGCCATTCATTCGTAACTTGTTAGTGGTGTAGGGTACAAGTATCAATGCTCGAAGCTACTTGCCATGTACTCCCTTAAATGAGATGGAAATCCTTAGGTTGGTTATTTATCTCAGGGTAACTATCTGCTTTCGTAAAGAAAATGTTAAATTTGTGAATAACATGAGACACGGGATGAAACAACGAACAAAACACCTTATAATAAAGAGATCTAAAAAAAATATATGGAATATTTCTCAACAAGAAAAAGCTACAGAAGCAAGAGACTATCAAAAAGATATGAAATCTTAAGATTTAATTACAATGAGGGTTGAGTGTTATATAGGAGAAAAACCTTAAAAAAATAAAACCACTCCTAAGTTTAGCTTAAGTGCATGAGAATAAATTAGATTAATAATTAATTAAAGAGTAAATAATTTTTAGCTAATGCATGATTACTCTAACACCCCCCCTTAAGATGAACTTAGGGAGTAGCTAAAAACCCTAAAAGTGAGAATGCATGGGTCCCAATAAATAAGGCCTAGTGAGGTACCCATATACAAACAAAAGATCTCTCAAAACTGGAGAAATGGAGAAAACCATAGTGGGAGAAAACTCCTCTCCAAAAGAGAGAGAAAAATGAAGGAATGAAAAATCCTCCAAATCAAGGTGTGAGTGACTAAGAAGCCTCCAACCAAAACATTGTCCCAAAAATAAGAGGAACATGTAGAATATCACTAAAGCACGAAGTTGTAGACCGTTATCAAAAGATGATTGATATGGTGTTAAAATGAAGAACCTCCTTTGAAATAAATGATGATTAGGATCAAGATAACAAGAATCTGCATGAATTCCTCAATGAAACTACTTGAATTAGATGGAAAATAAAGGCAAAACATCTAGAAATTAAAGATACAAATGTCAAGATCAAGGAGACTATGATCTGCATGAGTGCCCCTAATGACCTTAATTGAATCATATGGAAAACAAAGGAAAACATCTTGAAGTCAAAGATACAGGTGGTACATGAATTTGCATGAGTGACCCCAACAACACTACTCAACATGCAAGTCAAATGTACAGGTACTAATAGTCTAAAGAACACTAGTCACGAGAGAGACAATAATCTATATGAGTGTCCCCAACAACACTACTCAAGTTAGATGACAAACAAAAGAAAAAAAAACTACTAAAGTACCAAAAGTCTCTAATCAAATGAAAATGAAAGGTCACCTCCAGAAATAGGAATGTAAGAATGCCCATATGATAAATGCTCCAACTCATTGAAATTTATGTAACCAACTGCCAATATACGTTGCATCTGAAAGTACATAGGAACAAGAACTAGATACATAGATCACTCTAATGTGAAACCGAGGAAGCATTAGCACCAATAGTAGAAACCCCCCCATAATGCTAAAAAGGGAGAGCCAAGATAGGTACACTAAAACTGTGTGAAACAATGAAGTGCATGTAGGAGAAACAACTTGCAAAAAAAGGTGTACAAAATAAGGCACACACGCATGAGGCAAGAATCACTAGGATTCAATATTGTCGTGGAAGGGACACTCACTTGATAAAGGTATGATGGAAAACCAAAAGGAAAAAATTAACTCCCCCATGGCACTTTATATCATAGTACGAATACAAAATGCACAACAAGATGTGCAAAATCCCCAAAAAAGTATACACCAGAATGACACTTTATCTTAGTGCATCTACAAAAGAGAATGTGCATGAAAAATATGTCTACAATTTCCAAATAAGACATAATACTGGAAATACATAAAGAACAGCCAAAAATGAGTCATCCCACGTGAACAAAAATTTTCCAAGAGTTGAAGTGTCCAAATAATTCACCAAAGTGCGAAAACACAAAAACCTGAATAAAATGCACTTGAAGAGAAATCTAGAAAAAATGCATGGATGGAACTGAATATCTTTGAAATAGGTTCCAACACGGTTGGAATCGCGGAAAAACGAAGAAACTAGTCAAAATTTATGAGCTTGAGACTAAAAACAACACCTATCACTTTAATAGGTTGTAGAATGCACCAAAATAAAAAATAGGTGATGAGACCCATATCACTGGAAAGTTGGAAAAACCAGTTTTTCCATGATATCTTGTTTTCCAAAATCCGACATCGTACACCCAAGTTATGGCCAAAAGAAAAAACACCCCTTTTAGGGCACAAAGGGGGTCTTGGAGCCTTGTGAATGCATTCATACCACTAACATCAACATGATGTCATGATGATGTTAGCAACATATTTTGAGAATATTTCCTGGCTGTCAAAAAAAAAATCCAACACCCAAAAAAAAGATTTCACTAGAATATGTTGTCAACTACCTAGAATATACCTTGGAAGATTCCCTGCCGAGAAATTAGCAACAGTTGCTAGAAAAACTTGAAATCTACAAGAATATTCTTGGGAATAAAAAAGATTCCATGTATGTGGTGTACCACCTAATTTTAAAAAAATAAGAATAAATTTTAGAAAAACCTAGCGCTATAAAGCACTATTTTTTTTATATTTTTTTAAAATTTCATCTATACAACAAACCATATCAAGGGTCGTACTAGGGCCCCTGGTAAAAAAAATTGCCCCTAAGACTCCTGTAGCAAAATTGGAAAAAATTATTGTCAAAATTTGTTGAATCGGCCTTTTGAATCCAACAACGAGGTCCTTTTTATGCCAAAATGCACCAAAATCGTAGCTACCCTCCAAATCTAGAAAAAAAGTAACCGCTTCAAACCCTTGCATATCTGACCTCAGAAGTCTAAATCAGACCAAACAAAAGGAAAATCTAACTTTCTCAATAGCTCTGAATCCAACGAAAGACTCTATTTTTATTCTAGATGCACCAAAATTCACCCACCTCCAAAATTTGTAAAAAAAGCAAATGGGATTCAAATTTGAAGCCTATAACCCTTGTTGAAGAGAAAAACCTCATAAATAAAGAAGGGGTTTGATAAATCTACACTCTGATACCATGTTAAATTTTTGAATAACACGAAACACAAGATCAAACAACGAAAAAAACACCTTCTACTCAAGAGCTCCACAAACAATATATGCAATATTCCTCAACAAGAAAAAGCTACAGAAGCAAGAGACTATCAAAAAGATATGAAAGCTCAAGATTTAATTGCAATGAGGGTTGAGTGCTATATAGGAGCAAAAACCTAAAAGCATAAAACCACTCCTATGTTTAGCTTAAGTACATGAGAATAAATTAGACTAATAATCAAATAAAGAGTAATTAATTATTAGCTAATGCATGATTACTCTAACAAAAAGGTGTTTCTATCTAATCTTGTCAAGTATTTATCAATTAATTATGAGGTGGGTCTAAGTTTATACACCTACTTGATTAACTAAGTTGTTCTTGTTTGTAAGTGTATTCAGTCCATTATCTACCAATGACACCATTTGGCCTTTGGGTTTTAAACCTTGTTACCAAGAGTCAAAAAGTTAGTTCTACATGTTGTTTTTGTTGTTTTCTATCACTTTCCAGATCAATTAAACATAAATCAAACTTCAAAAATTTAAAACCATGGGTCAAACTTACAAAATTTAGCCTCTGAGTCAAAGCAACACTTTTGACTATCATCCTACATTGCCTTTGTTTACAAATTGATGCTTCTATTTTTATAAAAAATGAAGCTTATGTTTGTATCTCAAGACTTTTGTTTTAGAGAAAAATTCTATAAATTGATGCCTTTTATTTCAACAGTGTGACTTTTCTATTGTGAATTGATGCTTTTACAAAAATTGCAACACCATTGTAAAAAATAGTGCAGTGCCTTTGACTGTAACTTAGTGCTTTTGACTATCAACTAAAAATAGAGAACCCTAGAATTTTCCAGATTCTAAAATTTGACTAGCAAACAATATAAAATCGAAGATTCATTCAAAATAAGCTTGTATTCATCCTAATCATTTAAAACAACAACAAACATACAAGTTTTCCATCTCCATTTCATGTCATTACTTCACCTTGGACTTTTCTAAACACCTTTAGTCATTATTGGATCAATTCAACCCCATCAAGAACAATAAACCAATCCATTCAAAACAAACAACCTAGAATTGACATAGCTCACTTTTGGTTCAAATATCTACCATCATCTCCTATTTTATCTCTTTACTTGAAAAACTATCTTCTTTCAAGTATTTGGTTGAATTAGTGTCAAAAAATTGTGGGTCAACTTGCTTTGGAGTCATTAGTCTACTCCCAAAGTTTGTGAATCTCATTATCATCCTCCTGAGCTTGGACTCATTTGTCTAGTGCAAGCAAGTATCATCATCCCCAAACACATCCTAAACAAGAGATTTAAATCAAAGAAAACTTTGTCCAAATTCAAGGTTTCACTTCCTCCATTCATCCAAACAACATTTATCATTGGTCCAAAGAGGCTTAAGTTGTCTTTACTAGCCAAATTTGAAGCAACACAAACACCTCAACAAACACATCTTCATACATCTTCAACATCCACATCTCCTAGGGACATTACAAGTTTTATGGTCACAACTAGATCTCAACATAAAAAAGAAAATGGAGAAAAATCCTAGTGATTCAAATCCCCCCACTACCATAAGTGCTAGTGATCAAAGTATGGAATGCCTAAAACAAATTCTAAAGGGTATGAAATTCATTTGCCAACTAAAATGCAACCCAAACCTGTTGAAGTTGAAATAATATATAAAAAATACACCACTAACAATCCCTTTGAATTTACTCCTAAACATATATTAGAGATGTCACAAGACCCATCTCTTGCTAAGGTAGTGGGTGCTATGTTAAATCTTGATTCAAACCTATACATGTTAAAACTCACACAAGCTAGTGTTAAATTCCCCCCAAATTTTAATGTCAATCAACTTAGGGATCAACCAACCTTTTCAAGTATAGAAGAAAGGAGCCATCCACAAGGAAGTGACCCCTTAGTACATCATATCATTGAAAAAGTATTGAATCCTCCTTCAACAAATGTACCAGGTGAACCCACAATCACTTTACAAGGAGAAGATCAAACAAACAAGTTCTCAAATCAATATGTCAATCCGGTATATAAAACTCAAGGTCTAGGGACTCCAACCAGCCTAGGCTTTCAAATTACAAATGACCCACCCATATAAACAAACCAACTAAATTTGAACATACTGTTAGGGTTAGAAAGGAAAATATCTAACAATTAAATGTACATTTAATTAATAAACAGAGAAACTAAAACACACACAGAATAAATCATAACACAAAAATTTAACGTGGTTCACCCAATCCGGGCTACATCCACCAAACCGCAGCCATTCAATACTTTTATTATCCAGTGCAAAACTTATTACAATCTTGCGAATAATCACGTTTTTCATCATACTGTAATACCCATCTGAACCCCTTTTTAGCAAGCTTAGAAGCTTCTAGATTTTTGGGTTCTACAAAATCGGATTTTTCTTTTTTCATTGATTTTTCCCTTTTTCGGTGATATGTGCCGGGGTGTACAGTATACCATGGGCTATATAGTATAGCATGATCAGTCGCCACATACCAAAAATCTCCCACTTGGAGACTAATCAGGGTCCACACCAACACAATCTCCCACTTGGAGACTGATCCTGGACGACACTGCTGCAATTACAGCTCCCACTGGAAATAAGTACCTTGGGCCTTGCTACTCTGTTATACTCAAATTCAACCTTGAAGGCCAACTGAAGCTGAAGAGGAGCTCAGCTTCTCCCTTGTCACCACCTTCGTAAACATATCTGTTGGATTAACATCTGTATGTATCTTGTCTAGCTTGACTTGTCCATCCTCCAACACCGACCGAATGAAATGATATCTCAACTGTATGTGTTTTGTTTTAGAATGCAAGGAAAAATTCTTCGCAAGATGTATAGCACTCTAGTTGTCTGTAAACAAGTAATTTTCAGCCTGTTGTTTTCCCAACTCATCCATGAAAATTTGCAGCCATATCATCTCCTTTGCCGCCTCGTTGCAGCAACATACTCTGCCTCTGTGGTGGATAAAGCAACCACATTTTGCAATCGAGAAATCCAACTCACTGTTGTCCCACCAACTATAAATGCATAACCTATGGTACTCCACCTGGTATCTATATCCCCTACCAAATATGAGTCAACATAGCCTTTTAAATCAGTATTAGAGCCCCCAAAACATAAACATTTGTTGGATGTACCTCTCAAGTACTGAGAATCCATTTTACCACATTCTAATGCTCAACTCTGGGATGACTCAAATACCTGCTAACAACTTCTACGGCATGTGCAATATCCGGTCTCATGCATACCATGGCATACATTAAACTTCCTACAGCTGAAGCATATGGTACCTTGGACATTTTTTCTTCCTCCTCTTGTGTCTTTGGACACATATCCTTAGTCAATATAACATGACTAGGCAAAGGTGTGTTGACAGCTTTTGCATTCTCCATATGAAATCTCTGCAACACCTTTTCAACATAATTAGCCTAAGATAAAAACAATTGTTTGTTTTTCCTATCTCTACGAATTTTCATACCAAGGATTTTCCTTGTTGCCCCCAAATCCTTCATAGCAAAATATTTTGCTAACTGTTGTTTTAGCTCACTTATGTGATCCATGTTAGACCCTGCTATAAGGATGTCATCAACATATAAACATAAAATAATGTAGCTATCATTATCCAACCTCTTAAAATAAACACAATGGTCGAATTACACCTTTGTAGCCTTGCTCAGCCATAAAACTATCAAATTTCAAGTACCATTGCCGAGGTGCTTGCTTCAAGCCATATAAACTTTTCTTCAATCTGCACACTAGTTTCTCCTTACCTTTGACCTCAAATCCTTGTGGTTGGTCCATATATATTTCCTCTTCCAAATCACCATGGAGAAAGGTTGTTTTAACATCAAGCTGTTCTAAATGCAAATCTTCAGCAGCCACAATACTTAAAACAATACGAATAGAAGTCATTTTAACAAGGAGAAAAAATCTCATCAAAATCAATACCCTTTTTCTGTGCAAATCCCTTTACAACTAATATGGCTTTAAATCTCTTCTTACCTCCATCCTCCTCTTTTAGCCTATAAACCCATTTGTTTGGTAAAGCCTTTTTACCTGCAAGCAACTTGCATAATTCCCAAGTCTGATTTTTCAGCAAGGAGTCCATTTCTTCTTCCATTCCATGCTCCCACTGAAGCTTGGTATCCACTGCATAGCTTCATCATAATATTCTGGTTCACCAGCATCAGTTAACAAAATAGTATACAAAGAGGGAGAGAATCTTTCTGGAGGTCTACTTATCCTTGAAGATCGTCGGACAGGAGTTTTTGGTATTTGTTGTTGTTGTTGTTGCCCAGCATGAGGAACCACTAAAACATCATTGTTTGGAGTATCATCCAACACTACATAATCATTTCCTTTCTTCTCATGCTGCAGCAACAGATCTTTGTACAACACTTTCTCATTGAATATGACATCCCTGCTTCTCACAATTTTCTGATTTTCAAAATCCCAAAGCCTATAACCAAATTCATCAATGCCATATCCAACAAATATACATTTCTTTGACTTTGCATCAAGCTTGGTTCTATTTTTCAGAATCTACATGTGCAAATGCTTCACAACCGAAGGTTTTGAGAAAAGAATAACTCGCCTTCTTACCTTTCCATGCTTCCTCTGGAATACCACAACCCAAAGGATTAGAGGGACCTCTATTAATTAAATAAACAGCAGTGTTTATAGTCTTTTCCCACATTTTTAAAGGCAGCCCAACATGCAATCTCATAGTCTGTGCGCGCTCCATTATTTTTCTATTCATGCGCTCAGCCACTGCATTTTCCTGTGGAGTCCTTGGAACCGTTTTCTACCTACGAATACCATTAGAGTAACAATAATCTTCAAACTCTTTGTTGCAATACTCACCACCATTATCATATCTGAGACATTTTATCTTTTTACCTGTCTCATTCTCAACCAAGCTTCTCCATTTTAAAAAAAATTCAAATACATCAGATTTCTGCCTAAGGAAATAAATCCATACCTTCCTAGTTGCATCATCAATGAATGTAACATAATACAGAGTGCCACCGAGAGAAGATACCTGAGCTGGTCCTCATACATCTGTATGCACAAGCTCCAATTTCTCATCTTTCTTTTGCTTCCCATCCTTGAGAAAACTTACTCTCTTTTGTTTTCCATACACACAACTTTCACAGAAATCCATATTAACGCATTTTAGACTTGGTAAAACATTATTTGAATGAAGTACTTTCATACCTTTTGCACTCATATGCCCAAGTCTATTATGCCACAATGTTAATTCAGAGTCCACAACAACTGTATGATCTTCTACCTACTGAACTACAACAACTATTCCTGAACATTGATCTTTTTTCGTAACAATTAAAGTAGAAGGAACAATATGACCTATACAAAGATATAAGGTACCTACTTTCACACCTTTTGCTACCACTAAGGCACCCTTTGTGACCTTCCAATTTTTATCACTAAATGTAACAACACAACCTTCATCATCTAGTTGCCCTGCTGAAATTAAATTTTTGCTTAACTTTGGAACATGCCTTACCTCACATAGTAGCCAATGATTCCCATTCTGCAACTTAATCTTGATTCTTCCCTTTCCAACAATCTGACAGGGTTCGTTATCTCCTAAATAAACCATCCCAAAATCCCCTTGGACATAATCAAGAAAATAACTTCTATGGGGGTAGCATGAAATGAAGCCCCTGAATCTAACACCCAAGAATCATCAGCATTATCAAGGGAAAGAATCAAAGCATCCTCATCAGATTATTACTTACCACATTTGCCTCTTTACTTCCTTCCTTTTTGTCTCCTTCTTTATTTTTCCGAGACCAACAATCTTTCTTCAAATGACCCAGCTTACCACAGTACCAGCAATCCCTCTTGTCTCTAGATTGGGACCTTTTGTCCTTTGATTTTCCTTGTGACTTCCCATGATTTCAAGAATTGTTTCCTCTCTCCTTTGTTCTGCCCCTACTTTCTGCATTCAAAACACTACCTGATGTGGATGTTCCACCTGAGCTTTTCCTACAGATTTCCTCACTCAAAATAACACCAACAACATTATCAAATTTCAATGTATTCGAACCAGAAACAGAATTGCTAATAGCCATTACCAAGCTATTCCAGCTTTCAAGCAAAGAACACAGAATCAAAAGAGCCCTAACTTCTTCGACAAAGTTTACTTTTATAGAATTTAATTGACTGGTGACTGTATTAAACTCATTTAAATGATCAGTAATTGACCCACCTTCTACCATTTTCATATTAAATAAACGCTTCATAAGAAATACCTTATTCGAAGCGGAAGGCTTTCCATATAACTTCGCCAGGGTTTCCATCAACTCTTGAGTTGTCTTTGCTTTTGTAATATTGAATGCCATTGATTGTGCAAGGCATAAACGAATACTACCAAGAGCCTTTCTATCCAAAATCTCTCAATCCTCATCAGACATTGCCCTGGGTTTCTTGGTTTTCCCTTCCAATGGCCGCCATAAATCCTTTTGATAGAGATATTCCTCCATCTGCATCTTCCATAACTGATAGTTCTACCCATTAAACTTCTCAACATTCTTACCCTCGTCTGCCATTGCTCCCACTCAACCGTGAGACTCCCACTCAGCCCTGAGACCTTCCTACAAATGATAATTGAAACACAACCCGCTCTGATACCACTTGTTATGGTTAGAAAGGCAGATATCTAACAATTAAATGCAAATTTAATTAATAAACAGAGAAACTAAAACACACATAGAATAAATTATAACACAAAAATTTAACATGGTTCACCCAATCCGGGCTACATCCACCAAACTGCAGCCATCCAATACTTTTATTATCCAGTGCAAAACTTATTACAATCTTGCGAATAATCACATTTTTCATCATACTGTAATACCCATCTGAACCCCTTTTTAACAAGCTTAGAAGCTTCCAGATTTTTGGGTTCTACAAAATTGGATTTTTCTTTTTCATTGATTTTTCCCTTTTTTGGTGATACGTGCTGGGGTGTACAGTATACCATGGGCTATATAGTATAGCATGATCAGTCGCCACATACCAACACATACCAAATCCAAATATGATGAACTATGGGAGCAATCATTTTATCACACTGCCCTCACAAAACATACATGTTCATCAACAACCGCCTCAACATCAACAACTACCTCAACCTCAACCTCAACAACCATTCATGCCAACAACAATTCACTCAATAAAACCATCAACAACCTCCTCAACATAATGCTAGTCCACCAAATCAATACATCAATCCTCAAAATCCTACCCACAACAACAACAACAAAACATTGTGCACCACCAACAACTACTTGCCCAACAACAGTTGAAAGCATAATAATAGTTACTTGCACAACAACAACAACAACAACAAACCTTGTAACAAAACCCCCAACCAAATTTCATCCCCCAAAACCACTATAGCACTTACAATGCACCTCCTCCACCCCAACCCAATCCACAATATCAAACGAGTCCTCACCCTCTATGCAATCCACACAGCATCAACCTCCCTCCATATCAAGATCCAAATCAATATAACACTTGTAATCCACCATCAAACATTTCTCCTATAGATATATCCTTGCAAATTCAAATGTTGACACAAAAGGTTCAGGATATACAAATGGGAAAGGCTAGGAAATCGTATGTCATCTAAGACTTATGTCTATACCCATTTAAAAGAAGCATCACAATGTTACCCTTTCCCCCAAATTTTGAAATGCCAAAGTTTGATGAATACAAAGGACGTGGTAACCCCGAAGAGCATATAAGGTAATTTTACATAGATTACATGGAAGTATCTTATAATGATTCATATCTTATGCTCCTCTTTCCATGTATTTGGGTGGACAAGCTATTGAGTGATTTTCACATCTACCACCCGAAATAAAAACATTTCAAGAGATCATAAATAGATTTGTAGCTCATTTCTCCAACAACATTGATGCAGAGATCACCTTAGAGGAACTATACCTTCTCAAAAAAAACAAAGGAGAATCCTTTGCCTCTTTCCTACAAAGATGGAGACACAAGGCAAGCTGCAAATGACCGATGCCCAAAAAAAACAAGTAGAGATCATTGCAAATAATTTAAACACATAACTCACCTTCCAATTATGGGTGCAATGTGTTACAAATTTTGAAGAAATCATCTCAAAAGGGATTAACATTGAGAGATCACTTATTGTTAAAGGATCAGTGCAGATCTATAAGGACAATCACCAATCGTCTAATTCAAGTGACAAACCTTGTATATCATCCAAAAACAAGAATGTGACTAATGATGGTGTGGTAGACACAAAAGTTGTGATAAATGTACCATCTCAATCAAAAACACAACATCATAATCAATAAAATGTTCAAAACACTAATCCTCCAAGAGCACCACCGCCAAGACAAAATAATTACCCTCCAAGACGTAAATACACTCCATTAGGAGAACCCATTGAAACCATCTTGCATAAATTGGTCCAAATGAACTTAATAAAAAAAATTGATTTTAGAAAGTATGAAGAACCCCAATTCAAACCTTCATGGTACAACAATGATGAGTACTGTGAATATCATCGCACAAAAGGACATAAAAATTCAAACTACATGAAACTTTAGAATATTATCCAAGACCTTATCAATCATGGTGAAGTAAACATCAACCAATGACCTGGTAACTCTATAAATAATGACTTGGGAACATACAAGAATTTGATTCCAGACCATGGTAAAGGAAATGATGTTGGAAAGGCTAAAACCTACAAATGTTAATCACAACTATGACGATTTTATAGGCAATACAAAATGTAATGACACTAATATATACATTGTCACTATACAAGGACCAAATACTGAGTGTGGAATCACCACATGAAGAGGGAAAGTTACCATCTAAGGAGCCCCTAAACCAGCAAGAGGTCCATCAAAGTCCAATCCTAAGGATTATAGCTTCATCAAACGTCTCAAGAAGACACCGACACAAATATCTTATCTAGAATTCTTGAGAATTTCTCTAGCATATAAGGAAATTTTGGACAAAGCTATTTTATCATCATTTGTACCTACTGACCTAGATATTGAACAATTTCAAGCCATGGTGGGGCATATTGTATCCACTCACTACCTGGTATTCACAAAGAAATACCTCCCATCCCAAAAATTTCACAATCAAGCATTACATATTGAAGTATATGTCCATAAACACAAAGTGAATAGATTCTTGATAGATGGAGGTGTAGGCTTAAACATTTGTACCCTTCAGTTGGTCAAACACTTGGGTTACTCTAGGGAAGTAATCAAAATGGAAAAAGGGATAACCATTAGAGCTTATGATGATAATGGATGAGATTCAAAAGGAATAATCAAGCTACCTATACAAGTGGGTCCCACAATAGCAAAAACAACATGTCAAGTTTTGGACTTTGAATTGCCATATAACACCCTTTTGGGCCGCACATGGATCCATGCCATGCAAGCCTTAGCATCTACCTATAATTAGTGCATAAAGTTCCCATACAATGACAAAGAAGTTACCATCCATGGTGACCCTAAACCTTTCTACTGTTGTAAAATTATGAAAGAAAAATATCACAAATTGTTCTAAGTTCCCAATAATGATGCAGTTCCATTCTCATCTTCCTATGTTGTCCAGAGACACTTGCAACTACATCAAAAACATAGCAAGCAATACTTGAAATAAAAGTACAAATAAAAGACAAAGGTTGTGGTGACTACAACCTCAAGGAATCCTTTTATGTGGGAAAACTACCGCTTTCTCCCAAAACATATGGCAAACCCCACCATATAGAGAAAGTGTCTAAAATCCTCAAATTTGAACCAACTATATTTATAAGATGGGAGAACTAAATGTAGAGGTCATAGATGAAGGATATTTCCAAATGGGTATATCAAGAGGAACAAGACGAACCTCCTCTTCTTGTTGATCCAAGCAACAAAGGGTATCAACTGATCAAAAACATGGGCTATATAGGTACCGATGGACTTGGCTTGAAACAACAAGGTATGCATGAACCCATCTTCTTTGAAAAGTTACCAAAGAACAAAGGTCTTGGGTATAGCTCAGACAAAAATGTGATCCCTCTCGTTGAGGATATATTAATTAAGGAAGTTAAAGTTTCTTCTTGGTATAACCCATTTGATTACAAGAATATCAAAGACTTACCCATGTGTATAATGGACTTTTTTGAAAATTTCTCAATATACACTATCACCACTACATCCTTCACATCTCCCATGTCCAATACAATGAACTTAAACTTGTTTATCCTCAACTTATAAACTAGGACCAACAACATGTATCGATTCTTGATTCATTTGAAAATGATGAGGCTATTAGAGAATTCATGGGGCTTCGAGATGACATACCTTTTGGAGATCACAAATTAGGTTTTGAAATTGAACTTGATACCAAAGCATACTTTGGGAACACGATTGAATCCTTCAATTGCAATCTGCTGAATCTAAAAATAAAAACAAGATCCCCTAGCAAAAACCACAAAGTGACACTTTTGGGTTAGAAAAAAGTAGAAATAAAGGATGCATTTGAAGGTAAAAACCTCTTTGAGGTGCCTAAGGATGGAGGATTAAATCTCCCTAGTATCATGATGGATCAATAAAATCAACAATTCTTGTGGAAGATGAGCAACTAGTGAATGTAGGAATTTTTGATCAACCACAGGTGACCTACTATGCTACATCCCTGGATGATGAAGAAAAACATAATCTAGAAGCTTTCTTAAAAGAGGAAAAACAAATTTTCTTGGTCCTATACAAAAATTCTAGGATTGGATACTTATTAGTAGTACATCTCTTGATAGTGCATTTGAATGCAAAACCTATGAAACAAAAGCTAAGGAAAATGCATCCACAAGTAGCACTATTGGTAAAAGTTGAATTGCAGAAGTTGTTCAATGTAGGTTTCATAAGACCTATTGATTATCCAGAGTGGGTTTCAAACCTCGTACTAGTATCAAAACCCGTTGGGGGCATCCAAATATGCACAAATTTTAGAGACTTGAATAAAGCATTTCCTAAAGATAACTTTCCATTACCAAAAATTGACATCATTATGGATCTTATAGCTGGACATGAGATGTTGTCTCTCATGGATGGATTTTTAGGAAATAATCCGATAATGATAGCAAAGGAGGATCAACATAAAATTGCATTCACATGTCCATGGGGAACCTATTGCTAGAACATCATGCCCTTTGGTCTTAAAAATGTCAAAGTTGCATATTAGAGAGCGATGATAAGAATCTTCCATGACATGTTGTTTCACAAGATTCTAGAGGATTATGTAGATGGCATACTAGCAAAATCCATCACAAGAAAAGGACATCTTGAAGTCTTAGCTCAAATCTTTGATAGGTTCGAGAAATATCAAGTGAGATTAAATTTGAAGAAATGTGTGTTTGGAGTCACTTCAGGTAATATTTTGGGATACATTGTATCACGAATGAGAATTGAAGTGGACACTATCAAATTAAAAACCATCATTGAGATGCAGCCACCTAAAATGCTCAAAGAGCTCCATAGTCTATAAGGAAAGCTTCAGTCTATCAGGAGATTCATTGCACAATTGGCTGAAAATGTCATCCCTTTACACACCTTCTTCACAAAGGTGTTGCTTCCAAATGGGATCATAACTACCAATAGGCCTTTCAGCAGTTGAAGGGCTACCTTGCATCACTACCAGTCTTAATGCCACCAATTGTAGATAAACTCTTCATACTATGTATCTCAGCAACATCAACTAAATTAGGAGCTCTCCTAGCATAACATGATGAATCAGGGAAAAAAAGAGCCATATATTACATCATTGGGTCCTTGGTTGGATACAAGCTTAATTACACTCCATTGAAAGAGATTGTATAGCAATACTTTTCTCTTCTCAAAAGCTACAACATTACATGCTTTGTCATCAAGTCAAGATCATTTCTAAGTTTGATCCATTGAAATACTTGTTATCAAAGGCAACTCTCACTGACCGTATGGCTAAATGGGTCATGATCCTAAGTGAGTTCGACATTGAGTATGTGGACTGAAAGGAAATCAAAGGACAAGTCATAGCAGATCAATTAGCAAAATCTCACATATATGTTGAAAACCAATTGGTGTCTGAATTTCTAGATGAAGCAGTATTCACCCTCAAGTCAATAAACCAATGGAAGCTATGTTTTGATGGTTCTAATACACAACATGGATCGAGAGCATTAATCTTATTCATCAACCCTCAAGGTGATTGCATTCCAAATTCATACATGTTATCTTTTCCATGCACAAATAACATAACAGAGTATGAATATCTCATCACAGGGTTAAGAATGGCCATTCAATGGCAAATCTAGGAACTCCAGGTCTATGGTAATTCCCAACTGGTGGTAAGACAAGTGAATGATTACTACCAAACTAAGGATGATAAGTTGATGCCATACAAAAGAATGGTTGATAGCTTTAATCAATATTTCATAGACATCACCTTTGAGAGGATTCCAAGAGTTAACAAGGTAGAAAATGCTATGACAACCATTGGATCTTTCCTATAAATATGCATAACAACTTGAAATGTGAATTCCTTATGGAGTAGCTTCTCATATCGAATTTTAATATTCCTAAATCAAAATTTGTGTGTGATATTGTTGGTCCCCACTCCCCTTGATACCACGATATTTACCATACCTTCATAATAGTATCCTTCCATTTGACCTTACTAATAACCTTAACAAAAAAAAAAAATGATCCTCTTGCTTTGTCGTTGTGACTAATGACGTAGTATAGGTTAACTACACTTGATCCACAAGGATTCAAAGCATATTTAAGCCACTGTGCATCAATCCAATAAGATCATTCAATGTAAACAAAGACAAAGAAGTCATTAAAACTAACAATTTAAAGCATGAAAGCTCAACAAACATCTACTCTAAGACATTAAAACTTATCCTATTGAGGGAGTGGTGTTGCATTGATGTGGACTAATGACACTTTCCCAATCCTTTGGATAATGAGCTTGTTTCAATCGGTTTTATTGAAGAAAATTGATGAGAGATGTGTTGTAAAACATGATTAAAGCTACATTAATATAATAAAAGCTATGATGATCAATGTGAGTGTATGCAACCTATTCTAAATGTATGCAAGATTTGAAAGATTAAAACCCTAGTTTCAAAATATGCTAAATGGATGCACCTAAGTTTCCATGGAAGCCATTAATGGATGCTTTAAGCTATTATGCATGTAAATTAATCTAAAATTCCTTTAAAACATGAAACATGGATGCAAGATGAGAGTTATTTTAACAACATAAGTTTACTATTAAAAGGTGGATCCCTATTCAGTAGATGCAAGCTCTATTTATAGAATAGGAAAAATGAAATTGATGGTCAATATTGAAAGAATCAATGATCAAGATGGAAGGAAGATGGAGGAATGGATCATGGATTCCCATCAAGGGTTCACAATCATCCAAACAAACACACTTTCAAAACTTGCACAAGAAGTTTGTTGAAAGTTTGTTACAAGGAAGAATATTCCTTTTTCAAATGAGTGAAGAGAGAAAGAATATTCCACGGGAATATTCCCCTTTTGGAAGAAGATTAGCATTTAGTTAATTAAAACCAAATTTTAATGTGCAAAGGGGAAGGAATATTCTATGAGAATATTCCCTTTTTGGAGGAATGTGCAAAGGAAGAATATTCTCTTGGAATATTCCCTTGCAAGTGGGAGAATTAGATTTAATTAATAAATTGATAATTAAAACAAAGTTTCAATTATGCAAATTAGGGGAATTATATGATATTCATTAAATAAATGATTTAATGAAAAATGGGGATGTGATATGATATTTAATTAAATAGCTTAGGGTTATTTAATTAAATAAGAGGACTTAGGGATTAAATTAAATAATTTGATTTATCCAATTTAACACGACGAAAGGTTAGCATGAAAAGGGGGAAGAATTAACCTAATTAGGTCAATTAGATTAATAGATGAAAATGAAGTGATTAATTAAATAGCTAGGCTAATTTAATTAATTAAGTGAAAAGAGGATGGGTTTTAGGTTGAAACGATGTTAGTATATTAGATTTGAGTGCATGATATCATTCAAGACATTTTTAAGTGTCTACATTTTTCCCCTCTTTGAAGTGAGGTACCTATTATGTTGGTTCAAAGACTAACGCTTTTCAAATTAAAACTATTGCTCAGATGAATTTTTTTTTAAAAAAAATCTAATTTTTGGATGCCCCATTGTTGCCCCAGCGGAAGGAATAAGTTGGTTTCCTGCCTCCTTGAGAGGTTGGGCATAAATTTTGAATTTTGGGTTGATCACTTAACGAAGGTAAAATATAGGTTCAGGTGCCAAAACATGCCCCAAGATGCCAAAAATGGCCTCAGAAACACAAAAAATGGCTCAAATGAGGGGAAAAAACCCTATTTTTTAGGCTTAAATAAGTGATGAAGGGTCACTTTCAAGTCATTTGTGCATTCATACTTGAGAGAATTGTTGCTTTTGAGCTTTGACCTCTTGATGAAATGGCACAACAAGTGCTCCCACGACACATTTTAGATCGCGTTCGAGAGTACCAGAGGCCTCCAAGCGTAGGACCAGTGGTATGCAATTCAAAACTCTCCTTGCATTTTGAATTTTTGATGCATTTATTAGGCTTTAAAATTTGGTCTAGGTTGACATCGTTGTATTGTGACACTATTTAGAGTTTTGGCAACGCTTTTTGCCTTTTTAGTGATGCCATTGTGAATGGCAACACACTTTGTGATTTAAAATTAAGGTTTCCACTTTTCAAATTGCGATGCGGGTGTAATGAGTGATGCATACCCTTGATTTTCAATTTAGAATTAGGGTTTTTTAATTTTAAATCACAACACTAGTATAAATAGCAACGCTAGTATAAATAGCAACGCTAGTCACGATTTATAATTTGAATGCACTAGGCATTGTTGTTTGGAATTTGAATTATGGTGATGCCTTCGTAAATGGTGATGCATTCGTAAATGGTGACACCTTCATAAATGGTGACATCTTTGTCATCTTGGGGATGAAAAACTCCAAACTTAGGCAATTTTAGCAAAATTTGATGTCGTGCTCTTCGTGGGTGCAAGAAGTTATCCAACCTTTGATGTCCCACAAGCACCAGTCCATTGTACTTTCCTTACTAGACGATTTATCTGACCTTCGACAGGAGCACCTCAGAGAGATTAGATTATGGTACGTTGCATATATGCCCGTCGTGAGGACCCATCTGGCGATAATGACAGTCCTATGCGAGCGATGGCATAGTGAGACCTTGTCATTCCACTTACCCATAGGTGAGGTGGCAGTCACATTAGAGTATGTTAGCAGATATTGCAATTTTCAATACATGGAGAGCGAGTGATCTATGATAGTGGTGCGGGATATGATGTTTTCCACAAGGTTCTTGGCTAGGATACTATTGTCTTGGCCAACTCATAGATTGACCTTGAGATGTATAGAGGTCACTCGCCAACTTTCAAATTGATAGTTGGTGCGGTGATTTCGGGGTTTGTTGCTCCAAATTGACGGAGCAGAGGATTCAGTCCTGGATGGGGGATGGCGTGGCACCAAATGATTTTTAGACGGACTCAGTATGCATGGGGGCTAGTGATTTTGGCCTCTCCTTATCATGATATGCATCAATTTGTGTATTGTGATGGCAGAGCGATTGGTGTAGGAGTCACACTCTTGCACATATGGGAATAGGAACACATTTTCGTGCTTTGACCAATCATCCACATGGCTGATGTGGAGCCAAATGATCCAGTCATTTGGAGGTATAGAGGGGCTATCACTCTACAACATATAGGGTAGCTTGGTATCCCCTATTGGAGGAGAGTGATTGATGACATGACAATGTTCTAATGGCGACCGTGGCTACAAATGCCACCTTGGTATGATGATATGCAACAACTCTTCTTTTCTCATCAGACTCATTATATGCAAGGTCAGGAGTATATGATGGTAGAGTGGTACCTGCTAGACAAGGTACCCAAACTATTTGATGAGAGGTAGGACATGCTCGATGATCAGTATATGGCAATTTTGTGAGATCAACTTGAGAGGTGACTTGGGAGCCCATGATATTGCCTCATGAGGTCATCGAGGGTTTTAGACAATTGGTTGCCAGGCCACAGGCCTATGATAAGGGGCAAGTTGATGCTCAGACGACACCTGCATATGATGCTTGGTTTGTACCCCCTCCCTGACTTACAGATCTAGTGTGCATACCTCCACAAGGGAGGGGAGCAGGCAAAGGATGAAGTTAGCAATAGGATGGGCAAGGCAAAGGACAAGATGGCCAAGATGGTCAGCAACACAATGGATAGGTCCCTGGTGCACCTCCACTACCTCCTCCACTACATCAATAGCCACCAATTTAGCAGCCACCTCTAGGGCCAGATCCCCAACATGCACAGCTTCAACAATTGCAACAACAGCTATAGGTTGTGATGACTGAGTGAGATCAAGCTCAGTAGTAGGTCAGGTGACAAAAATAGTTAGAGGTCGTGTCTCAGTAGCAGTCTCAGCAAGCACAGGGGCTAGTTGGACAGACAATGTTAGCACAACTGTATTGGATAGCGAGGGAGGAGGTGGTATATTGGAAAAATTTATACTACTAAGATGTCCCTCCATGTTGTCAACAACCCGATTTTGAGCATTGGAGTCAGGTGCAGCCGAGTGCCTCTACCTTAGTTAGGCAGCCAAATCAGCCCAGAGATGGTGACAAGGACAGTGAGGGATAGACCTCTTTTGATTTGCTAACACCTTTTTGTTGTATAGCCTAATTAATTATATAAACATACATTCATAGGCTCATTTTTTATAGCCTCATGTACATTGTACATTTTGATGATATTCATACACATTGATTTAGATATTGTACCATGATAGTCATTTTTTGATATATATACGAGATGATACAGATTCATGATGTGATGTGCCTTTATTTTTCTGCTTTATGGATGTATGGATGCAAATGATAGGATGTGATGTTATGTTTACTTTCTATGATTTTATATTATGGATGCGATGAATGATAATACAATGTATTTATTTATGTTGATGTGATATGTGATGATGTATGTGTGATGTATATGATATGTGATGTAATGCAATGGATGTGTTATCTTCTTTTTCAATATATTTTTATGATATGTTATGGGATGGATGTTATGCAGATGATATGATATGCTTATGTAGGATGTAAGGATGGATGCATTTCATTTTGTGTACATTTCTCATGCAATTTATGATGTCATGATGTATGTGTTATCAATAGTTTTGCACCCTGCTGAATACAATATTCAACAAACTACTGAAACATGGAAACCTCTTTCAGATATGGGTGATCTGCATGAAAGAGGAATCTCTAGAGCGAGCTGGTTCTATGAATGATGAATTCTATTCTAAGTGACTCTCCAGGAAAAAGGATAGAAGGATAAACTGGACTTAAAATCTAAAACTGAAATTCTATCATCCTAAAATATTGATCAACTGTAAGAAGACCCTGATAATAACTTACTCTCATCAACTCTTTAAAATAAAAATCTCACAATCTCACAACACATGTATTCAACCAGTGATTTATGCAAAGGTTAAATTAACACAAGGTATAACCTGAACTAGCATGTAACTCCTGCAAACCACTTGACAATCGTAAGAAAAGAAAAGGATCTAATAGATTTGAATCACAAATCAAATCAAATTACTATTCCAAGTCATGAAAAGGAAATGAGAAAGGAAAACTCTGCTATTTTATTGAATGATGGAGTGGAAATCTCTCAGAATCTAAGCACACATAAGTTTACAAGCTCCCCAAAATGTGTAAGGGCAAGAAACTCTAATCTGAACTGCTGAGAATGGAGAGCTGAAAAGACTAAGTCTTTGAAAGGAACTCTCTAGAAAACCCTAATCCGAGCCCAGAAAAAAGCTCAAGGAAAAAAGTTTCAAACAATCTCAAAAACTACTTTTTAGCAGAAAATAGCACAATGCTTTCATGATGAACCTGTCAAGCCTCTAAAAATAGGCTAAATCTACTTTAAAAGCACAAAAAACACCTTATCTCTCCAAGATAAATCTCAAATCCGACCAAGAGGAAAAGTTAGTCAAAGATCTGCTAAAAATAGCAAGAAAACATAAAGCAATTTATAGAATATTGCTTTTATGATTTTGCTTTACAAGATGCAGATTTTTACAATTTGTCTATTTTTGCAATTAAAGATTGAAAATCTTTTGCAAAAATAAAACTCCTTATTCCTCCATTTCAACATTCTAATTTTTCACAAAAAATCATTAAAAGCATTACACATCATATCTCTTCTCATCTTGCTAAAATCCCTCATTTATTTCTTTTAAAATCAATTAAAAATAAAACCCTAGAATAAATAATAGACCCTTAAGCAAAAGCTCCTAAGTCATATGGCATCTAAACTTAGGTCACAAGATATTCAACAATATTATCCCCAAGGCTTAAGGGGAAAATACTAATTCCTAACCCATAGACCAACTTGGGAATTCGGCCTCCATGATATACATTTGGACTTAGGTTAAATAAATCACAAGGAAAACATTGTGACTTTCGGCCTCCATTGGAATTCACCACATGTGTTTTAATTGAATATTCTGGAACAATATGATGTTTGAATTAGGGTTTGGTCAAAATAGAATCGAACCCTAATTATCACTCATTCTACACTCTCTAGCTTGAAGGAAAGAGACTCTGTCGTCGCCATGACTGAGTTGAACTTGAGCTTGAATGCTTCGATGACCTTCTCCATGCTCTTCAGATAGCTAAATCTCCAGTGGGTAAGCCTCCTTTCATGGTATAATAACCTTTTCCACTTCATTATTTTGAATATCAAAAAGCTCTAAGGCCGTGGCCTGTATGAGCTTACTCTCTGATTTTTCTCTTACCTTTGCTTCTCCATGCCGTCATGAGCTCAAGCTCGATTGGAGACTATATGGGAGAGCTTCGTGGGTTATGCTTCCGCTTCCTGTGCCCAAGGTGAGCTATGTGTTCTTAGACTCTATGGCTTCGTATTCTTGCTCATTTCAGCCTCAAAGCCGTGGCTAACACACTCTAATACTTCTGTTTTTTTTTTTTTTTTGTACTTCACCTACCATTGTGTGAGCTCGACCTTCCTATGAGAGCTCAAATCTTGGCTTCAAGATACTTACCTTCAGCACGAAACTGGTAACTCTACTTTGCCAGTACTTGTTCTCTAGAGACCTTTAAAAAAAATCTTCTTTGCTCATAAATTTCTGGCCATATTCAGGTCACGCCAAATATGCATTGTAGGAAGCATTTTTTGTGGATTTTGGGCTCGACCCAAAACGGAAAACCTACCATTATATCTATTTGAAAGCGTTTCTGTATATGGGTATCACAGAAATTTGAATAAAGCTGCATCTTCTTCCTTCTCCATTTCGACCCAACTCAGAGAACTTGCATTTGCTTTATATTTTTGCTATTTTATTCCAAATTTCACATGGGTTATCTATGTAATTGATTTTTCTGTATTATGATGCTAAACTAAAAGTGGGTCTTTGAAATTATTAAAGAGAATTGCATTTTCTTCCTTCTGAAGCTCAGCCTAGCACAAAAATCTTCACATTTGTAGTCATACTGCTTTTGAATGTAAAACCCAAAATGGGTATTGTAGATTAATACATTTTATGTACCTTGTATGAAAACCCACATGTGGATACCATGGATAATTGAGCATAGTTTTATTTCGTAGTCCTGAAGCAAATGTTTGTATATCTCGAAGAAAATGTCTCTATTTTGATTTCTCTTCAGAACTCGACCATCAGTTCATTGCATTTATTCCTGGTATTTTCTTAAAAAACTCTTCTTATGGGCTTCACTGGAAATGTAAAGTTCCATGGTTTCGCATTCTGAACCTTGACCCGGTAATAAGGTTCCACCAGTACCTATTAATTCACACGAATGCACTCAGCTGGGTTGATAGAACAAACTGTTTCATTGCTGAGATAACAACACCCACGTGAATGTTTGGAAATAGTGAACAATTTGTATATCTACTGTATTGGAAACCTAAACCTTGGTATTTTTATATTTCAAAAGAGAACTGTATTTATTCGATTTGAAACTTGGCTCCACAACTAATGGCCATATACAGGCCATGCCATACTTATGCATCAAAATGGGCCCTCTATTATTTTCTGAGCTTGACCCACCATATTTGCTTAAAATGGTGATAAAACTAGATATTTGCTTGCATTTACTCTTAAGATTTCAACTGTATCCTGCTGCTTATCTTGTAAATATGACAAAAATTTTACCTTACTGCTCTCGAACTCCATAGAGAAACCAAGTTGAAACATTGTAACATCATGACCACATGCTGCTCACTAGCTCATATGTATAGCTTAACAACTCAGAACTTATTTTGGAAAGAAAAAACTTACTCTTCCCCTATTATCCTGGAATGATCATTTGTTATTAAACCCATAATGTTGTATTTACTTTACCAGCCAACTAGAGCTAGAAATCCATTCATCAAATACACTGTCTGTGTTTGTATTCTTGAGCAACATGGTACTCTTCATGCATTTTTATATCTCATTGTACAAACTTTCCTAAAATCTGTTCTCTTTGACTATGAAAATCAAAATAAAACATTAAGGAATAATGTATGCCTGCTCACTATCCGAAAGAGAAATGATGAATTGAAACTCACATGACATATGATTACAATCAGCACAGAAAATGAAGTTATTCAGCAATTTCTGATGTAAATGTACTCAGTTAAATTCCTTAAGTGAACTAAACTCACTGTTCACCTGTAGCCTTCAGAAAGAATCCTGATCGTTATGAATGCACAGTTGGTTTCGTTACTTGATGGATTCTCTATTTTACTCTTCAGTTGTATTTCATTTCATTTGATGAATATAATGAAGTATCTTTTAAAATCAGCCCATTTAATAAATAGGGCAGCATGTCGAGCTCTACCCTTGTGGGAGCCCGTTTTACTCCACATGCTTGGTCTTCGAATAATGTTCAGCTTCATGACTTTACCTATACCTGCACAAGGAAACAAACAGTGTTAGCATAAAAACGGAACATGATGATTATGATGTTGTTATTTCCCCTTCAGCTCACTTCTTTCATACTACACTTGATTGATTGTTTCAATGCATTGCTAATAGTATGTTGTACTATTGTAGGTGCATCATATGAGTTACATCATAGTCAGAGCCACTGACACCCCTCTTTTCTTCTTACAGGTCGACGAAGCTCGAGATGACGAGGTGCACCATTCAACATCAAGTGTCGATAATCAGGCAATGATGACTATGTTGTTGCTTATGTGCTTTCCTTTCTGCATCTTCAGTAGTGCAATGTACTATTAGAAATATTTTGTCATAGTTATATCCACGGCTTGTGTGGATCTTTCATTTCAATTCTGCTTTTCAATTGAAAAGAAAATGCATTTCATGCAATGTTGTAATACTATTCTGATTGCGAAATCAAATGAAGCCCTGTAAAAATATGAGTTCTTTACGAAATGAATAGAAGCATCTAAAATGCTATTTTGCTCATGTACTCAATTCTGTATTTCTTTTAATCTTGCAACATCTAAATGGCACTCTGAAACTCTATCTTTCTTTAAAATGCATAACTGTTACTTGATGTATAAAGATAATGCGAAACAGCATTTAGAATTCAATCTGCAATTCCACTTTATGGTAAATAACAATCAGCTCGCTCCTCCATTTGAGCTGAGGCGAAAAATATGTAACAGTATGTATGGATATGGATGTGATGGATGATAATGCAATGTATTAAGATGCTTATAATAACAAATCTATATTATCCAAAACAACTTAAATGATAATGATAATGTAGTGGATTATGTTTTTCGTTATTATAATATGTTGTGATAATACAAGATGTATGCATGCTGATGAATTGTGGATGCAAGATGGGTGCATTGATGATGTTTTTGTTGACTATCATGATACCTGGTTAGCATTGATTTTAAGATTGATTCAAAAGTCCAACAAGTCTATGATCCACCAAGACTTTATTAGAGAGGGATGATGAGATGGATGATTTTGCTCATATCTTGGGATTGGTATTTTTTGTCATTCCTTATGTTTGATATAACACATAGACATGATGCATCCTCGTATTGAAAACCAGGATGGCATTGTATCTAGTATGATGGACTTTGACTCTACAAACAAATATGATAGTCCTTGTTCACATCTTGACATACAGAAACCTCATTGGAATGTAGTTTAGAAGTCTAGAATATCTCAGACCAAAGCATATGCAATAGTCAACATTTTATTGCAAACAACCTCCCTCCACACAACTAAGCAAGTATGCGCCAAGATTATTTTACAAGAATATCCACAAGCACAACAAACGAAATATAATGATTGATGCCCCATTCCTTTCTCTCTAAATCATTGAGACATCATTGAGAGGTCCTCGAAATGGGTCAATAAGATAAATCATAAGAAAAGATCAAATACAAACAATCAGTGTTACCTATATCTCTTACTAGTTTAATATAGCTAAGGTGATTTCTGATGTTGATGTCCATTGTCGGAAGGATGCATCTTAGGAAATGTTGATTAGATGTTTTAATTAGGATAAGGTGTGTGATGAGCCATTGATACAAACTTTACTTACTCATTTACCTATGATCTAGACTTTAGATTTTTGACACTGAGGTTTTCACTTTACGACTTGTGACACTTGCTTTCTATTTTTTTTGCCAAAGGTTGAAGGTGATGATCAATTTATTATGGATGAAGGTTATTGTGGGTGAAAGTGAAATGAGATGGATGGTTTTAGTATTTTCTATAATATTTAAATGTTTTTGGTATTTTGAAAATGTTTTGAGGCTGTTTTTGGTCTTTTTTTTAAATTTTATGTGAATGTTTATGTTTTCGATTATTTGAAGTTGTTTAGGATTTTTGAATGTTTTCTAATGTTTTTGTGTTTTCTAAGTTTTCAAATGTTTTTGTGTTTTATGAGTTTTCAAATGTTTTTATGTTTTCTAAGTTTTCAAATGTTTTTGTGTTTTCTAATTTTTCAAATGTTTTTGTGTTTTTTGAGTTTTCAAATGTTTTTATGTTTTTTGAGTTTTCAAATGTTTAGGGCTTTTATGAGATTTTGAATGTTTAGGGGTTTTCCAAGTTTTGACCAAGAACCTAACCTAAAATACTATCTTAGGGGCTTCGAGGGATTATCAAAGATGAGTCTTGCCTACGTTATACACACAGAGACCACGTAGTTCAACTGACTCGACTTATTGATGATGAACAGTCAAACAATTGATGGATTGCCAATTTATTATGATGGACTCCTAAAGATTGACCTAGGGTGTCTCGGGGACACATCAATGATGGCCTTGCCTACGTTCAAGCTTGGAGACTCATAATTCGACATGGTACTATTTTTGGATTTTTGATGTTTTGACCTTTTTAGGGATTTTGATGTGTTTTGGATGTTTTGGATGTTTTGGATTTTAGTTGTATAGGATTTTGATGTTTTTGGATTTTTTTATTTTGCAAGTGTTTTTTTAATTTTGATGAGATTTTATGAATGTTTTTGGATTTTTCAATGAGATTTCCAATAACATTAAGATATACAAGAACCCAATTCAATCCATAATGAATTTCTCCCATTGTTATGTGATAGACTACCTCGATATAGGTAGGACAAGCTGACCTTTGGAATATGCCAAGTAGTTCTAAAGGGGAATACGACACTTCACGATATCAAGCCATGATACAGATGTGGATGGGTGATGGAATACATAGGATGAATGAAGTGGTGGATGGATGTGATGCAAAGAATAATAGGATAAAGAGACTGAGATGGATGGAGGTGCTTTGTTTATGCAAGGCGCCTGTTTGCCAAGTTTTCACCAAGGTACTTGCCCAAAGCGCCACCAAAGTGGTTTTCACTAGAGGACGATTTTTCTTCTTTACTGTTTTCAATCCTTTTTCTTATTTTTTTGAATTTTTAATCATTTTTTTATTTTTTTGTATTTTTCAGATTTATACCCTTCAAGCCTAGGCATAAAATTTTTTAAGATACAAATTGTTGGTTGGTTCTTGCAAGGGTTCACCTTCAGGTGTTGATAATTGGTATGCTCCTAATCCCTAGTTTGTTGTGATGATAAATGGACCTAACCAGTTAGGCTCAAACTTTCCTTTACTATCCTAATTAGGAAGATTTTTCTTATTCTACTTGAGAACAAGATACCCTACCTGGAAAGACCGAATCTTAATCTTCTTGTTATAGGTCTATTTCAGTAGGTTTTGATATACTTGCAAGTGATTAAGGGTGTCAAGAAGACACTCATCCAAGAATTGTAGCTCATTAAGTTGAGATACTCTATACTCTTCATCAATGATCAGATTTTGTAGTGACACTCACAGTGAAGGAAGTTCAACCTTGATACATAGGATGGATTTTGATCAATAGACCAAGGAGAATTGGGTTGCACTTGTAGGCATGTGAATATTGGTTCGATAGGCCCAGAGGGTGGGATTTAACTATAGATGCTAGTCATGACCAACTTCATTGATAATTTTCTTTAGGATTTTCAGAATGGTCTTGCTTGTAGCATCACCTTGACCATTGCCCTGGGGGTAATACAAGGTAGAGAATCAATGTTGGATGTTGAATCTTTGACATATCTCTTTCACATCCTGATTCTTGAAGGGTGTTTCGTTATTGGAAATAAGTGCTTGCAAAACACCATAATGGAAAATAAGGTAATTTAGGATAAATTTGGCAATTTGCTTCCTTATTATGTAGTTCATAGGAATAGCTTCCACCCACTTAAAAAATGCTTATTGGCTATTGTGATGAACTTGTGTCCATTGGATGAGGTGGGGGTAATCTTTCCTATAAGGTCAAGCCCCCACTGCGAGAAAGTCCAAGGTGTGACCATTGGTTGTAACCCTTGAGTTGGAGCATAAATAAGATCTCAATGTTGTTGACATTGGACACACTTTCTCATGTACTAATGGGCTTCTCTTTCCATGGTTGGCTAGTAAAACCCATCCTCAATTGTTTCTTAGCTAAAGTCATACCACTAGAATGGGAACCACAGATGCCATCATGTACTTATGTTAAGGCGATCAAGAATTCCTCTTGATTGTGACACCGTAGTAATGTCCCTTTGATGCTTTGGTGGTATAAGATATCACCTAGGATCACGAATCAGGATGCCTTTTTAATGAAGGTCTTATTAAGGTTGGAGGTGATATCAAATGGGAGGGTTCCTCTGCTAAGATAGGTGAATATATCACGATGCCATGGGGAACTAGGAGCAACAATTACACATGAAAATTCATATTCTGGGATTTCAAAAGCTTGTACGAGAAGTTGTTCTACCAAGACTTCACATTGAAGAACATTGTGTGGCATATCTAACAATGATCCAATTGTTTCCATAGCATCAACTTCTCGATTGTTCATACGAGGAATCAGCTCAAAAGTTATATCTATGTAAAAGTCCTTGAGACTTTCTACCATCTTCTCGTAAGGAGTAAGCTTATCATCCTTGGTTTGGTAGTTGTCATTGACTTGGTTGATAACCAACTGTGAGTCCCCATGAACCTTTAACTCTTGTATCTACCATTGAACTGTTATCCTTAGACTGGTTATTAGGGCTTCATATTAATCTATATTATTAGTACACAAAAATGATAACTGGTATGAATTTGGGATGCAATCACCTTAAGGGGTGATAAAAAAAATACCCACCTCTAATCCATGTTGGGTGAAGGATCCATCAAAGTAGATTTTCCACTAATTTTTTGTATTGACAAGGAACACTAATTCATCAGGAGATTCAGATATCAAAGGGTTCTCTACATAGATAGGTGCTTCTAGTTGGTCCGCAATCACCTGTCCTTTGATCTCCTTGCACTCCACGTATTCTATGTCAAATTCAGTCAAGATCATTACCCATTTGGCCATTCGTCTAGTGAGAGTTGCTTTGGATAACATGTATTTTAATGGATCGATCTTCACAATAAGGTTGATTTGATGTGACAACATGTAATGTTTGAACTTTTGTGAAGAAAAATAACTGCTAAGCATGATTTCTTAATGGATGAATAGTTCATTTCATAGCCTACCAAGGTCCTGCTAATGCAATAAATAACTCTTTCCTTTCCATTTTCATCATGTTGTGCTAGAAGAGCACCCAGTGTTGTTGATGTTGCCAAGATATATATGACCAATGGTTTGTTTGGTATCAATGACATGAGTACTAGAGGTGTCAATAGGTAGTCCTTGATCTATTGGAAAGCTTTATCGCACTTCTCATCCCACTTGTAAGTTATTCCTTTATGGAGAATATGTGAGAAAGGGTGGATTTTGTTTGATAATTGTCCTATGAACCTTCTAATGGACTGCAACCTTCCTTGTAACCCTCTCATCTACTTCAACATTTGTGGTGGTTCCATGTCTAGGATGGATTTTACTTTTTCTAGATCAATCTATATCCCTCTTTGTGATACGATGTAGCCAAGAAGCTTCCCTGATGTAACCCCAAAGACACACTTTTTCGGGTTTAGTCGTACCTTATACTCTTCGAGCCTGTCAAAGATGGGTCCTAATACCTCTATGTGCTCACTCATTTTCTTTGACTTGGCCAAAATATCATCTGCATAGTCTTCAACTATTTTGTGGATCATGTCATGAAAGATGAGAGACATGGCTCTTTGATAGGTTGCTCCTACATTCTTTATCCCAAATGGCATCATGTTCCAACAATATGTTCCCTAGGGACAAGTGAATGTAGTTTTGTGTTGATCCTCCTTGTATATCATGATTTGATTATAGCTTGAAAAACCGTCCATGAGTGATAGCATTTCACGTCCAGCTATTAAATCCACAAGGATGTCGATGTTAAGAAGAGGGAAATCACCCTTCGAGCATGCTTTGTTTAAATCTCTAAAATCTGTGCATATTTTGATGCCCCCAGTGGGTTTGGAGACTAGTACTAAGTTGGAAACCCACTCAGGATAGTCTATCAATCAAATGAATCCAATGTTGAGAAGCTTTTGCAACTCAAGTTTCACCAAGAGTGTTATTTCAGAGTCCATCTTTCTCAATTTTTGTTTCATGGTTTGGCTTCAGGATAGAATGCTAAATGATGCACAACCACTTCTAGATTGAGCCCTAACATATCTGTTTATGACCATGCAAAGTTATCTCTTCGCTCTTTCAAGAACGTTTCTAGGTTTTTCTATTCTTCATCCAACAAAGATTCAGAATAGAAAGTTATCTTGGGTGCTTCTTCTATTCCCACATTGATTGGGGTGGCCTTTTTTCTAGTACTACTAACATTTCTAGATGCATTGCACTAAGGGGGAGATTGAATCCCTCATCCTTGGGTGCCTTAGAGAGGTTTTCACCTTTAGATGCATCCTTTATTTTTACTATTTTAGGATCAGACAGTGCCACAATGTGGTTTTCACTCAAATATTTGCATGATATTTGCATGTCATCAATTTTGTGACCGAAGGATTCAATCATCTCCCTATAGTACGCCCCTATGTCTATCTCTCTATCAAAACCAGCTTTGTGATCTACCCATGGTAAGTTGTCGTGAAGTCTCATGAATTATGAGATTGGTTCATCATTTTCAAATAAATTTAGAATTGTTGATCCTAGTCAATGAGTTGGGGGTATACTAGGCTTATTTCAGTGGTTTGGTCATTTGGGGCAAAAAATGTTGTGAATATCATGAAGAAATATTTGTTCTCAAATAGGTCAGCAACGTCGAGGGGGAAGTTGTCTAGGGTAGTATCATGCGATGTTGGTAACCAAGAGGAAGCCTCAGCTCGTTTAGCGAAAGTACCTTTGCCAATAAGGGTAAACTTTCTAGTAGTACATCATAGGAGAAGATTCTTTGGACATTCTCAGGAATGATGGGTTCTAGAAAATCGTTGTCATTTTGTCCTACTTTCTCATTCTTGTTATATCCCCATCCCTTCATTAGTTGAAAACCTTCGTTGTTATCTTCCATGGGAAGAACGAGAATGGGTCAGTTATCTTGATAGAGTAGTTTAGAGACATCCTCCTCATTGACATCTTTTTTGTTCAAATCCCCCCACTTGGTGAAGGTAGTAGTTGTCATCTTTATTGTTTCGGCCACTATATTGATAGGTGTGGGTTTCCCATGATATTTTGGAGAAAGAGGTAGCTCTCCCAACACAAAAGTGTCCTTCGTTAGTTTATAATTTCCACAACCATCATCCTGGATCACTACTTTGATGTTGGGAATGTTTTGCACCATGGTTGTTTTTGTTTATGAGGTAGATGCAAGGGACGATGGGTCAACAAATGAGGAGGATGGTGTAGGCCCTTCATCATTTTTAGGGATTTGGGGTATTTTGTAAAAATTGGCCTCAAGGTTCTTGTAGTAGTAAAAGGGCTCAGGATCTCCTTGGATGGTAACTTCTCTATCCTCAAAAGGAAACTTTACACATTAGTGATAGGTTAAAGCCATAGCTTTGAGGGCATGGATCCGTTGTCAACCAAGCAAGATGTCGCAGGGAAGATCAAGGTCTAACACTTGGCATGTAGTCCTTGCAATGACAGGTCCCACTTGGATGGGTAGTGCAATGATTCCTTGTGATACCCGCTCTTGATTGTCATATGCTCTGATGGTTGTACTCTTTGCTTTCTCAATAGCATCTTCTAAATAACCCAAGTTCTTGATCAACTGAAGGGTGCAAATATTCAGACCAACACTTCCATATACTAATACTCTTTTAACCTTGTTCTTATGAGTAATGACCTCAAGGTGTAAAGCACGATTATGAGATGGTTGTGATGGTAGGTCTTGTTATGAGAAGATGAGAAGATGAGGGATGGTGATATGTCCTACCATAGTTTGAAATTGTTTTGTATCCATATCCTCAGGAATGGATGACAAAGATAAAGCTTTCTCTAAAATTTCCCTATGTGTAGGGGCTAGCCTCAATAGTTCTCAAATAGAGATATGTGCGAGGGTCTTCTTAAGTTGATCAAGGAGACTGTACTTGGTAGGGTTTAATGTTGGAAAAGTAGGTTGTGCCCTAGATTGAGATGGGACTCCTTGGATGGTGACTTTTTCACATTGTGTGGTGACTCCACACTAGGCCCTTTGATGGTGACGACAGTGATGACACTATCATAGGAAGTGATTACATTGGAATAGACATGCCACACATTTGTGCAATCCTTACCTTTTTTATTGTTATTTCCTTTGTTATGATCTGGCATAGGGTTTTTGTATATCTTAAGATCCTAGTTGTTGGTTGGTACCTCAACAAATATGTCTCCATTCTCAATAAGATATTGGATAACATTTTTGAGCCTCGTGTAGTTCGATGTTTTGTGCCCTTTGATTTTGTGAAAGTCACAAAGGTCCTTTTCGTTGTACCATGGTGGTTTATCTTGTGGTTCCTGGTAGTTTTCAAAATTGGGAAGTGATATCAAGTTTGACTCTACTAGTTTCTTCATGATAGTTTCAATAGGTTTTGACAACTATGTGTATTTACGTTTTGGATAATTGTTCTTGTTGGGGGTTCGTCTTTGTTGCGTTTTGGTGTTATTGATCTAATTGTCTTGCGGTGATGTAGTTTTTTTCACAGTTGGTTGAGCGTTATTCATTTGATTGTTGTTTGGTCTAGGAGCACTGAGGACCACCTTAGCATCTACCATGCCATCATTCATCACATTCTATTTCTTAGCCCAAACATGAGGCTTGTTGTTTGAACTGGTTGATGGGTGGTTGTCTTTGTAGGCTTGAGTATTTCCCTGTGAGATTAGAGCTCTCTCAATGTTAAGGGCTCTAGGGACAAGCTCGTCATGAGAGGTAATGCACTACATCTTTAAGTGGAAGGATAGATCTGGATCTACACTCACTATGATGATCCCCACTTTTTGTTCATCAAGAATAGACCATTTTATTTTACTAGCTCTTTGTCTCCATCGTTGCAAGAAATTGGCAAAAGATTCTCCTCTATTTTGTTTGAGAGTATACAACTCTTCTAAGCTCACATCCATGTCAAGATTAAAGGAGAAGTCATATATGAATTTATCAGTGATTTATTGGAAGGTTTTAATGCCTGGAGGCAATTGAGAAGGCCAATCGATGGCCAAGCATGTCAAGCTTTGTGGAAGGAGGCACATCAAATAGGAATTGTTGTAGGCGACCTCCATACACATGACATTAAACTCTTTGACATGGTCCACATGACTTCCTCTCTCTTTGTATTTATCAAATTTGGGGACTTCAAAACCAAGAGGGAAAGGTACCATTGTGATGTTTTGATCAAATGGATATGGACATAGGTTTTGTTGTGTATAGGGCTTCTCCATTTTTCCCATTCAAATATCCTACATTTCTTGTGTTAACACCTTAAGTTGCGATGCTACATCATCTTGTGGGTTTGGTGGAGGAAAATATATTGCATATTATGGGATGGTGGATGGGTTGTAGGTGGGGTTCTAATATGATGGGGTGTTGTAAGGTATGTATGGGGGTGTAGGATATTGTGAAGGTGATTGTGGTGGTGGCATATATGTTCCTATCATGTTCGTATTGACGATTTTCTGTTGAGGGTTATAATAAGAACTTTGTTGTTGTTGTTGGGCATACTGCTAAGCCAGTAAGACTTGTTGTTATTGGGCCATGAGGGTTGCTTGTTGGGTTTGTTGTTATTGTTGGGATGCTAAGGCTACTTGGTGTGCTTGTTTTTATTGTTGTTGAGCCACTAGGGATTGCTATTGTTGTTGTGTTGCTAAGGCTGCTTGATGGGATTGATGTTGTTGTTATGCTGCTAAGGTTGCTTGTTGTGCTTGCTATTGTTGTTGTGCTAGTAAGGCTGCTTGGTGTGCTTGATGTTTTTGTTGTGTTTATAAGGCTACTTGTTGTTGTTGTTGTTGTGCTACTAGGGATACTTGATGTTGTTGTTGTGCTGCTAGGGATGATTTTTTTTGTTGCTATTGTTGGATGGCTTGTTGATAGGCCTTTTGTGCTTGTTGTAGAGCTAAGGCATGTGCTTGCAATGTAGGATCAGTTGGTTTTTGGGAAATTTGACATGGTTTTGGGTGTTGATGTTTTGAGTGGGTTGTGGGTTGTTGATGAGAGGTTGGGGGTTCCCTTGGTTTAACATTCCTTGCAAGATGGTGGATTGGGATGGAGAAATGTGATTTTTGAGGTCTCGTTTGATTTTGCATGATGGCAGGGATGAAGGGGAAAGATGATGATGGTGCCATTAGATGTTGCGATGGAAATGGCATGTTCAAACCTTGTAATTGATTGAAAGGGTTCCCTTGACCAAAGAGTAGGGGGTTCCCTTGTTGTACTTGAGGTGGGACCAAGGTATTACCTTGATTGATGGGGTTTGTGATCATGTGGTTGGTTTGATTTGGGTTGATGATGGGTGGGACGGATTTGTTTTAAGCAACCAACAAGATGGATGAACTCATTGGGGGATTTGATAAAGATGTACCTTATTGCATTAAAGGCTAATTTTGTGTAAGGGTATTAACTTTCCCTTTTGGGTCTATTTGTGACACTTGGTCCACACTACCTTCCATGACATTGGGAATATTTACGATACTTATGGGGATGGATGAAGATGGGTTCCCTCAATATGTTGAGGTTGTTGTGGATCCATGAAGTGTAAGTGGTTTATATTGTTGTAGGGGATGTTTGAGAATGATAGGAGCACCAAAGGTAGGTGTCCAAGTGGTGTTTTTGGGTAGATTGGTGTTGAGGGTACCCACAAGTGTGTTGCTTTCAAATGGAAGAGTATGGCCAAAGTCCTTAGCAAGACTAGTTGCAAGACTAGGAGTTGATGTTTGACTTAACCCTAGCGATGAAGTTGTTTGAATGGTGGATGAAGTCAAGCCTTGTGTCAAGGGTTGCACAACAAAAGATAGGGAAATAGGAGCTATGTTTTCTAAGGCTTGATGTTCTTGTTTGTACTCCATGATTTCTTCCTTAGTAAGTCCAAACAGGTTGTTCGTGACATATTCTATCTCATATGGTCTTGATGGAGTCAAGGGTTGTTGCGATGGGGTAACATGACTTTTTGGATCAAATTATCGAGGATTGGGATCACTTGAGGTGAATGTGACTTTGGTTTTCTCCATGATTCTCTTGTGTTGTGATCTTGTTTTTACCATAAATTATGGGTCACCTATGGGAGAGTTATGTTGAAATCTATAATGCTTAAACTCTCTAGTTGACTCAAATCTGGGTAAAAGGAGTTGACTTAAATATAGGTAAAAGGGATTCTCTAAGTTGTTTTGGAGAAATGATGTGAGTGGGAGATGAAAAGATGAATGATATGGGGAGTCATCTTTGCAAAATTTCTAGGACAACAATTTTGACTATAAGTTTGATGTTTGATGTTTGGATAAAGGATATTAATGAACATGTGAATCTTTAAGGTAGAATTGTGACCTTCAAGATAAACTAGTCCAAAAGATGATAACTAACTTAACCAAGTGCATGGAAAAGGATTCATTTCACATACCAAGTAGTTAAGTTATGGTTTGGGTTGATAGATTTCTAAGTCCAAAGTGTTGGTGTGTTCAAAAGTTTGCAAAGTTTGGTGAAATGGGGTTTCAAATATGATGAAGGATGGATGAAATATTTGAACCAATGTTGACCTAGAGTGAACCTTTGTTTTTTCAAGACCAAGGTGGTGGGAAACATGCAAGACCTTTAAAGTGTTCAAACCCTAAAGGACTCAATGATTAATGAGAAGTTATTGTGAAATGTGTAGATCAAGTTCATCCATGAAATAGTGTAGAAAATGTCTCCTTATTGATTTATCCTGATTGTGGTGATTCCTTAAGATACATCTCCAAATACATTTTCACTATGATGTCTAAGTTTTAAATAGCAGGATGTAGACCTTCTTTTGGGGATGTTGATTTTGTGAGAGATGATTTAGAGAAGCACAAGATCTATGAAAAAGAGGATATTTATTGCCACGCAGGAGGTAGTAATATGGGCCTTTCAGCCACAATATCGGCTTGTTCCTCTTGTTCGTCTAAGATGCTTGCTACATTTCTCCACTGGATTAGTGTTTCCTTTTTTTCAAAAGTGAAGCTCCACAACCCACACAAAACCCATCACAGATGTCTCAACCATCAAACGATCCTACATTTCAAGCACATGCCTTAGCTTTAAAACAAGCACAACAGGCTTATCAGCAAGTCGTCCAACAACAACAAATCCAACAAGTAACCTTAGTAGCACAACAACAACAAAAACAACATCAAGCAGCCTTAGCAACACAACAATAACATCAACAACATCAAGCAGCCTTAGCAGCACAATAACAACAAGTCGTCTTAGTAGCGCAACAACAACAAGTAGCCCTAGCAGCCCAACAAGCCTAGTAGTATGCCCAACAACAACAATTGATCGCGCAATAACAAGGTTCCTACTATAACCCTCAATAGAACATTGTCAATCCAAACATGTTAGGAACATATACACCCACACAATCATCACCTTATCCTACACTGCCATATACACCATACAACACCTTATCATATCAAAATCCTGCATACAACTCATATGTCATCCCACAATACACAACATATGTTCCTCCACCAAACCTGCAAGATGATCTAGCATCACAACTTAAGGTGTTGTCACAAGAAATGCAAGACTTTTGCATGGGAAAGACAAAGAATCCCCATACATAGAACTTATGTCCCTATCCATTCGACCGAAACATCACAATGGTATCATTCCCTCCCTGCTTTGAAATCCCCAAATTTCATAAATACAAAGGGAGGGGAAATATTGGAAATATTGTAGACCACATCAAAGAATTCAATGTCATGTGTATGGAGGTTGCCTACAATGATTCCTACTTAATGCGCCTCTTTCCACGAAGTTTGATAGGCCCAACCATGGACTAGTTTTCTCAATTGCCTCCAGGTATCAATTTTTTTGAAGAAATCACTGATAAATTCATTGATCACTTCTCCTATAATCTTGACATGGACGTAAGCCTAGAAGAGTTATACACTCGTCGACAAAACAAGGGAGAATCTTTTTCCAATTTATTGCAACGGTGGAGACAAAGATCTAGTAAGAGCAAGTGGCCAATTCTCGATGAATAACAAGTGGGCATTATCATAGCAAATCTAGACCTTGATTTGTCTTTCCACTTGAAGATGCAGTGCATCACATCTTATGATGAGCTTGTCCCTAGATCTCTTAACATCGAGAGAGCCCTAATCTCACAAGGAAACACACAAGTTTATAAAGACAACTGTCCATCCACTAGTTATAATGACAAGCCCCACTATTGGGCCAAGAACAAGAATATTACTAGTGATGATGTTGTTGATGTAAAGGTGGTCTTAACTACTCCTAGGAAAGCAAACACCCAACATCAAACAACAATAAAATTTGCAAACACTCAACATGGACAACAAAGAAAAAACAGTGCTCCTAAATGACAATTTAGTTCCTTAGGGGAAACTATGGAGCATGTGTTGAAGCAGTTGATACAGTCTAATCTTATCACACTCCCAGATTTCTCGAACTATCAAGAGCCACAAGTCAAACCTCGTACCTATAGAGATTGATCATTTTTGTGAACTTCACTGATACAAAGGTCATGTTGATGCCTAAAATTGTCAAGCAACAACCTTATAGGAAACTAAGTTAATGGGGGGACCAATTACGCTAAACTGAGTGACCTGCAAGTTTTTAAAGAAGTCAGCTAGCTTATTTTGTATTTGGGGGTTTGGAATGGGAAAAGGAAGCAAATTTATAAAATAAAGATCTAACCTAAGGTGATGCACTAATACATAGGTGTGAGCACAATAAATCTTTCTTTAAGATGGGATTTAAGGGCCCGTTCAACAATCTACATGTGTAGAAAGAACAAATAACATAGATAAAAATCCTAAGAAGTTTATCAAATAACATAAAATAACTTACATGCACATTTACTGAAAAGAAGAGTCCAAGACATGGTCTGAATCAACAAACTTATATTAAAATTATAGTTTTGCAAATAAACTACTGAGTACAATAGCAACACAATATAATGCTTTGTCAATTAGCTAAGAAATAGAAAGGCTGAACAACAATGGCACAGTCTGTGAATCTTAATACAATAATCTAAAACAATACAAAGGCCTAGTGTCTTTTTTCAATTTTTTGTGTATTCTCTGAACTCTTTACCGGAACCATTTTCGGAGAGGTGAAGCAATTTATATAGAGAAGCATCCCACTACCTAAGATCCAGTAATAGAAAAGATCCTCTACATTTGCAATTATTTCCATCGCGATGATTTCCCATGGTCATTGCAACGTAAAAGATTTTGAAGCATGGAATGCAGTTGCCTTCAAACTAGATGCATCCCCTGCCAATGATGGTTGTGGTCCCAGTGTGGAAGCAGTAAAATCCTTGTGCAAACATGTGTCACTCACCCACACAGTTAGTTAGGACACGCAGTGACAGGGCAAGACTCGATGCTCATTCTTCCCTTCCTTGCAATGAAACTCCCCACGGAGAAGACACGTGGAGAAGTCTTTGTCCCGAGCGTTGACTGTGGGGCCCACCAAAAGGTGCTTGCGAAATGATGCTACGTGGCATGCAGGTAGAGCTCGGTATAGAAGCAAAGGGGAGTGGGCTCATAAAGGCCCATGTTGTTGACATGTGGAGGCATGACAAGGCTTGATAGAGAAGCAAGGGAGGAAATCTTTGCAAGGAGCACGAGGCGGACATGTGGAAGCAGTGAGCAAGACTCTTCAAAAAGGGGGCCAAAGATATATAAGCATATAAGGCACGAGCCGGGGCCAAGAAAAATAATCTTATCAACCCGAAGGGAGCTCAAGGGATTTTCAATCCATAGGTCATTATACACAAAATTATTTTAGACTCAAACATCTAATAGAAGATCTTATTGAACAAGGAGACATTCATGTCGATGAAAAATCAGGGAATGAAAATATAAAAATTTACACAAACCCTATGCCTGACCATATGAAAGCAAGAGATTCAGGAAAGGCATAAAACTTAAAAAATGTAAACAATACTCGTGATACCAAGGTGGGACATATTTATTTATCATAGCATGAGGATTAGGCACGTATCAAGATACTATTTTAAAACAAAGACCAAATCCATCAATAGTGTTTAGCACTATTTTATACCGTAATGACATCAAGTGGATATCAAATTACGATATATCTACCACATATGACTCAATGATTGGGCATGTTGAAGAAATTCTAAATGAGCCAGAAATATCCCTTGTTACACCCATACCACCAATTGTTGCAAAGAGTCTTTTATCGATGATATATCATCCACCCAAGGATCATGTCAAGAGGAGGCTCCTGAGGATAATGAAAAAAACTTTGAATCAAGTCAAGATCAAGAACCCCTATCCCCAAAGTTTCACCAAGAGCTAAGGGACATCTTCCAAACCATTTTAAACTCCAAATATTTCCCCAATATCACCCCTGATATGTTTCTTTATGATAGACATATAGACATTCTTCATCCAAAACAAGAGTCTCCCACTCTTGGTATTCCTACACAAGAGCAAGCAACGGTCGAGATTCTTGATTCTTACAGTGATTGTGCATCATCGACATCTTTTGAGTCAACATCAACATCTTTTGAAGCAGTATCAATAGAGAACAATGTCATAGAACCAAAGCAAATAGTTCATATTCCTAAACAATAGGAACCTGTAGCAATATCATGTGTTCATGACAAGTCATATTCAGTGGCAATGGATCAGAGGGTACATTATCAAGGTAAAGGATTAGGTATTTATAATACCTTCACAACACCGGGGGAAATCTTGTCTACAACAAAAATAAACATATGGGGCACGAAGGATCCTTATGATGAAAATGTCGTCAATGCTACAACTAGTTGTATCATGAGTTGGAATTCACTCATCATCTCATACACAAATTGGGACCAACGTAAAAAGAAGAATTCCTATCAAAGCAAGGCAAAGATCATCAAAGAAAATGAAGCAGTAAAGCAAAAAGGACAAAGTAAATACAAATGGATACCAAAGCAAAATAAAGAAAATCATCCCTCAAAAACTCCATTAGTCAAAGAAACTATGGGACAAAATCAAAAAGGGAAATATATCCATCAAAAGAGTCCTCAAATACAAAAGCAGGCTTCTCAAGCAAGCAACAAAGTATATCCAGTGGTTGGTCCTAATTCCATGAAAACCTCCATCCCCACCCATCATTGCTCATCTTCCCAAGTTTGGAAAGTCAAAGGTTCCAAACTATTGACCAATCCATCTCACATTCCTTCATGCATGACACCATACACTCCATTCACAATATCCAATTCTCACATTCACCATGTGTTGGTAGATACCATTCATTATAAGGATTTTGAAGGCACTTTAACGCTATGTGTGCACATAGACAAGGTTAATTCTGGTATCCACAAGGTAGATCAGAGTTCTTCAAGGTTGCATTCAAGTGCTCATATCTTAGCAAAGCAGCTTCTTTAGGAATGATATCACAGGCACGTTGTGACAATGGCCTCTACATTAGTACCACCAGGTGGTTCAACATGAGGGTAAAGTCTTCAAAAAAAATTAAAAAAATCAAGAAAATAGTAAAAATAAAAATCATCCTCTAGTGAAAACCACTACAATGGCACTTTGGGCAAGTACTATGATGAAAAACTAGCAAACAAGCATCATGAGTAGAATCGGGCATCTGTATGATCCTTCTCAGACAAAAGAATCTCATCCTTGTCATGATAAATCAAATGTTCCTGCCATCCATCCAATCCAGATATTCCATTTTATCTTGATCTTGACAAAGATTCAGTGTATACTTCAACTCTACTGATGGCAAACTTTTGACAGGATCTTTACCATTTTATCTCGTGAAGTCCCATAGCCCATATCTAGTACAATCAAACTTTATCAAAATCTTTGCATATACATTACCTCTCTTGGTTATCATTGCATTATGAAGAATTGCTAGACACTGGGGGTAGGTTAATGCACTCTTTTTTTCAAATAACTCTTGATCCATGTCTTATATCTCACGGTGTGACATCGACATCATGATCTAGGTATCGTTTGCCTCAAAATTTCATCAAAAATACCAAAAACATTCGTAAAACATTCATCATAAAATCCAAAAAAATCAAAATCTTGTACAGCTAAAATCCAAAAACATTCACAAAATTGTAAAGTCAAAATCCAAAACACATCAAAACCCCTAAAAAGTTCAAAACATCAAAAATCCAAAAAGCAATACCCTTGTCAAACTATGTTGTCTTTGAGCTTGAACGTAGGCAAGGCCATCGTTGATGTGCCCCTGAGACACCCTAGGTTAGTCTTTTCAGAGTCTGTCATAATAATTTGACATTCCATCAGCTATGCATTTCTCATCTTGTAAATAGGTTGAGTCAATCGAACTACGTGGTCTCTACGTGTATAACATAGGCAAGGCTTATCTTTGATTAGTCCACGAGGCCCCTAGGATAGGTCTTTTAGGTTAGGTTCTTGGTTGAATATTCTCTCAAAAATCCCTAAACATCTAGATAACTCATAAAATCCCAAAACATCCAGATAACTCATAAAATCCCTAAAAATTCAAATATATCAAAAAAGCCTTAAACATTCAAAATCTAAAAAAAACCCAAAACATTTGGAAAACTTAGAAAAACACAAAACATTGGAAAACCTTTGAGAAACCTAAACAACCTAAAATAACTGAAAAACCATAAACATTCATATAATTTTTTTAAAATACCAAAAACAACCTCAAAACATTTTAAAATACCAAAAACATTGAAATATTCTAGAAAATCCATACCCATCCATCCCATATCGCTTTCACCCAAAAAACCTTCATCCATAATAAATCAATCGTCCTCTTCAACCTTTGGTAAAACAAGTAGAAAACAAGTGTCGCAAGTAGTAAAGTGAGAACCTAAGTGTCAAAATCTAAAGTCTAAATCATAGGTAAATGAGTCAATGAAGTTTGTATCAGCACCTCATCATAGCATCATCATCCTAAATCAAATCATTTGATCAACATGTCCTAGGATGTATCCTTCCTATGATGGACATTAGTATTAGAAATCACCTTAGCTAAATTAAACTAGGCAAGAGATATAGATAACACTGACTGTTTGTCTTTGATCTGTTCTTATGATTTATCTTAATGACCGATTCTGAGGACCTCTCGATGATGTCTCAAAATGATTTAGAGAGAAAGGAATGGGGCATCAATCATTATCTTTCATTTGTTGTTCTTGTGGGTATTCTTGTAAAATAATATACTTGCTTAGTTGTGGATAGGGAAGTTGTTTGGAGTAGATTGTTGACTATTGTGTATGCTTTGGTCCAAGATATTCTAAAATTCTAAACCGCATTCTGACGAGGTTTCTATATGTCAAGATGTGAACAATAACTATCCTATTTGTTTACAGAGTCAAAGTCCATTACACTAGACACAACGCCATCCTGGTTATCAATACCTTGATGCATTGTGTCTATGTGTTATATCAAAAATAAGGAATGACGAAAAATCCCAATCCCAAGATATGAGCAAGTCATCATCATCATCATCTCTCACCACCACCATCTAATAATGTCTCGTTGCATCATGGAATTATTGGGGTTTTGAATCAATCTCAAAATCAATGGTCAATCCATTAATCTTATTCTTCTTATTCTTCTATCTTTACTAACAACTATATCCAAGCATCAAATCAATGTGATCTACATCGAAATATACATGAGGCTACCCATAGCCAATGATTGTCTATACATCATGAAATATGTCTACATCAATATCTGAGCTATCATGATAGCAATCCCTCTTCTGTTGGGGCATAGTGGGCCATCCATATCATCTTTAGCTCAACAATCTAAAAAGTTGCAGCTCTTTGATGTTAGAATCTGAAAAGATGAATAACCCATAAAACTAGTGTAAATAAATAGACATGAAACTGTGAAAGAAAATGACACAAGATCATAATAGCGACACAAAGTTTGTCTCCATGAGATTAATGCAAATGCTCCAGAAGCAAAATAGCATTATGAGGATGCAAAAGTAAATTTATATTTAGCTTGAGAATTGAGATTACAAAGGAAATGCTTTGGTTATATAGGCCAAGGGGGGAGATAGATGCAACTAGATTATGAAAAGTGTTGGAATCCTATGAGGTGTGACAACTCATGTTATTAAAGGCTCAGCCACCTTATCCCTATGTAAAGTTAATCTAGTGTGAAGAGGACTTTAGTGGAGAACTAATTAAGAATGAACTAGTTAGATAAAGTACCCCTTTCACACTAACAAGGTGAGTATAAATAGACTATGAGAGAGGGGAGAGGTTGCAAATATGACCAATGGGAAGATCCCACTACAATAGCCTAAGATAGGCAAGTGTAACTCCCATGGAAGATGTCGACACCTTGCACCCACTCACACTAATACTCATATAATATAACCTAAGCAAGCTTAATTAAATTGTAGGAAAAACCTAGGAATATAGGAAAATAAATAACCCAACTAGGAAAATAAAAACCTACACAAACACCCCCCCTTAAGCATAGCTTAAGAGGATGTAAAAGAATATGGGTCCCAACAAATGAGCCCATGTTAGGTACCCATGTACAAATGCAATGCAAAAAAATCTCTCACAACCGAAGAAAAGGAGAAAACCTAGTGGGACAAAACTCCTCCCCAAAAGAGAGATGAAAAAAGAAAAGGACTAAGTAGCCCCCCCATGGATGACACCAACCACACCCTAAGAAAAGCCCGCAAATGAAGGAAATTTCTCTCAGTGAAGGGTTTGGTGAAGATGTTTGCAGTTTGATGTGATGTTAGACAGTACTTTAGATTAATGATCTCACTGTGAATTAGTTCTCGAATGTAGTGCATGTGGATCTCGATGTGCTTGGTTTGTTGATGATGGTCCGGATTGCAAGAGATCTAAATTGCACTCTGGTTGTCACAATGGATGACTGTGGGCTTAGTGAGAATGTTCTGAAGCTAGATGGCCTCAATAACAACATTAACTGCTCCTCGATACTCAGCCTCTATAGATGAAAGAGCAATAGAGAACTGCTTCTTGCTCGATCAAAAAATTGGACCAAAACCAAGGGAGGAGCAATACCCTGAAGTAGACTTGCGATCTCAAGAATCGCCTACCTAATCTAAATCTTTGTGTCCCACCAAGTCAAAATCCATGCTCGTTGCATAATGAATCCCATAATTGTGAGTACCCTTGATGTAGTGAAGAATCTACTTAGCTACTTTCTAGTGAAGCTCATGTGGCTCCTGCATGAATCGAGAGACCATGCCTACTGCATATGAAATTTCGGGCCTCGTATGAGTCAGATAGATGAGACTACCAACAAGTTGTCAATACCAAGTGCCATCAACCAAGGGTGAAGAACACTTAGCCTCAAGTTTGACCCCAAAAAAAAATGGAGTTGGTGCAAGCTTACAATCAACCATGTGAAACCTCTAGAGCATGTCAAGTGTGTACTTAGACTATGCAAGAGTGATTCTTGAGGAAGACTAAGTAATCTCAATCCCTAAAAAATACTGCAACAAGCCCAAGTATGACATTGAAAACTGATCATGAAGGGTGGTTTGCACTGCCTGAATGGTGGATGAGTGACTCTGTGTTATCAACAAGTCATCAACATAGAGAACCAAGAAGGTGTGAGTGTCATCCTGCTGCAATATGTAGACATTAGGATTAGAATGGCATCAAGTGAACCCCACCATCAAAAGGAAGGATTCCATCTTGGCATACCAAGCCCAAGGGGCCTATTTGAGGCCATACAAAGACTTTTGAAGATGACACACAACTGAAGAATCTTGAATGAGCCCCTGTGGCTGCTCCATGTATATCTCCTCCTGTAGATCACTGTGAAGAAAATCACTCTTCACATCCATCTAATGAACATCCCATCTATGTGTTGCAGCTATGGCAAGAACAAGTTAGATGGAATTCATTTTGGTGACTCGTGCAAAAGTCTCTGAGTAGTCAATCCCTAGAATTTGGGAGAATCCTTTGGCAACCAAGCAAGCCTTATGCTTGTCAACCGACCCATCTGCTGCATATTTTGTTTGATAGACCCACTTGCATCAAACAATTTTCCTTCCTTTGGGAAGTGGGACAAGATCCCAAGTGTGGTTCCTCTCCGAGGAACTAAACTCTTCTTGCATGGCTACATCCCACTCGGGGACACCAGAAGCTTCCTGAAAAATATGTGGATCAGAAGCTGAAGCAAGAAAGGCATGCAGAGCATCCTGAAATTGTGACCTTGTTCTCCTATGATCTAATGAATCCCCTACTCAATCACTTGCTAACTGCAAATTCTAATGAGCCCAAAGAGGCCTTATGGCTGGACAAGGAGGAGAATCTAGAAAAGAATCATCATCCTCTAAAGATGAACTATGTGCATCCTTATGATCACTATCATCATCTGAAGTGGAGGAAGAAGACTCCTCGTCATGATCTGAAGTGTTATGAACCTCTGAAGAACTATCATCATGATACAAGGACTACAAGTTGATGGTGGTAGGAGAAGTGTCAAGAGAAGGATTGGAAGTACTCTCCTCAACTTGAACACTCCTCTCAATGAACAACTCATGTGTGGTAGGATGAAGAAGCCTATAGCCTTTGACATCATCTGGGTAGCCAACAAATATGCAAGACTTGCTTTGTGGATCCATAGCCTTACGTTTCTCTACTAGAATGTGAGCCCATGCATTAGAGCCAAACACTCGAAAGTGCTTAACTGATGGTTTTCGACTGATCCAAGCTTGAAAATGAGTTACATCCTTCACAACTTTGTGGGGAATGCGGTCCTGGATATAACACGCAGAGTTAATGGCTTCTACCCATAAAGGTGGTGCCAAAGACTTGGAGTGAATCATACAATTAGCCATCTCTTTCAAGGACCGATTATTTCATTCTACAACTCCATTCTGTTGAGGACTATAGGGGACTGTATGTTGAAAATCAATGCCCTATGAAGCACAATACTGCACAAATCTGTGGTTGACATATTCCCCCCATTATTTGTACGCAAAAAAATGATAGATTTTCTAGTTTGTTTCTTTGCAAAAGCCTTATACTCCAAGAAAGAATCAAAGACTTCAAAATTTTGCTTGAGAAAGTACACAATAGTGTACCTAGAGAAATCATTAATGAATGTCAAAACATATAGAGCTTTACTGAAAGATGGTTGTGGAAATGGACCTACCAAATCACTATGTACCAACTTCAAAAGATGTGAGGCTCTCCAAGCTTTGCCTTTGTCAAACTTCTCTTCAGGATGTTTGCCAAGAATGAAACCATGACAAACACCTTTAGAAAAGTGAACTATAGGAAATCCTATAACCATATCTTGTTTGTTGAGCTCCTACAAATAATGGTAGTTCAAGTGTCCAAACCGTTGATGCCATAAATTACTCACATCATATAAATGGGTGAGTAGAACAGTCAAGGGGGGATTGGGAATACAATGAGATAAAAAATAAATTTGAGACTAATGATCTACTCTCCCAACTGTAATTGTAGAATCATTCTGCATCTCACGAATCAACACTAAATTAGAAGTAAACTCAACTCTCTTACATGTACCTGTGTGAGTGATTTGATAGATAGATAGGAGATTAGTTGATAATGAGGGCACACAAAGAACATCCTAAAATGTGCCATCCCCCATATCAACAGACCCTCTCCCACATACCTCAAGTGGAGTGTCATCACCCATCAAAATGGAATGCATAGAACATGGCTCCATAGATTCAATTTCATCTTTATTTTAAGTTGTGTGGTGTGAAGCACTTAAATCAAGAACCCATGTGGATGGTGGGGAAGCAACAACTACAAGGGCCTTTTCCTTTCCTTTCCCCTTACTGTTGTCTTTGGCTTTGTGAGAACCCTCATCTGAACTCTGTTTGATGGAATCAGGAACACTGAAATTATTCTTCTCAAGGATGTGTGTCAAATTATCCACTTGTTTCTTCAAACACTTGTGCTCATCATGACCGAGTTTCTTACAATAGGCACATTTGACCTTCTCTTTCTTAGGATTTTCGCCCTTAGAAGATTGGGTCTCATTAGTTATTTTTGAAGCAACTAGAATATGATCCTTTTTCTCCTTGTTATTATTTTGTTTCTTATCCTTATTGTTACTACTTTGTCCTATTTGTTGTTTTGTACCTTGGTTGACAGCCAAGGCATGTGACTTAGAGGATTTAAGAGTGCCCATTTGGATTAGCTTATCTTCTTCCCATGTGAGAGAGATAGTGAAATCATCCAAAGATAGCACAGTGAACTGTGTTCCAAGTGCACCCTTAGTAGCATAGAAGGTAGAAACAAACAAAAAATATTTTGAATTTAGTTTAGAGAGAATACTAAGAATCAATTGTTCATCCTTCTTATCAACACCACATTGTTTTTGTGAACCTAATGTTTTTATCCTAATCTAAGTGTGCAAACTAACTAAACTAGAATGCAAAAACAAAATAGAAGATCACCTCAAATGATTACCTAAGGAAGAAAACACAAAAGAAAAGATGAAAGAAGACAATGATTATACCTTTTTGTGTGTCAATCTCCTTGGTTGGCCCTTGATGTTGTTGAATATATGTGCTCCTTGGATGGTTGTATAATGAAGATGGGTGCAAGATGAACAATGTGGATGCAATGAGGATGATAATATGAGATAATACAAGTGCTACAATGCAAGAGGATGGCTTGAAGATGGCTTGCAAATTCAAGAGCGTAAGGGTGCAAAATGGCTATGTTATGAAAATGCATTAGAAGAGGGGGTATTTATAGAAGAATTTGAATTTTCTGGAGAATTCAATGGTCAAGATTGTGCCACCATGGCCAAGATGAAGGGCTATGGCGAGTTGAGGACTCACAAGCCCTCACATCTTGACATGTGGAAGGTGAAGTGGCCAAGGATGTGATGAGGTGTAAGTGAGGTGGAATAAAGACAAATGATGTGGAGGAAGGACAAGTACTTTGAAAGTACCTTAGAACAAGGATGATGTGACAGCTCAATGATCACATGGGGAAGAGGAGAATCTTGGGTGAATAAAAGTGAATTTAAAATTCACATGATTGGCAGATCTTAAGGATAAGACAAGGTTCCCAAAATGAGAGGTGAAAAGTACCTTGGATAAGACAAGGTCCTTAAAAAGGTAAGTACTTACCCACATGTGAGTGATGTGACAAGTCAAAGATTCTAGAAGACTTTGACACATGTGAGTGGTGTGACAAGTCAAAGATTCTAGAAGACTTTGACACATGTGAGTGATGTGACAAGTCAAAGATTCTAGAACCTAAATGGGAAAGAGGAAAGCCTTGGAAAGACAAAGAGGAATTAAAAATTTCTTGGGGGATGGGGAGTGTTGACTGAGGTACTGATTAGGCTTAACTGATCAGTAATTAGAAGATAATTAGTGGTTAATAAGGATTAGAAGACAACTTGCAAAAGTTGGAGGACGTGACACATCCTAATCAAGGATTAGGAATGTGCACATCCCTAAGGAAGAGATTAGGAGGTGGGTTAGGAATAAGTGAAAGTGATGTGGCATGTGAGGAATTAAATAGATGTCATATTTATTTAATTCATTTGATGAAAGGGGGATTAAAGAGGTAAGGTATTTAATTGCTAACTAAATACCTTAGGGATTTGACAGAATTAAGGGTATTAATTAGATAATAGTGATATTACCTAATTAACGCAAATAAGAGGATGTTTAGGCGAAAAGGGATAAATTTAGACCAATGTGAGTGTCCAAATTTAGGTTTCTACAATTTTAACTGTAGCCTTAGTGATTTCAATTTTGTGAAAAAATCTTGAATTGTGTTGAAATTTCTTGGACTTTAACTAATTAGTTTATTTTCCAACATATGACCCCTCATTGAATCTTGTGTGCCAAATAGTGTTTCTAGCTTTGTCCAGATTTCATTTGGTGAATTCAAAGACCCAATGTGGAATAGTAAATCAGGAGAAACAGATAAACATTATGTTCCATAGGCCTCATCACATTTGTTAAACCACTTAGACTTATCTTCATCTTTAGTAGGTTTAGTTTCAAGTCCCATTGTTATCCTATGTAATCCAACTTTCCTTAAGTAGATTGTCATGCGTGATTTCCACTCAAAGTAGTTGTAAGGAGTTAATATGGGTACTATTATTTGATCCTCGATGAATAAATGCAGAAAAAAGATGTTGAAAAGAAGAGAACATACGCAAGATAGCCCCCCCTTTTAACTCAAAGAAAGAACCCCCCCAAGAAAATATGATTTGACAATTTATAATTAGTGCATTTACAACTTCCACTAGCAATAATACTTAGTGGTCTTGATCTCAATGCTTTACAAAATTATCACACATTGAGTGTATGTTGAAAGTATAAAATTGGAGCTAATCCAAGTGAAACTAACAACACCATTGTGATCTACTCAAAAAAACATGCACTTTCAAAAAAAGAATCACATCAATTCGAGATTGTATGAGAAAGTTATGAGTCTCCAAAGTTCCCAAAATGAGAATTGTGTAGTGCCATGGGTGAGAATCTGCAATTTATGAAAAATCATTGCATCAAAACCAAAAAATGCCTACATTAGTGCAAAGAGCACGAGAAAATAGCTCAAATAAAAAAAAATGCTTGAGAAACAAAGCCAGTATGAGTGAGAACGAAGCATTTGAAAAGTGCCTTCAAATCTGCAACTGTCAATAGAAGGGGGTCTGCTAAAATGTTTTGATTTAGTTTTTGCAAAATATATAACCTGCATGCAAAAACTAGCAATGACCCAGATGGTTTATTTCTGCTGCAAACAAAACCCAGATGGCAGATTTTCAAAAATGCTTGTCCAGATTATATATTTTGTAGAAACAGAAAGGGGGTCTGTTGAAACATTCTAATTCAGTTTCTACAAAATATATAATCTGCATGCAAAAACTAGCAACGACCCATATGTTTTTTTTTTGCTACGAACAAAACCCAGATGGTGGATTTTCTTTAAATTATACAGAAATGTGGATCTAGTGTAAAATAATGCTCCTAAGAATTAAAAAATGACCCCAAAAATGAAAAAATGGTATGCAAAGACTCAATTAGCTATCTAAGTCAAGCAAAGACATGCTAAAACCTGCAATTTTAACAGGATCTTCATAAATCTTTTTAGATTCTTCAAATCATTTGAAAACGTAAGAGAAGAGCATACAAGATTTTCAAGAAAATTGCAACAAAGCTTATTAGCCCCCCCCCAAAAAAAACTCTCAAATAAGGAAACTACAATCTATATTGCACTAGAACTGCTTTGATACCATGTTAGAATCTGAAAAGATGAATAACCTAAAAAACTAGTGCAAATAAATAGATATGAAACTATGAAAGCAAATGACACAAGATCAAAATAGCAACACAGAGTTTGTCTCCACGAGAGTAATGCAAATGCTCCAGAAGAAAAATAGCATTATGAGGATGCAAAAGCAAAGATATATTCAACTTGAGAATTGAGATTACAAAGGAAATTACTTGGTTATATAGGCCAAGGGGAGATATAGATGCAACTAGATTATGACAAGTGTTGGCATCCTATGAGGTGTGACAACTCATGTCATTAAAGACTCAACCACCTTATCCCTATGTAAAGTTAAGTTAGTGTGAAGAGGACTTTAGTGGAGAACTAGTTAAGAATGAACTAGTGAGATAAAGTATCCCTTTCACACTAACAAGGTGAGTATAAATAGACTATGAGAGAGGGGAGAGGTGGCAAATACGACCAATGGGAAGAGCCCACTACAATAGCTTAAGATAGGCAAGTGTAACTCCCATGGAAGATGCCAACACCTTGCACCCACTCACGCTAATACTCACATAATATAACCTAAGCAAGCTTAATTAAAGTGTAGGAAAAACCTATGAATATAGAAAAATAAATAACCCAACTAGGAAAATAAAAACCTACACTAACATTTGATTCAAAAGTAACCTAAAATATCAAGCATCTTAAGCATAAGTTTCATTTTCACTTATCATGAGCTCGATCGGAACACTTTATTCCTCGATCAATCTCTCGAGGGGGCAACCAACCATCTTTAAATCATATCAATATCAAATCATCTAACGAATTTTGTTCCTAGCCTTGCTAGCAAATCTTGATCAATCTATCAAATCAATCATCATTGGGATATATCGTTCCCTATCAATCCTCGTGTTATTTAACACAATCCTTACATTGTTGTGAATCCTCAACAATGTCATCAATTAATCAATCGGATCGATCAACTTTAGCTTGGCTATCAACATCTTAAAGAGATCATCGATATTCATTTTTGCATCATCATCAACAACAAAATTAGCTTCGAAATCAACATCAGTCTTTGAACCAATGCAACGAGTACATTGCTTCAAAGAGGGGCAAAATGTAGACACCTAAAAATGTCTCAATGGATCACATTGGCTAACTAACATCATTTCATCCTCAAACCCATCCTCTTTTCACTTGTTTAATTAAATAAGCCTAATTATTTAATTAAATGCCTCATTTTCACCTATTAATCTAATTGACCTAATTGGGTTAATTCACCCCCTCTCACATTGACATTTTAGCCGATTTAATTAAATAATGCAAATTATTTAATTCTAACCCTAAGTCCTCTTATTTAATTAAATAACCTAAACTATTAAATTAAATATCATATTTGCATCTCCTTTTCATTAAATAAATCAATAATTTAATGAATATCCTCACATTTCACATCTTGCACATTCAAATTTAATTTTAATTAACTAAATTGCTAATTTCCCTCTCATCCACTTGCATAGGAAATATTCCAAAGGAATATTCTCCTATTTTCCTCCAAAAAAGGTAATGATTACTCCAAACAAACTTTGAAACAACTTTTTAAGTTGTTGCAAAGTGTGTTTGTTTGCATGATTGTGAGCCCTTGATCTTTTCTTGATCCATGTGATCTTTGATTCTCATCCATTGATTAGAATCCTTGATCCATGTTTCATCCTCCTTTGATTTGTGATGATCGATAGATCAAATCAATCTCATCCATTTCTTTTTCATTTGATCTCTATTAAATCAATTATTTAATGAATATCATATAATTCCCCTAATTTGCATAATTGAAACTTTGTTTTAATTATCAAATTACTAATTCTTCCACTTGCAAGGGAATATTCCTCCTTTGCACATTCCTCCCAAAGGGGAATATTCCTTCCCCTTTTTACACAATTAAAACTTAGTTTTAAATTGCAAAGTATCTTTTTTTCCTATTCTCTCTCCTCCAATCATTTGAAAAATGGATATTCTCACTTGTCTTCTTGAGCAAGCTAAACTTGTGACTTCTTGAGCAATTTACCTTGTGACCTATCTGTGCAGGTCAAAAGTGTGTTTTTTTGGAAAAAATGAAAACCCTTGATTAAATATCATCTTGCATTCTCACTCATTGATGATAATCCATGATCCATGCCTCTTCTTCCTTTCATCCTTGACCGTTGATTGATCTTTTTGATCTCAACCCTTCATTTCTCATTTGCTTTCCTATAAATAGAACACTATTTGGAGACAAATGGATCCATCTTTCAATTGCAAACTTATGTTGTTGAATTCACTGGCACTCACACTCATACTTTACTCACATTTAGCATATTTTAGTTCATTTTTAGTTGCATATTATCTTTAAGCTTCCATTAATGGCTTCCATGATAATATAGATGCATACATTTAGCTTATTTGTTAATTAGGATTTTAATCTTTTTAAGCTTGCATACATTTAGAGTAGATTTTCATACACCCATATGAATCATCTTAGCATAAATCATGTTAAAATAGTTTGCATCATATTATTTTAACTTTAAATCATATTTTCATACACATCTATCAATGGTTTCATTAGTTTTCTTCAATAAAATTGATTGAAACAAGTTCATTATCCAAGGGATTGGGAAAGGGTCACCATTCCACATCAATGCGACACCACTCCCCCAATAGGATAAGTTTTAGTGTCTTAGATTAGAGGTTTTTCAAGCTTTCATGATTTAGAATGTTAGCTTTAATGGCTTCTTTTTCTTTGTTTACAATGAATGATCTTATTCAGATTAATGCTTAGTAGGTTAAATATGCCTCGAATTTGTATGGATTAGGTGTAGTTAACCTTTACTATGTCATTGGTCACACATAGTTACCTAGGTTAACTTTGGAAAGTATGGATTAAGATGTAAACCAAAATATTTAGAAGTCTCCAAGGATAGAAATCCTTAAGACAAGCATCAATATCAAGGATTTTTTCAAAGGGTATCCATACTTAGACCAAAGGGTTTGAAATTTTGAGAAAGATCGTTGATATTTGTTTGCAATGTTTTGGAACCAAGCAAGTATCAAACTAACTCACAAGCATGAACAATCCTAGTTTAGGTGTGTATTTCTTAGTATGCTTACCATCATCCCCTAAGAGATGATTAATCCGTGAAGATGGAATGGACAAATAGACTATGTCAAGGAAATGTATCGTCTTGGCACGCCAAACAAAGGAGTCCCTTCCCCATTTTATTTATTGCCTCAACCAAAAACCAGAAATGGTAAGTAGCTACTAGGAGTGGTTCACCTCCCATGCACTACTTCAAAATACACTTCTAAGGAAATGGTGAGCCACTACAAACAAGGTTCTTAATTTGGACTTTCGAGATAAACTAGTGATATACATATGATGTTCACTCAATTAAGAGGCCTCCCAGCCCTTAGAAATATCTAAGGGTTTTAACGTATCACAAGGATACTAAGGGAAACATTCGTCGATATAAGACAACACTATTTATTTAATGACTTTAGTCATAACCAATTATTTATAGAGCGGACCGAAATGAAAGCACTGCTTGGGTCGTTCCCTCTCACAAGTTGGGAGGCATGCCCTCTAAAGTTAGCACATGTTTGAAGCTTAAAATGCTTTTCGTCACCCAAGATTTCTAAAAGGCGTAAGGGGAGAGGATAGGCACTTCTAAGAAGAAAAGGTATACTTGTGTGTTTCTTTTCACCCAAGATCGCATGAAGCGCAAGGGGAGAGGATACACACAACAAGCATACACAAGCAAATCAAACACATGTTCATTTTAACCTTGACAAGCATAATGAATTGATTTTAAGCACCAAATGAAGTGTTTTAGATTATTCAATTTTAAGCCAACATCACAAAATGAAGATATGAGGGTTTAGTTTTAACCAATTTGGGTGTTAATTTTAAACCCAAAGGAAATATAGTTGGTCCTAAAATGTGAAATAAAGCATCATAAAATGGGTTATAATTGCCCCATAAGTGTCGAAACACTTGTTTACAATTATAATAAAATGACAATATGCTCCTTCACTTCAAATTTCATTACCCAAACCTACAAAACCAATTAGCCTAAGAAAAAATAAAAGCCAAAAGTTAGTGACATGTTAGAGAGTAGATAAAATCAAAAATTTAAAGCACATGCTAAAATTCAGTCACTACTTTTGCTTACCAATAAAAAGCGTTGATGTTTGCAAAGGTGTCGCCATAATTCAAAAAGGCGTCGCTCTACAGTAAAATAGGGATGACCATAGCATCGCTATTTTGGAGGCATCACTGTTTGCAAATCTTTGATGCCTCTCAAAAGTATTAGCATCGCAATTTGTTAATAGGCGTTGTTTTAATTTGACATTGCTATACTCCAGAAAAGGGCATCACTATAGCCTCCAAAAGCATTGTTGTACCTACAAAACCAGGAAAACTGGAATATAGTGAAAAATTCATCATATTCGATCAGTTGAGCCCTTCTTCTAGCGCCAATATGTGACCAATGACGTAGTATAGGTTAACTACACTTGATCTATGAGAATTAAAAACGTATTTAAGCCACTATGCATCAGTCCAATAAGATCATTCAATGTAAACAAAGACGAATAAGTCATTAAAAATAACAATTTAAAGCATGAAAGCTCAACAAATATCTACTCTAAGATATTGAAACTTGTCCTATTGGGGGAGTGGTGTCGCATTGATGTGGAATGGAAACCCTTTCCCAATCCCTTGGATAATGAGGTTGTTTCAATCAAGTTTATTGAAGAAAACTAATGAAACTGATGAGATATGTGTTGTAAAACATGATTAAAGCTAATTAATATAATAAAAGCTAAGATGATCGATGTGAGTGTATGCAATCTATTCTAAATGAATGCCAAATTCGAAAGATTAAAACCCTAGTTTCAAAATATGTTAAATGGATGCACCTAAGTTATAGTGGAAACCATTAATGGACGCTTTAAGCTATTATGCATGTAAATTAATCTAAAATGCCTTTAATATATGAAACATGGATGCAAGATGAGAGCTATTTTAACAGCATAAGTTTACTATTAAAAGGTGGATCCCCATTCAATAGATGCAAGCTCTATTTATAGAATAGGCAAAATGAAACTAATGGTCAATATTGAAAGAATCAATCGACAATCAAGATGGAAGGAAGATGGAAGCATGGATCATGGATTCCCATCAAGGGTTGGGAATGCAAGTTGATATTTAATCAAGGGTTCACAATCATCCAAACAAACACACTTTCATAACTTGCACAAGAAGTTTGTTGAAAGTTTGTTACAAGGAAGAATATTCCTTTTTCAAATGAGTGAAGAGGGAAAAAATATTCCATATGAATATTCCCCTTTTGGAGGAAAATTAGCATTTAATTAATTAAAACCAAATTTTAATGTGCAAAGGGGAAGGAATATTCTATGAGAATATTTCCTTTTTGGGGGAATGTGCAAAGGAGGAATATTCTCTTGGAATATTCCATTGCAAGTGGGAGAATTAGATTTAATTAAAAATTTAATAATTAAAACAAAGTTTTAATTATGCAAATTAGGGGAATTATATGATATTCATTAAATAAGTGATTTAATGAAAAAAGGGGATGTGATATGACATTTAATTAAATAGTTTAGGGTTATTTAATTAAATAAGAGGACTTAGGGATTAAATTAAATAATTTGATTTATCCAATTTAATAAGACGAAAGGTTAGCATGAAAAGGGGGAAGAATTAACCTAATTAGGTCAATTAGATTAATAGATGAAAATGATGTGATTAATTAAATAGCTAGGCTAATTTAATTAATTAAGCGAAAAGAGGATGGGATTTAGGATGAAATGGTGTTAGTATATCAAATTTGAGTGCATGATATCATTTTAGAACATTTTTAAGTGTCTACAATCATCATTGGCAATACCATTTTTCAAAGAAGTCCTGATGCAACATTATTCATATGTCTTAATGAAGAAGAAGCTTCAACTACCTTAAAAGAGATACACAAAGATGTTTGTGGGTCACATTCAAGTGGTGTTACCTTAGTAAAGAAGTTTCTTACAACAGGTTACTATTGTCCTACCATGGAGCAAGAGGCTAATCAGTTTGTGAAAAAGTGCTTACAATGTCAGCAACATGGTGATCTCATTCATGCTCCATCTCAAGAACTTTGACCTATCACTACACCATGGCCTTTCTCACAATGAGGGCTTGATCTCATTGGGAAGATAACACCTACCTCATCTAATAGCCATAAATTCATAATCACCACCACTGAGTATTTTATGAAGTGGATAGAAGCCATTTCAATGTCATATATCACAAGTAAATAGATATCCAAATCAATCTTGAACTGCCTAATTTCTTGCTATGGTGTTCCATAAGCCATTACCACAGATAATGGAATGCCTTTTAAAAACCAATATGTCTAAGAACTTTGTAATCATCCCATATCCAACATCATTTCTCCACACCTTATTAACCTCAAGGAAATGGTCAAGTGGAAGCACCTGACAAGACCATCATCAAGATATTGAAAAAGATTGTTAATGATGTTGTCCAGGATTGGTACTTACAATTGAATCTCGCCTTATGGGCATATTGAACAAGTATTAGAACACCCATTGGTGTTGCTCCATATTCCTTGGTATATGGAACTGAAGCCATCCCACCCATTGAGGTCGAGCTCCCATCATTGAGAATTTCACTATAGCACCTAATTGATGATCAAGAATATAGGACCAGGTTGAATGAACTTGAGTTGTTAGATGATCATCATCTAGAAGCACCGAATCACTTACAAGCATATCATAATCGACTACATAGAAGCTACGATAAGAAGATCAAAGGTCGACACTTCCAAGTAGGAGACCTTGTCCTTGAAGAGAATTGGAAAAATCAGTTGGACCAAGACAACAAAGGGAAGTTTGAACCTAACTAGTTGGGAACTTTGGTCATGACCGCAAGCTATGGATCTGGAACATATCAGTTAGCCACACCTAAAGGGGATCCCTTACAAGAACCTATCAACAACATTCATCTCAAAAGGTTCTATGCCTAGCCCATGAGGGGTTATTATTCCAAAAATAAAATAAAAAATCCAAAAAAATAAAAAAATCTAAAAAAAGTTAAAAATAGTAAAGAGAAAAATCATCCTCTAGCAAAAATAGCTTCAGTGGCACTTTGGGAAATACCTTGGTGAAAACCTAGAAAATAGGTGCCTTGTGTAAATAAGTAGCATCTATCATCTATCAAGTACTTTTTTTCATCTTTCATCCATCCATAATAAAAAAAAAGCATCCATCTTTCATCCATCCATTTGCATCCCTATCATGGCTTGGTGTTCAATGAGTATCTATCAGTACCAATATTACTTGGCATTATCCTAAGGTCAACTTGTTCCGCCTATCCCAAAGTAGTCTAATACACGATTGGGGCATCTTCCTACACCTAGTCATCTACATGGATTCTTGTATATCATCTTAGTCATTTAAATTTGAAAATCCCAAAACATTCAAAAATGTTTGAAAATCCCAAAAACAGTCATAACATCAAAAACCTTAAACATCCAAATAACTTAGAAGACCCCAAACATCCAAATAACCTTGAAACTCCAAAAACATCCAAATAACCTAAAAATTTTAAAACATCCAACTATGTTGGAAATATCAAAAATAAACTCAGAAAACATTCAAAAAGACCAAAAATAGCCTCAAAACATTTCAAAAGTCAAAAACATTGAAATATTCCAAAAAGAGACAAAATATCCATCCATCCCATTTCACTTTCCACCCGCAATCAACTATCATGTACATAATAAACCATCGTCATCCTCACCTTTGGAAAAACAAATAGAAGCAAATACACTTGTTGAAACACAAATTTTCATGCAAGTCATAAGTCTTGATCATTGTCAAAACATGTCAGTGAACCTTCATATCAATAGCCTAAACATTTGAAAATTCATCATCTAATGAATGCATTAACGAATATATCTTTCATACAATAGACATCATTTTGGATCTCAACTAAAACAACTCTCTCTGGTAAGAGATATGATGGAATTGGCATTTTTATCATTTTTTGATATTTTCTTTTGGTTTTATATTTGTCTCATTACATCGCTCACTCGAAACTGTCTTGATCTTCAATATCTTGGTATGTCTAAAGGGGTATGTATTGGAGCATTATCATTATTTTTGTTTTTTGTTTTTGTTGGATGTTCTTGTAATATGACCTCGATGAATACTTTCCTTGTGTGTGTAGGTATAATCTCAAGTAATACAATGGCTAGTACATATCAGGTTTTTATACCTTTTGTGTATTGGTCTCCTTACTTCGATGGCTTCATTCTCTCACATGATCAAGAAAGGTTTCCATATGTTATGTATGAACTAGGATGCTCTTATATATTTGTAGAGTCAAAGCCTATGCAATAGGTACAATGTCACCCTAGTTCTTCATACCTTGGTGCATCGTGTCTACTTGCTATATCAAAATAAGGATTTCTCTACATTATGTTGTATAATCTAAAAAGAAAAAGCAAAATAATTTATCCTATCTTATCACATATCTAATAAAATATTAAAATAATCATAGATTTATTGGCATCCTAATCAACATCATCCTATTCATATTTCTATCTCCTCCTATTCTATCTCATTCTTCTACTTCTATCCATACTAACTTTTCTATCTAAGTATCGTGACATAACAAAAATATATGCATCCACAAACTGTCAGTACCATCTCATATCACTCATCCTGCATAATGATCATATGTTATATGAAAATACAAAAAAAAGAATCATCATCATCTCATATCGTACATCTTGCATCCATAGATCATTAGTGGCATGCATATCACATCATCGAAACATGAAATAATACATCATATAACATATGCATCTATCCATACATTTGTATCCATAATCATACATAATATACCATAAAAGATCAATGCATACAATAACACCATAGCATGATCGCATCAAAATGGCTTATCTCATATATCATAAAAAATGAATATCATGATACATATCAAAATGTGTGATATTCATCAAAAATATACATGAGGTTATCCATAGCCAACAAATGTGTATACATCATAACAAGTCTGTCTACATCAAAATATGGGTACAAAAATATCTATATACAAATCAAGCTACCCGGAGCTCCCTCAATCCTCTTGATCAGGAGGGAGAGGCTGAGGAGGTGGTGGCCCTATAGGTTGTCTCTAATACCCCTATCCATCCGAATAACCCTAAGAGGGTCTGCCAACTGACCCACCATCCAATCTGCTCAGACCTGCACCTCTCCACTATGAAAATTGAGGTTTTCTCCTATGCAAGGGTACAACCATATCATATATAGTCTTGTAATAAGTAGCCTCATCCTATAGTCATTAAATAGCCTCTATATTTTGAGTATGAGGGATCACCTACCCTTGTGCATGTGCAATAACCTCTAACTATTGTTTGTGGGCTATCTCCTACACCAACTATAACTCAATGTGTTGTCATCGAGTCACCTTAGTGTCCCTCTTAGTCTGGGCCTGATCACACTCATCCTTGAGTTGATCCCTCTCTGTTGGGTCTGAGCAAGCTATCTTGAGAGACCATCTCTCTCCTGCCTATATCAATCATGCTCGCAACATGCCTGGTCCCACTCCTGTAAATCAACCCTCAACCTCTGATCATCGAGACCCCTTATTGAACTAATTGCCAATGTCTCCCTTTAGATTCGGGACATGGACTAACCGCCTCTTATGGATCCATTTATCTCTAGCATTTTATCATGTATTAATAATTCAATCTTTTGGCGCAATGGCAAACATGTTCCAACAAATGGTATCAAAGCCAAGTTGTGGGTTTGAATCCCTTCAGGTGACATTAGGGGGATTTTTGGACTAATCATCAACATCTCCCTTTAGATTCTAGACATGGACTAACTGCCTCCCATGGATTCATTTATCTTTAGCATTTGTATAGGGTATTAATAAGTTGATCTTTTGGTGCAATGACAAACATTTCCAACACCCCTCCAATGGTTGCCACCTACTACTACTGATGACCCTAATCACCCTATGGCCCCTAAGCTAGTGGTGGACCCTATGGTCCATGTCTTGGACCCTGCCCCCTATCCTTTTCCCTAGGAACCTCAGCCTCAGATCACTGTCTCTGTCAACGTTGTCTTCTGGACTTCTCACATAACCTTCTTCCACCTACACCACCCCTAGCTAGATCTATGAATCTAAGAGGTCTATGTGTGGTGAACCAAGCATCATAAGTTGTTGTGGTCCTCAAATCAGCCTGACCATCTACATAATGCCCATGGAATTGGGGCTAGATAATCAAAATCTATGATGATTGTATGTACTAAGGCCACTGGCCCCCACTCAACTATCTCTCTAACAGTGCGGGAAAACATGACATGGTAGTCATCTACCAGAGCATCCTGTTGCTACCCAAAATGTCATCTCACCTTGTCAAGCAAGTATCTCTCCAACATGTGTGGGGTGTAACCAATGAGCCACCAATTCTATTAACAGTATGGGAGATGCTCTCCATCATTCTCTTAGGCATCTACCTGTATCCACGACCTCCTAATAAACTCTATCATGTCATCAATCATGCGTCACCAATTGGTTAGCTCTCCCATGTGATGATGCGTCAACATGCCCTCATATCTATAGACAAAAAGCTCTCTAACCTCTTTGTGTAAATCCCCAACCAGTCTAAGCAGTGTAATGTGCTCCCAGACCCAAATGTGTAGTAAAGTCGCTCTTGTGAACAAGATGGTAGCACCCTTATATACCACCCAATGCATGTTGTGGTAAAGGTGTGCTAGAATGTAAGGTCCCTAGGAAAAAATGCATTTGTCCTTAAGGATCCTCTCAAGGACCCTCCCCCATCCAAGACTGAATCTCATCAATCATCGATCTGGCATTAGTGGCCCCATAATGAGCCCGACAACCACTATGGTAACATCATTGACTCTGCCAATGTAGCCCCTAAGATCAACCTATCCCACCTCAAGCTCAATCTCATCGTCCATCAAGACTCGCTCAAGAGCCTCAAAACCTCAGTATACATCGTATACAATGCACTCACCATGAATAGGAACCCTGAGAATCCACCAAACATCCTCAAGGGTGATAGTGGCCTCTCTGGTCAGAAAGTGCAACAAAGATGTATTGAAATGCCATCTCTCGACCACTACAGTCATCAATGCTAAATGTGATTGAATATCATGCATGTATGTAATGTAGTACAAATTGACCACATCTAAAAATTAAATTTCCATCACTGAAAAAGTAGTCATACACTCTAAAACCTGTGGATGTCACTCTTGGGAGATGAGAAGGTCACCTTGCAAGCATAGTGCTCACAATGTCAATTTTCTAAAAAAATGAAAAAAATAAGTCTAGAAGCCTAAAGAACAAAAGCAAGCCTTTTTTACAAAGGTGTCACACAATGCCAGTCAACGACGCCAACTTTTTTCAAAGGCATTGCATTGTCATTCGAGTAAAAGTGAGAACAAATGTGTCACACTTTTACAAAGGCGTCGCACCCCGATAGTCAGAGGCATCACACTTTTACAAAGGCATCACAAAAATTTCCAAAACTTAGCGCATATGCAGAGCCCCGATGCTTTTGACAAAGGTGTCGCGTTGAGTTACAAAGGTGCACCGTTGGGTTACAAAAGTGTCACATAAAAAGTGACGTCTTTGTTTACCTAGGTTCTAGCCTACCTTTAGATATCTAGAAATATGTGCAAGAAAAAGTTAATGAAGTACATATTGGGGAACCTGTGTCAACTAGACTTTGGAACTGATAGACTCAATCAGTGCGATGTAGGGCTCGAATAGTATGGGCCATGGTAACAGGGCCTCTGCAAGGTCTAGAAGCTAGAATCTTAAAGGGCTCTCTAAACTCTCAAAGAAAAGTGTGCAAATGAGGTTGAAATTCACCCAAATGAACATATATTCCTAGAAAAACCTAGGGGTTTGTCCTACAACTCATTTTTCCAACCTTGGCTACCAATCCTAATAAGTGTTGAGGCTTCTTAGGAAATTTTTTTTGTCCTCTATTCAACAAAACTACTCCCATCATCATGTCGTGGTCTCGACCCAAAAATTAATTTTTTCGATCAATCTCTCAAGTGGGAAACCCACCATCATTCATTTGTCTACTGGGGCACAGTGGGGCATCAAGTAAAATCAAGGGAATTTTTAATTTTTTTTGAAACAACACAATGGGTACATTGTCTCAAAGAGGGGAAAAATGTAGACACCTAAAATTGTCCTAAGCATATCACACATCTCAATTTCACTTACTAACATTATTTTCCTCATTATCACACATTTCCTCCATTTAATTAAATAATTTCTAATTATTTAGTTAAATTTACTTTATTCCTCTATTAGTTGAATAATTAAAGTTATTTGATTAATTCATCAGTTTCATGCTAATAATCCCTCTTGATTAAATAATTCTCAATTATTTAATTAAAAATATTAATTCCTCCATCCTCATAATTTTCATACTTTTTTAATTGGTTAATTTTTCTCCAACTCTCCAACTTGCACAAAGAATATTCCCAGTTCAAATTCAAATTCTTCCCTCCAATTCAAAATATCTCCAAACTATTTTCCATGAAATTAGGGATATTTTGTGCTCTCGTACATCCTCAACCATTGATCTTCCTTGATCCTCCCCCATCTCTTTGATTTCCTCTCGTCAATTGATCCTTAGATCGAATCTCCACCATTGATGAAAATTCTCAAAATCTATAAAACAAGCCCTCTCAAACATGAAAATAATTCACAATCTTCATAAGAATAGGTACTCTCTAGAATTCTTGAGCCAATCTTGAGCATTTTAGAACACTTATTTTATGAATCACCTCTCACATCAAGCTTTTGCAACATGGATTATGCACAATTTGAGCAATCTGCATCACAAATTTGCATCAATCCATGATGGTATTGAAGGTTTGCACTTTATAGTTGATTTAGTTGCTTTGAATTGAGTTCATTTCTTTATATTAAACCATTTTATGCTTGTGCGAGTTAATTTCATTGAGTATGGGTTTGTATGATCTCAATTGTGTGAGTTTTTAGACTATAATTACTTCAATTATGCTTTTATTCATGCTTACAAATTTCCCCTATGACAATTGTAACCTTGTTCAGCCATGAAACTATCAAATTTCAAATACCATTGTCATGGTGTTTGCTTCGGGTCATACAAACTCTTCTTTAACTTGCACACTAAATCCTCCTTACCTCTAACTTCATATCCAAGTGGTTGTTGCATGTATATTTCTTCTTCCAATTATCAATGGATAATTTTTTTTGTTACATCTAGTTGTTTAAGATGCAAGTCTTTTGCAACTACAATACTTAGAAAATTTTAATTGAAGTTATTTTAACAACTAGAGAAAATATTTCATCAAACTCTATATTTTTTGTGCAATATTTTTTACCATAAGTCTAGCCTTATATCTTATCTTGCCTCCTTTCAACCTATAAACTTATTTGTTTAGAAAATGTGTTTAACCTACAGGAAATTTGACTAAGTTCCAAGTCTTATTTTGTAGCAAGGAATCCATCTCCTCTTTCATTCCTTGCTCCCACTATTCTTTGGAATCTACTTGCATTGCTTCTTCATATCCTTTTTGGTTCACCAACATTGGTTACTAATATATAATGTAATGAAGGAGAAAATATTTTAGGAGGTCTGGTTATCCTTATAGAACATCTAGCATTTGAGGAGTCTATGGAATTTCTTGTTGTTGATGAGCATCAAGCATTGATGTGTTGAACACACCCGAATACTGAGAGGGGGGATGAATCAATATCTTCAAAAGTTAAACCCTTCAACATAATACAAATTTAGTCTTATAACAAGATAAAAAACCCTTAAACAAATCAACAACTCTTAAAGAGATCAACAACAATGAAAGATAAATCAATAAGCACACATGCACAAGATAACACTAGATATACATGGAAAACCCAAGAAGGGAAAAACCATGATGAGAAATCTCACGATATATGAATAAGATTACAATTTTTTTTAAGGCTCACTGTCTAAGGAATCACACTGCTCCTTGAAGGAATCGCAAGCTAAGGCACACAACCTTAGGGAAAGATACAAGGGCTTGTAGGTTGAGGCGCACAACCTCAGGGCAAGATATAAGGGCCTGTTGGGGGGCTCACTATCTCTGAGCAAGATGCATAAAGCTTTAGATATACAACATATGTCAATAATACATTCTACTGACTGAGGCGTTGAAGTGCATCTAATTTATATTTTCTATAGCTCACATTAATTACTGCATTATTCCACTCTCTCACCACTTACAATTGATTTTTCCTTCCGTTTATATCATCCACAATAAAGGAAAACATTAAATTAGGTCGACTAGAATAGGAGACAACAATGACCCCAACAAGTCAACCATAAAACATAATTGCGGTGAAAGTAGTCTTATCCATGAGATAGAGAGGACCAAAAACAACTTGTTGCATCTTATAATGTGATCCCAAACCTCAAACACACTGGCGCATAGCATCCTAAGTCAACAATAAGGAAACATGTAGCACATTATCATTCAGTCCAAAAACACATCTTCTAATTGAATTTACTCAATGTGGTTCTCAATAGAATAGGTCAAGACCCAAAATCATCTTAACATACCTCAATTGTTGGCATAGACCCCCAAGCACATAGGACAAGCAAGAGAACAAGCCTTCTCAGCCAAACATCCACAAATTACCCAGAAAACCAACTCAAACAATATACAACACCAAAGAGATCAACCATTGATGTGTGGACCGCAAAGAGACATTCCATGAACATCCAATAATTCTTTTGTATACTTCTTTGTCATTGTCATGCCAAACACGGCTAGTGTAAACCAAACAAAAACATAACACTTCATCTTGGAAGCCCAGAAGACACGATCATGCGATAAGACATTTAAAAACCAACTTGCGGTAAAATTCATCACATGAAAGCTGAATTGAAATACTATATAAACACTAAAAGCATGTCCACCAAGCCACAAGAACAAAAAATAATAATGTGGAGAAATGTGGAACATTTTTCTGGACCAGTCCTGACAAGTAACCAATCTTCCAACCCACTGCAATTACTAGAGACCTCCTTCAAAACACTGGTGACCTAAAAATATAAGAGTGCAATGTCCACAAAACATAAACATTGAATCCCAAACCGTAAGACCATATCTTCAAAAGTGAAGGAATACAAAGTATTCTCTTGATTAGTCTTCAAAGCAACTTCCTACAACAAAAACCTTCACCAACATCTAGAGATCAGAAGTTGTAGCAACACATACTTCCTCAAGAACAACAAGAGAGATAATACAACATACTAAAGAACATTAGAAACATATCCCCAACATAAACATAACTTCTAATCCTCATCTTAATATATCATCATGATATCATCTCTTCTGATAACAAACATACTCAATACTACTTTAATTGACATCAAATAAGGCATGACATCCAACCATGAACATTGACAACATCACTGTTAGCACATCATCATAGCATACCATCAACATTCAAATGTAAGCATCAATGACAACCCAAACTAAGTGTTGATATCAATGGAAAACTTAGGCAACATATGCGCAACACGATGGATTTATTTCTTGGAATATCATCCAACACTACATATTATCTTCTTACTTATTCATGCTTCTTTTACTACAATAGATCTCCTCATACATAACCTTCTTATTGAATATAATATCTCTTCTAATAATTTTCTAATTTTCAAAATCCCATAATTGATAACTAGATTAATGTATTTTATATCCAATGAAAGTACATTTTTGGATTTAGATTTTAGCTTGGTTCTATTCTCAATATCAACATCTACAAAAGCTTCACAACCAAAGGTCTTTAGAAAATAATAATTCACCTTCTTACAAGTCCACACTTGCTCTGGAATACCACCATCTAAAGGATTTGAAGGCCCTCTGTTAATTAATTAAACAATAATATATACAACATCTACCCAGAAAGTAAAGGCAAACCAACATGCAATCTCATGCTTTTTGCACACTTCATTATTGTCCTATTCATTATTTTAGACACACCATTTTCTTATGGAGTTCCTAGAACTGTCTTCTACCTATAAATTCCATTGTATAAATAGTAATTTTCAAGTTTTCTGTTGTAATATTCACCTTCATTATCTAACCTGAGACACTTTAACTTTTTCCCTATCTCATTCTCAACCAAGGCTTTCCATTTTTTAAAAGTTTCAAATACATCCAATTTTTATTTTAGAAAATATACACATGTTTTCCTAGTTGCATCATCAATACAAGTGACATAATAACTGTTAACCTATTTTGACCAATTGTCTAAGTAGTTGTAATAGGTAGCTATTCTAAATTGTGGGATGTTAGAAACATTTAGAAGGGAAAATGCTTAAATAAAGCATATTAAATTATTCAAGAAAGGTATTAGTTTGCTAAAATCATTAATAGTGTTAAAATACTATTGACCTTGTCTTTTCCACGTGCATTCAATGTTTGGAGGGAATTTGTTTTGCTAAGAGTTCGAGTTGCATCCAAACAAGTCCACCTGTTAGGGTTTTGGTTGGGTTGATTTAGTTCACCACAAGAGTTTTTGCAGGCTACTATGGCGGCCATAATAGTTATGAGTCAACATTTCTCATGGAAATGATTGGAGGAATACCAAAAGTCTTGATCTTTCCTATGCAAAAGCATGAAACATGGTTTCCTTTATTGTTTCAGTTTTTGATCTTTGATGGAATTGGCATAACGTAGTTAGGCACAAAAGCATATTTATTTTGAAGGAGAGGGAGTTGAAGTGGTCTTACAATTCCTTGAGATACTTGTCAGTCATGCAAAGGCATACATGCACACATGACTTTTCTTGAAGCAAGCAGGTATGTTCATACGGCTGAAACCCTTATTCCATGTAAAGTCTCATTAATGTTTGTTGAGTTAATAAAATCAAGCAAGCAGAAATAGATTGTGGATGAATCATGTTTTAGATTTATAAGGCATTTTTTAGGGGTTATAAAAAAATCTATGGGAAAATATGATTATCTAGGAATAGAATAAGCCTTGAATATAGAGAACAAGGAGATTAAAACTCACAAGTATCATATATTAAAAGGTATGTAGATTGATCATTCAATGTTGGAAACATTTGCAAGAAATTATATCCTCATTGTGGGTGCTTTCTCTAAAAGTTGTCCAAAGGGAGAGGTGTGAGAATATAGAGTTAAGGGTTGGGCTAAGTAAATTCACTAAGGCAGAGTTAAATGAGAGCACAAGAATATAGTCCAGGACAATTTTGATATGCAAGGAAAATCAAGCTCTAAATGGAAAAGTAATAGCACAAAATATGGTCATCACATGCACCATGAAGCTTAACATAGAGGAATGCTTTTATTTATGTTGTTGTTGATATGTTGACCCTCCACATCATGACAGTACTGAAACAACTTGAAGGGGTTTTAATCTTGATGTGAATGTGGAACAATAGGCATGATATAGGCTTTTCCAATAATTGAATATTTAATGGTGACATTCATAGACTTATTTTTGCTTGATTCTATCAAGTCTTTATGTTTCCAAAAGGTTACTATCAGAGTTATGAAGGTTTGATGAATATAGGACAAGACCACCAACCAAAAGAACAAGATCATTATCACATGATAAGAATGGAGGATAGTTTGTCATACTAAAGAGGGAAAGTAGTAAAGGATACAAGAAAAGTTGGCATGAATTGACAGTGAATGCACATCAATTACAAGTCCCAGAGACTATTGAACAGTAGAAGAAGATATTCTCACATGATGAAATGTGAGGATAGCATAGATAATGATGCTAAAATTGTCAAGAATAGGGTTGTATAGCCTTATAAACAATTGAAGCGTAACAATACCTCAAAGGAAAGTGATTATGATTGGAAGGAGTCTAAAAACTTTTCTTCTCGAGGAGCACCTAGCCTTAGCAATAAATCCATTTAATCATAGGATTGGGAACATAAATTTTGTGAGGTGAATGATATTGCATTGAAAGATTTTGCAATCAAAGTGTTTTATTTAAGCGGTGAATTGAATTCCAAATGAGAGTGGTAGTAATAGAGCTGAAAGGAGTGAAAGATAACTGTATGTCAGTAGATCACATGCCATGCACAGAGATACATGAGCACAAATTTGTAAAGGAAGTATATAGGGAAAATACCTTTGAAAGTGCAAAGCACATATGATGACTTTGAAAGGACAACCAACAATCATATTCACATAGTACTCTTGGAGGTGGTACACCCAATGTAATATGGTTTGGTTTTGTATTTTGCTCAAAAGATCCATGTCTTCAAACTCTAGCCCAAAAATACAATAAAATTGCAACACAGATTGCACTGTGGTGGGATCATTCAAGTGAGGAGGTGACAACCATGAGGGAAGTTAGGTGGGAGAATGGACACAAGTTTACATAGATATTCTAAGTTATGCAACAGTGAGAGGGGCATCTCACGAGGCACCATGAAGTCACATAAAAGGTAGTGGTTTTCAAGGGTAAGACAATTCAATGAGGTTTAGTTATCATGATGATAATGCATAATCCAAGATATAGTATGTGAGATAGAAAATTGTTGCTAATACAATCAAATGTACAATCCCCATAAGCAAGATGGTGAAATGTTTGTGCAAAAGATTCTATATTTTCATCTTATATAGATCTAAGGGTGCAACAATATTTAAGATCAAGCATAAATAAATGGAGAGCATGATGTTATCTTTTAGTGTGGGCAAAGTTCAAGATGTTTATGGCAGTTTTCAAAAGAAAATGGTTAAAGCACAGTGTAAATGTTGTCATTAGAGGACAAAGCATATCAACAGAATGCACAGTGGTAAAAGACTAAATGAAGTCAGTGAACATCTATGTCAAAAGTGGTGTATTGAAAGGAAACAAGTTTTCTTGGTGGTAGTACTTGAAGGTTATGAATTAATGTTTCATGTCATTGTCTTAGGGACACATTTACTATGCAAGACTTGTGATGGCTGATAGTTTATGGTATGTAGTCAAAGAATGCAATCTTCATGAGTCATTTTTCCTTTGACATAGTGTTAGGCTAGTGCAACAAGATATTTCAGTTCAAAAGCTACTAGCAATGCTTAATGAAGGAGACATTGAGAAGGCACTGTAAGATTAGTATCTAATTTAACATGTTATAGAAAGTCTATTGCTTGCATTGGGATTAAAGAGGTATTAAGGATAGTGAAAGACAACAAGCATGTATTCATCCTTCATGCTCATTGTTACTTTTTGGCAGCAAACCTACCCGTGTTCATGGTGCATATGTGGGAGTCAAGGATAGTAAACATTGTAGCAAGTTTTGTGAAGGTTCTAGAATTATTGATGAGGTTGATATTGGTTCTTTTTATGAAGGGACGGGCATGTCACCAAAGATCTGTGAGAGATAACAAATTTGAAATGATCTAGTAAGGAATCTGGCTGATAGCCCAAGGGATAGACAAGAAATCAATATTGAGAGAGTCTTGATAGTGAAAGTATATGGTTGTAGACCTATAGTTCAATGATAGGAGAGTGTGTTTGATTCATGGTTTATTAGGGTAGAGTTTTTTTACTACAAAATATAAAAAGATATCATGGCAACATTCTTGATATTATGACAGACATCAAATACACAAAACAATCAATTTGTTGACACTTATCATTAGTTTGAGAGCTATAAAGTGTCCATATGCTTATAGATTGTGTTAAGGGAGTTTTTAAACCCATAAGATTGTAGTTATGGACAATTTTGAGCCCTTAAATGAAGGATTTTTTGCCTTGCACAACCAAAAGTTCTTAAGCTTCATGAAAAGATGACATGGACAGTGAATCAAGCTTTTCAAGGAGGCAGTTTAGGCATTCATGAAAGAGGTTAAACAATTTGGTGTCATCAATGAACAATTTGAGCTTTCTGGGGGCAGTTTTGACCCAGTTTGGAAGCATTTACCAACACCTAGGAGTTATTTTCACTCTCCTTCTTACCCTTTTCCTTCAAAATAAGTAGGATTGATCAAGTTCTAAGTGATCAAACAAGAGGAACCAGTCTTCTTTGAAGGTTCATTCCAAGTTTTATGCAACCCACAGGCCTCAAAATGCTCCCATGTATCAACAAGTATTTGAGTTGATAGCTTAGCTTTGGGAGCATGGTTCCTAGCATCTTGCAATATATTTACCTATTTTATAAAGACTTTTGGTGCTCATTCCAATCTCAACAATTTCTTAATTTTGGAATTGCATAAAATTGGGTTGACCTTGCCACCTTGTTGACATAATCAAAGTTGGTGCAATTTGTTGGAATTATTGTTTATACTCATCCAATTATTTCATCTCATGATTCATATCTAATAATTATGGCAACTGACATTCTTCTAAGATCTTTAAATTTCCCAACTTCTCTTTTAGTGCCAAGTTAAACTTGATTTTAAATGTTAAGATATCAGTTATAATTACTATCACCTCATGCACGCTAGCTATCTCTTTCAAAGCTTCGAGTGTGTACTTAGCATGCCCCTAAATTACATTCATGGTGACTCAACATGGAATCCACATACTCAACACTTACCTTAAAAGTGGCTCTTGTCTAACTTGGCATTGTTTGGATTTTCTTAACTTGTCAAAATAATTCCATGCATCATCAAATTTATTTTAAATGCAATAAATTATACAAAAAAAATCTTATACATTAAATTTGAGGCTTCATTCATCACTCGCACCTACGTCATTGCTTCTAAATCTCAAATTCTTTTCAATTCTTCTTTTAAACCCTTTATCTAAATCATAAGAGTATCTCTATCATGTTTAGAATTGGTCTATGTGGAAGTTGATAGCATTCCAAACTCAACAAAGGCTAACTTTGGTTGTGTAACCATAGATTTAATTTTATTATACTCTTGTAGTATTTTTGTATGCTCTACTTGTAATTTCTTAGCAACAACTTCAATGAAAAGAGTAGTACTTACTACAAGAGAAGAAACTTGAGGTGCTATTATATTAGCTTTCCTCTACATAATTAGATTTCCTTTTAATTCATTCACATCCTAAACACACCAAGGATTATTGTGTTTAGGGTCTAAGAGTATCTCTATCATGTTTAGAATTGGTATATGTGGAAGTTGATAGCATTCCAAACTCAACCAAGGCTAACTTTGGTTGTGTAACCATAGATTTAATTTTATTATACTCTTGTAATATTTGTGTATGCTCTACTTGTAATTTCCTAGCAACAACTTCATTGAAAAGAGTAGTACTTACTACAAGAGAAGAAACTTGAGGTGCTATTATATTAGCTTTCCTCTAAATAATTAAATTTCCTTTTGATTCATTCACATCCTAAACACACCAAGGATTACTATGTTTAGGGGCTAAAGCCCATATAACTATAGTTTCATACTTGGTATTGAATTGAGAACCAAAATACAAATCATTTGCTTGTTCTTCTCCATAGATGTCCTCAGTAACTTCTTATCTCCTTATGGCATCCAATACAATTGCCAAGACAATGTCCCATCTGGGCAATAATAACCATCCACCCTCTCTGACTAATCTTCTTTCTTCTTTTGGTGTTATATTTGAAAGGTCAATTCCACCTATTTATGGATACTTCAAAAAACATCTTCTTCAACTTATCCTTGCTCTTATTTTTTTTATCCTAAGCTTTATGGGTATCAACACTTAATTATCCTTTAACCAACAATATTGTGAATTCCTTAGACTTGATGAAGCCATCATCTAAAATAAAACTTTCACATGCTATATCTCTAACATCTTAAACAATATTTACCCTTTCCTCAAAATTCAACAATGTTATTTCACATGGAGGATCTCTAAGGCGATGTAAGCATTTGCATCATCCACTCATACTCATTTGTATTGTCCCCACTAGCCTTAGTTATATCATAGTCAAGTAATGGTTGAACCTTCCTATGTAAATTTCCTTCTTATCTTTCTTTTCTTCTATTGTAACTAGAACATCCACCATGGGGATATCTTGAGCTAGGTGTTTTGTTTCCATAGTAATTTCCTTTGGAGCAATATTTTGGACAATCTTTGGTATGAAAGCCAAAATGTCCACATGCTTCAACATTATAAACATTTACTGAACATGATCCTTGATATTGTTGAATGCTCCCTTATAGTCGACATCAAGAATTTGTCTTTTTCTTTCTCCTAAGAAAACTTTTACCCAATCTTATCTTATTATGTCAACCTCTTCTTTTATTTTTCAATTTCTTAGCAAATATTTAGTTCCATAAATGTTGATGTCATACCTCGATCTACCTAATTCCTTTCTAACCTTGTCAATGAAGTGTTTAGGATAACATCTTCTACTTTTCTCCAATAAAATTCTATACTCCATTAACTTTGTCTCTAGGAGAGAAAGGCCCTCCTTTGTAGTGATAATAAGATTAGAAAACTCAAGGGTAGAAGGGATAAATGAGCCTTTCTTTGGATTACTCAAATGAAATTTATTTGGTTCATTCAATTCCTAAATTAATTCCAAGAAAGTGACCTTGTTAGAGATCCAAAAAGGGAGAGCATGTGATTCTACCTTTGGTCCATGTATATTATGGTAATTGTTCTATTTCGATGGAAGAACTAATCTTCCCAATTATGGTTAATATCTATTTCTTTAACAAATTACAATGGGCTTAGAAAGTCCATGGAATTTTTAGATAATATTTTTCTTGGTTGTCCAAGCATATTAAGAAGCCCTTGAACAAAATGAAATTTTATTACATTATAATTAGAACTTTAATAATTTGCATCTCATACATACATTCTCATCTATATTGGCATCAAAACCTACCATTTGGTAGTTCAAATGTTATTGTCAAATATTCCCCGCTCTATGTCTTCCCATATAAAGCAAGATATGATAGGGTGATGCATACCAATTAAAACATGGGATCGTATTACCAATACTTAGAGATATAATCTCTTTGTGAATACCTTCTAACACAAATGGACTTTAAGATGACATAATTTTACCTATGTTAAGTCTTAGGGGTAGGTTAAACAACAAATTCTAGTGTACATGATGATTGGGCTAGTTGAATGATGAAATTCAAGATCTCAAAGCTTAATTAATCTTACATGAGCTCAACAAGTCATAGAAAAATAGAAAATCACAATGATAGTAGTAGAGAGTCTTAAGATGACAAACGTTCTAAGAATTAAATATACCCTTTGTGACATAACCACTAAAACCCTAGAAAATTTTAAACAATCCAATATATTCTATACCAACTCTTACATAGTATTATAACTTGTGGGATTCATTCTCCTTAGTATTTTTACATACCTATGTTTTAAATATTGGTTTCTCTTTAAAATATGAGTGTATTCTTCTCTTACATGTTATGATGACTTGGAGAATCATAAAAACTAGATAGAAATACTAAAATTTGGGGTATTATTATTTCTTGATTCATGTTGCAAGTTCATCTTGTAGTATATTGGTGGACATTTGAGTTCATCATTGAGTTCAAGGTGTCCAATAAAGTCAATTTAGCCTTTTATCTTACCTATATTGGACATTTGAGTCTATATTTATAAGGGTTTGAATTTGGGAGGTGGTTGCAAGATATGGAAGGTAGCTCCATTTTTGGAATATTTTGGTTCAAATCTAAACTTTGCATCACATCAAAAAGGCCAAAGAACCTAAGGAACAACTACCGATTTGTGAAATTTGGAGCCCTTAGAAAATAATTCCCTCCCTAGTCGTATAAATGGTATCATCAAAATATTTTTTAGAATTGCCTATGCAAGTGTAGGCACAAGTAGTTATGAGAAGGAGATATATTTATTAATTTTCAAAAATAAAAATAAAAACATTTTTTTATACAACTTGTGTAGGCCCTGCATAGTCTATAGAGTATGCTACCTCTTGAAGGTACCATATGGCACATGAATAAATAACACCTCCAACAAGAAGAAAAAGAATGTTTCATGAATATTGATATCATGTATCCCCCCTTTAGTATTTGGCTTAGAGGTAGCCACCAAAGGCTTAAGAGTTTCAATGAAAGAAAGACTATCAAATGATACAAATGCACAATATGTGTACATGGATATGAATTTTATATGATGGATTGAGATTACAGTGAGAATACCTTGGTTATATAATCAAAGGTGAGGCATATGATAACACAAGGTTATGACATGTGTCTCAGTATTATGACTTGAGATAGAAATTGATAATTCCCTAAGTAAAATTAAGAAAACTAGTGTGACTACAACCTAAGAGGTAAAAAGATTAGGAAATATATCTCATTCACACAAACACCCTATTTAAGTACAACTTAGGGAGAATGAGAGCATAAAAATATGTAATTATATATATAATATTGGTGTGGATATGTATCTCATTTTATTGATCTCATCTAAGTTGTGTTTCCCTTTTATGCACATGGTTTTATTGATGGTCCTTATGACACAATATAGTATAAGTATAATATCTATGTACTACATCTCTTGAAAAGACAATATATCTAGGATTTGTGGTCTTCAAGGTCTCTATAGTCAGGTCACAATGTGTTGGTTTACTTAGTTTTTAATAAGGACTCTTTATTTAAGGGACCTTTATTGATTCATCAAATTTATAAATAAATTTCCTATCTTGATGAAATTTATATTCTCTTTTATTTTTATTTTTTCATTTATGATGTTCCTACTTACTTGGTTTCAAATAAACCTAAAAAAATGAGGATAACAAGAAAGAAATAAATTAAATAAAATTTGGTTTCTTTCAATTGATTTCAAACTTCATGTGATACTATTTGTAAAAATGTATTCCAACCCAACAAAATCAAAATCACTCAATTTTAAGAAAAGTAGATGCTATCTTCTATGGATTTTAGACTTAATTGGAATTACCATTCATAAAATCATTATATCACACACACAAATCTAATAATAGTTCCAATTAATCCTTAATGAATAACATATTTCAACATACTTACATTATTGAATTTCTACATATTTTATCAAAAAAAGAAGAATGTAGTGCACTTTACCATTTGGAGACAAGAAACAAATTATTAAATGTTTTTCTTTGTTACTTTAGCAAAATTTCTACACCAAATTTTGATCACTTCCTTCCAAAAGTTCTTTCCCAAAAAAAATACTAATAAAATTAACTAAGTACTATCTCAAAACCAAAATCTAGTATCAAAAGAGGCAACGCCTTTACAATGTTTAGAGGTTCCTTTTATAGATAAAATGAGGGATTGTACACTAAACTATATGAAATTAACTGTTGCAAAACATTCATTCAACCTAACTTAATTGTTAAAAGCAACACTATAACTAACAACCAAACTAAGAAACATATTCATGAAGTTGCATTTATTTTTTATGCCTTTCTAACTACATCTAAACTATATGTCAAATACCTAAAAATATGGATTCCACTTAATTTCATTAGTAGGACCCACTTTCTACATTTTTTTTATTACAAATCCAAGAATAAAGAATGAAATAATAATTGTCCACCACTTTGACCTCTAATTATATTGGGCACCAAAACCACTTTGAATTTCAAAATCTCTAATTCCTTATGTTTGTTAAGTCCTGTCAACATCTAGACCCTTTAAATGATTTAATATGAACTTATAGTCCTTACATAACTTAGCAACAAAATTGAACCTTGATCTAGATCATTGAACTCATTTGGAGTTCCATTAGACTATCTACTCAGTCTTTGTCTATCTTTACCCTTAATGCCTCGATCTTATCTTTAAATACATGTATTTTTGTTAATTGATTTAGAGTACGACTTTCCATATACACCATATGTATCATTTGTCCAAAAAAATTCAAAATTATTCTTGACTCTCTTGAGTTCTTCTTGTTCTTCTAGGATTTTATGGACAAACCATATTATCAAACCCCTCTTAAAGGTCATGGATTTGATAGTTGTCTTTACAAAAAAATTGTCACTACTGCAAAATATTATTATCCATGAGTACCTTGAAAGGAACCTTATTCATATAACAAAGGAGATACAAACTATGATCATACATATCATCTTTTGTCTTGACCAAATGCAAAAAAATAGTCCACTATTTGATGTAAATGAGATATTTGCTAATGAAATTTATAATCAAAGCCTATTTGTGCACAACCCTTTTCAAGAAAAATATCTATCCATTCATCCAATTCATTAGCTTTGAGTTTATAGCTTATAAACTATCAACCTCACTATTCTTCATTAAAATTAGAGTGTATCTACAAAAGAGATGGTGGTAGAAGTTACTAGAGGTATCATATTCTTGACAAAATTTTGGAGTTCATGTAATTGATCTTTCAATTCCTTCTTGGTTTCTTGATCTTTAACCATACATAATTTCAATGTTTCCACAAGATTTTCTATGGTGATTACCACCTCTTGTCCTGTCTATTTCTCTAAATTAACTTAGGTTACTTGAAAAATCTTGACAAGTCATGATTAAAATATTTTTATCAACTATTGGATTTACAATCTCTATAATTATTTACATGTTCAGATTTGTTTGCTTAGTTGGAAAGGTATGAGGCTTATTTTGAATAGGATCTCTATTGATCATTTTTTGTACTATCACTAGATCTAAAGTTTTTACTTGCATTATTCTTTTCCTAGTTGCAAAATCTAACTTAAGCCAAGTCGTGCTAGCAGATACACTCTATGTTATTGAAGCTATAATACCTTGTTGTTGTGATGTAGAAGGGATGATTAGAGGTGGTTGTAATGAAACTTGTTTCCTTAGAGAGAGAGAGAGGAGGACAAGGTACTGAATAAAAATGTTGAGAAGGAACTGAGCTTGGGATATGAGTTTTAGTTACTTCTTGTTTTGTTCCATCCTTAGACTCTTCAAAGACTTTCCCTTCTCAAAATCCAATCATCCTTATATGAGACAATGGGGTCTACAAAATTTCCTCTCCCACTTGTGATTTTTATTTTACTTGTTCCATTTCTTAGGTCTTTGTAGGAGTAGGAGCAGTAGTAGTATGTGCCCCAGTTGAAGTATCTATAGGAGGAGGTGAGGGGGTCTTTTAAGATAATGAGGAGATATCAAATTAAGCTCTCCCCAGTTGTTCTCTGTATAATTATGGCTCAATAATAACTACATCAAGTTGATTTGGTATGGACTTCCTCAATGGTTCAACTCCAAATCCAACCATCACCCCTACTTTTGTTGCTTCTTTTATAATCCTCGCCTTTCTAATAGATTTTTCCACCTTCTCCATTAGTTTTTCATTTGATTCTCCTTTCTTCCTTTTATACATTGGGGGAGGTCCACTCTTTTCCTTCTTTTTTTGAGCTTTTCCTTTCTTTAACTACCCTCTTTGAAATTGAATCCACCCCTTGGTAAAGTTCACAACCTTTTCACTGATCTTGTCAATATCATTAATCTCAATTACAAACCAATTTACTAGAGGTAAAGACATAATATCAACATTTTACAAATAATAAGAAGGATCTAAGATGTTTCCATTATCAATGATATCCTTTGGGAGATCATTTTCTATTTTTATATCTCTAATTTTCTCTAGGATGAACCTATTGGAGTTAAAATGACACTGAGAGGGGGGGGTGAATCAGTGTCTTAACAGATTTGACCAATTTGCAAAAATTCAAAAACATAGCTCATATTTGATCTCAATATAACTCTGATTAATGCATTCATGAGTTGAATGTAATCATTCATAAACAGAATTGAGAAAAGTAATAACCCAACAGAGAACTGGAACAACAACTACACAGTAAAGCAGTAAGCACACAAAAGAACAAAGAGACAAAAGATTTGCCGAGTGGAAAACCCTCCTGGGGTAGAAAAACCACTCCTAAACTGCCATACTGGCTTAATCTTAAAAAACCACTATTAACAATGCCTTATAGGCTAATTTCTGAGCACCAACCCCTCATTTTGAAACACCAATTTCAAGGAGCACCAACCCCTCGTTTAGAGATATCTATCTCAAGGAGCACCAACCCCTCAAATTATTTTCAGAACAAAAATAAATATATCAGAGGATCTCTCTGTTTTCAGTTAAGCTCATAACTCTTTGCTTCTAATACCCTAAGAATTCAACTCTTGTATTATAGAGTTTTCCAATACATCTCTTGATACGGCAAAAATAACTATCTCTCAGGATTACTGGCCAGCAGCCCCTTCACTGTTTTCAACATTAGTTTTTATATACATTTCAAGTATGTCTGTTATCAAGAAATCTTCAACAAGCATTTTTCAAAAGATTTTGAAACTCTCTTGTTGATTTTTGAATCTCAAGCTGAATAATGACAGACTGTAGATGATGGTAAAAATCAAGAGTAATGCTTATCCAGAGAGCTGCAAATCATCCATTATTTCAAAAACACAACTGCTCAAAAAGGAAACTCAATGAATATTCTGCCATGTAACGGTTCTGAGATTCGATGCCAATCAATGATGTCGGCCACATTGTTTGAGTTTGTTAGTCATTTGCCATGACCCATCAGAGTCGGGGAGAAGTCATATCAAAGATCTTTATGTTTCCCCGAGATCACATTTCTGTTATATTTGTTTTAGTCGCAAAGACACAAGCAAGTTTCTCACCGAGATGCCCTTTTCGTTTCCATTCACTATCGTTGTAGCCTTTTGATATCAAAGAGACATCTTGTAGACATGTCTTTGTTTTGCCGAGAGCCATGTACCATTCTTCTGGTCATTGAGACAAGATAGTTCTCTCACCGAGATGTATCCTTCATTCTCATGTGAGTCGCCGTAACAAATTGTTATTGGGAAGACCTTATGTAGATTTCGTTAAGTTTCACCGAAAGACCACGTGATCATTCCAGTTCGTCAAGACAATTCAATACCTATGCCGAAGGCATCTTTATCACCGTATGTCATCTTTTGTTTGTCACTGTGACATATCATTATCAGGGAGACGTTTTGTAGACTACAATATGTTTCACCAAAAGGTTTTATCCATTATGAGTCGCTGTGACAAAACCAATCTCTCGTCGAAAGCTCCTCATAAGACTTAGTTGACAAGACCTTATGGGCTCGCTATGACAACACTCCGATATCGCATAGTCCGGCCGAAGTCACCTTTTCATTTGGAGTCGCTGAGACACTACGGAGTCGTTATAACATTTCACCGAAGCAGTAACCTTATGCTGATAAGACATTCAGTGCATCGGTCGGTGAGACAAGCAATCTTCGAAGAGACTATATACCGAAATCATTATGTTTGGCCGAAGCGAAACCCCATCTGCCGAGACCTATTCCGATACTGCCAAGCTCTTGCTGATAGACTTCCATCCACCACCGGTTGGTGTGACATTGCACATTCGCTATGACCCATTGCCGAAGCCTTAAACTCTCGCCGATGTGTTTCCATTTAATCTCTGATCGGTGTGACATACCAATATCGCTGAGACCACATACCGACGGAATAACATATGCTGATAGAGATCACTTTCAGTCGCCGAAACAAAGAAGAAGTCTTGCCGACAACAGCCTATATGAAAAATTCAATCGACATGACATCATAAATGTCTTGCCGATAGGCAACACAGACATTTCAAAGTGGATCAGGGAGACCCTATCATTCTCATGCAGAAATGTGTAAGCCCGAATGAGAAACAACCAATACCATTAGACAAAAGAGATGTCAAAACCAAGGTAACTGTAATGCCTTCAAAAATGTGAGTTCAAATAATGTAAACAAATGGCTTGTAATCATGTGAAATACACCTGATATGCAAAGAGAACCATCCTGACAAAGAAACCATCTATCAAACTCTGTCAGTCAAAGAAATAGAATTCATAACATGAACCAAAAATCTCATCACCATGAATTTGAATCTTTCTGTAATAGCCAAGAGACATCAAGGAAGTGCCATAAAAAATCATAAGGATCCAAGCTGAGACTGATCATCAAAGAGAACTAACTGAAAGAGATTTTGTCATCAAGGACAAACCATAAACACAACTGAGATCCAACAGAACCTACAAAATCCTCTCTTCCTCGCCTCAAAGTCAGTATAAGAATCGGCCCAATAGTCTTTTATTGTAGCTTGATATTTGTATCCAGGTCCAAAAAAAATTGTCTTTCCTTTTAGGTCATACTTGATCCTTTTGTTGTACATCTTTAAATTCAAGAATAAAAGTTCCTCCTTAGAGGGCCTAACACAAGCTACATTCATACATGAGTAGAAGCCTAGAACAAAATGGAATTGAACCTCGAGATAATGTTTCTCTATAAACTTCTTGTGAATTTCAATGATTTACCTAGTGACCTCCACTAAAATAACCTTATTATTATAGAAACTTGGAATCATGAAAGGAATTCCAAATAATCAAGCGATTTTGATGTAAGTGGCCTTAGGGAATTGGAGAAACCAATATCCCCATCCAAATGCCAATTATTTAGCTTCCTCAAAAAATTTGATTGAATCATGTCCCCCAATTGTTTATTGATGATTAGGTAAATAAAGGCATCATTTACTCTTTTGAAATGTGTCTTAAATTCTTTTAGTCTTAATTGGGTATAGTGTTCCCATATCCTCTTTTGTCCATCAAATTCCCACAACACCTCATTTGTTGTTAGTCCAAGGAAAGAATCCTATCTTTCCAATAGATAAACAATATAAGAATTCATATAAAACTTATTTTTAGCATGAACATAAAGAAAATGTGCATGAGGGTTATTGCTCACCATCTAAGCCCAGTCAAGGTATTCTTTGTCTTTGAGAATGATATAGATGTATCCATACATCTATATGTGATATACAATTGATTATAGTTTACTGTAATGAACACTTTGGTTCATTAAATAAAAAACACTGTATATATAATGTATATAAGCAACATAACATATAAAAACATAGTTTTTTATTTTACTTACACAATTAATGATAATTAAAATTGAGCTCAAAATATTATTTATTTCCATTTACAAGATAATTTCATTGATCTTTCATTTCTATGATGATGAAAATAGAATAAAATCATACTTGAATAGACCAACTATTCAATACATAGTCTCGGGAATACAATAGTACATGAATAGTTTGATTATTCAATACATAGTCTCAAGAATATAATAAAATCAACGTCATAACATAGACATGAAGTACAAGATTTCCAATAATAGCACATTACAAAGTTTCCAATATTAATACAATACATTACAATGCAATGTCAAGTGAAATCAATTGTATTGTCTTTGATAATTCAAGTCTTCGACGTTCAACTATAAGAGGGAGAGCATCACTTGAGTGATTTTCCTCCAACCACAAACTAGCGATCCCCCACACAACTTCCTATCAGAAGGGACCCTACCCTTCGCGAGAGTAACAAATCCGAAGGAATCTCTGAGGTTATCAAGCCATGTGAAAACTAATATTGTGTACTGATGCAATTAATATATCATACAACTTTAGATGCCCTCTAGCTAAGTATGATACCTATGATTAATTTTTAGCTTAGAAACCATGAAGTGATAATGCAAGCTTTGATTTTTTATTACTTTGGCCAAAAATGTAATAATAAAAATATGTAAAAATTATGTGGTCATATGTCCATGTACCTCTTTCTCAAAGTAGATATTAACAAGTCAATTTCATATCATAGTTTTCAAATAAATTATTTTGTACATCATACCTCTTGATATTATAAATTAATACAAAATTTATAAATAAAGAAATTAACATTTCTTTCACAATTTTAGTCTTTCTATTGTTTACCACCTTTGGAATACAATTATTCCCTAGTGTTTTTCTCTACTCACACACACACACACATATGTTTCTTTCTATTCACCCATACTCAATGAAATTAACTTGAACAAGATTCAAATGATCCAATATAAGCAAATGAACACAATTCAAAGCAGTTAATCAACTAGAAAGTGCAAACCTTCAATCCCATCGTGGATTGATGCATATTTATGATGTGGATAGCTCAAATTGTGCATAATCCATGTTGCAGAAGCTTGATATTGGCTCAATATAGGTGCTCTAAAAATGCTCAATATAGCTTGATGTTGAGAGGTGTGATTCACAATATAGGTGCTCTAAAAATGCTCAATATTGGCTCAAGAATTCTAGAGAGTGCTTATGCTTATGAGGATTATGAATTATTTTATGTTTGAGAAGGCTTGTTTTATATATTTTTAGAATTTTGATCAATGGTCAAGATTCGATCTAAGGATCAATGGATGAGAGAAAATCAAGGAGATAGGGGAGGATCAACGGTTGAGGATTCATGAGAGCCCAAAATATCTCCAATTTTATGGAAATAGGTTGAAGATATTTTGAATTTGAATTGGGAATATTCTTTATGCAAGTTGGAGAGTTGGAGGAAAATTAGCCAATTAAATAATTATGAAAATTATTTAAATGTGAGGATGATGGGAATTAAGATTATTATTTTTTGATCAATGATAATTTTAGTATTTTATTAAAAATAAAGTAAACCAAATTACAACAATTTCAAAGTATAAACACAGAGTACCAACAACTGTTTAACCAGCAAAAACCCCAAGGAAAGCTACCTGCACCAAAAATATAATTCTAAGATACCACCCTTCCTAACTATTCCAAATCCCATCCGAATTACAAATACTATATGAAATCGAGTTTTTCTAGACTCCAAAAAATCTAAACAAGAATAGATTTAGCAACGTTTGACAACACCAAAAAAAGCCACATTTTTACTCGTTCTTCATCGACGGTTCACCTAGCTCCAATGGAAATAATTCCATTATCGGCTTCACCTTCTTGTGCGAACGCAATCCCTTCCCCGCACACAACTCTTCTCTGGCTATCTCCTTCAGTCTACAATTTTTTACTCCAATTCTGCTAATTTCACGCATATTTTCAACGCTTCCCACCCACGTACAGCTTCATCCCGCCATCAATCCTTCATTCGTCCTTCCAGCCATCTGATGAAGAGTTGATTCAGGCCTACCATCTCTGGGCCACCACCATCCTGGCCTTCAATTTTCACCAACCCTACACTTGGAATCGCCCGCACCAAAATTTCTTCCATGCCTATCAAATAATCTTTCAGCACTAGAGTTCTCATAATTCTCTGCACTACCTCTACCGTCTCCCCTAAATCAAGCCCCCACGCCATCACCAAAGAGTAAATGTCTAAATTCATTTGCATTATGTGAGTTAGCTTTTCAAACCCAACCCCCAACAAAACCTTCACTGCCTATGCCACCTGGGCTTCCTTAAAAAGGAATAGTCCCCGCAGTCACTTCATTGATGCCTTCCCCCCAAATGTGTCCAGTTTCTTCTGTGATGAAAGCGTGAAACTAGCTTCCATTGTCACACGGCTTCACAAACAACCACCTTCACCCCGCCGCCAAACAAACAAAACACCGTTCATCCACACCCCAAGAAGCATTTAAGGTGTTGGAGTGATTGAAACACCCCGCTTTGCTAGCTGACTCCATAAATGTCAAACGCACGTTCAGCGCCGACAAAAACACCTCCATCAATGCTCCTCTGTAGATTCCTATCTAGCCAACTTGTCTAGTATGTAGGCCTGCATCATTCCCTAAGCCAATTCCTTTGCATTTATGACACTAAAATCTTCAAACATTAAAACATCTACCCTTGTTAAAGAGAGAGCCCACTTTGACATGATATCCGCCTCTACATTTCCCGAGCACTTAATATGGCTTACCTTAAAATCATAAAAAAAAACTAACTCTTCTAATATTCTCCTGACCATTCCCTGCAAATGCCACGCTGCAATATTTCCTTTTATGATTGCTTGGATGATTATTTGAGAATCCCCTTCCAAGTGTATTCTTAATAAGCCTATCCTCCTAGCTAATTTGATTTCCATTAGGGATGTTGTTGCTTCTGCAACATTATTAGTCCCATCCTGCAACCTCATTGCACCTAAGGCTAAAACATTTCCCTTCTAGTCCCTAATAATACATCTAGCACTAGATGGTCCCGGATTTCCTTTTGACGCTCCATTAAAGTTTACCTTCCACCATCCTTCCTTAGGTTTTTCCCATTTGTCATCTCCGTAATAAGATTGAGTTGGATTAACCCAACCTGGTAGGAATTAAGATTTTTAATTAAATAATTGGGAATTATTAAATCAAGATGGATTATTAATGTGAAAATGATGAATTAATCAAATAACCTTAATTATTCAATTAAATATGGGAATAAAGTGAATTTAACTAAAGGATTGGAAATTATTTAATTAAATGGAGGAATTAGGTGATAATGAAGAAAATGATGTCAATTAGTTAAATCAAGATGTATGATATGCTTAGGACAATTTTAGGTGTCTATAGTTCCAATACAACTTTATAAGTAGACCTAAATAAATATTTAATGTGGCTAAATATGTTTCTAAAGATGAACCAAAAATAAATATTTATTTCATAAAAAAAATCTTATGCAAGGTGTACAACACCCTTTTTCTAACAACATAAATGGACCATAATCACAAACCAATAGTAACAATTAGAATATCAACTACATAAGGGTTGTGAAATAACTAATTTCATCATATTATTCATCAATTATTCAAAAATGACAAACATGTATGAAAAATTATGAACAACTAGATATCAATTCCAACCATGAATATTCAATTGAAATAAAGAAATAATGTTGTAATAACATTTAGATCATAATATCATTGCATTTAATACATATCCAAACATAAACACACACACATTTAATTAGTCTATTTTTAACATTAAAAGTTTGTTTGTAGTGAGTAAATAAAAATATAATATGACAATCGATATTAAATATCTAAGTTTGGAAAAGTCTAAACTAACAAGAGATTGTATTATAAATGTAGTGGCTAAATTTATTTTTCATACACCATTACAAGATTTGGATTACCTCTACACACCACTAATGATCAAGGGAAACATTTTATCAATCAAACTATTTAATAAATCTTGAGTACATTTATGATAAGTTACAATATGAGTAGACCATACCTCTTGCAAGCTAATGGGGTAAATGAATCACTCAATAAATTTTTGGGTAAGGTAATAACCACAATATTCAATGAAGACACATTATACTAAGATACAAAGATACCAATAGTGATTTGGGATTATTGCATAATGTATAAGTGGTTAATAAAGTTTTTCCCATGCTAATTAGTATATAGATTGGATGCAACCTTACTATTTTAACACATAGTACACAAGATGAGAACAACAATCATGACAATACTAAATGAGGAAGATTCTATCAAACACTAGTTAGTGGAGTTGAAATTTTTGAGTGAAAATTGATTGCTTGTAGCCTACAATCAAACAAAAGAGAGAAAAAAATAATAAACATGGCATGACTAGAACATAATAAGTAAATGATTACAACTATAAGAGATAATACTACTATATGATAGTAAATTCAAGAAATTAGGCAATTTAAAAATATGGCAGCCAAGACCCTACTAAATGATCCACATATAACCAATCAGTGTGGTTTAAATTTAAATTCTAAATAATAAAATCATTGAAGGATACATCAAGGGGTCATGGTTAAAATTTTAGTATGGACCAAAATTAATGTGTAAATTATGTATTACAAATGTATAATAGAAAAACACTTAGCAAAAGAGATAGGTTAACAAATAAAAGAATAATATACATGGTCAATAAACAAACATGTCAAGAGCTATTATATTAGGAGAAAAGGGTTGAAAGTTCTATAAAGGGAGGTTAAGAATAAGATCAAACACATAAAAAATTCATAACTAGTTGCATGGAGAGTAAGAAAAAAGGTAGTTGATGAAGGAAAGAAGAGAAGAGAAAGACAGAAAAATGACAGCCACATTCTCTCCACAATTGATTGAAGTGAAGGACATCAAATTATCAATATATAAACCTTATTTATGTAAAGCCATGGAAAATGGCCCTGATGGTGATTTCTCAAACATTCTTAAAGGAGTTGTGTATGCAAAGCATGTCCACAAATACATTCACACCAAACTAAAATAAGTAGATCATAGTGGATTTGTGGAGGAAAATAAAACCCTAAGGGATCAAGTAAACAAAGAATTACAACCACAATATGCTAACATTGGTAAGCTCAAATTAGACATTTGGGAATAATTTCTAAACTCTTTTAATGATCACAAATGGATCTAGTTGGTGTTGAACCACATTCATTGTGGATTCACATATTTAGAAAAACCTTTTATAATTAATAGATTAGAAATCCATAAAGTGATAGGACTACAATACAAAGGGTAAAGACACAAGAAAGTTGAGAATAAGTTAGTCATTACACCCACTAATGCCATGTTTGATGAGAGATTTCTCAATGTTGGCAAAATTGGATACCTTAGAGTCATGTATGTTGCTAAATGCATTACATATAAAATATTTCATACTAGAAGGGAGACTCTACTTGAGCTACATATATCCATCCATATGGCATATAAAATGGTGTCAAATGGGAGATAATATGGCCCAGGTATGAAACCCTAAGCTCGAGTAACTATTAAAGAATCCAGATAAAATAAAATATTCCATCATAAATTTAGGTACAAATCACTAATAATATCCTTAGCCCTCTATTTTTTACAAGAATTGTCTATAATTTTACTACATATAAAGATATTTAATAAAATAATCATATAATAAATTGAGGAAAATATGAAGGGTTTCCCTAATAATACCATTTATCACCATATGCACGAGTCACAATTTCAAGAATTTTAATAAACAATCAAGAGCATGAATGATTAAGCTATGGAGTAGAAGAAAAAAAAGAAAACAACATGGTATGTGAATCATCAACAAAGACTTTATTTACTTAGAAACAATTGAAATTTGTAGTTTTATTGTTCCAACTCTATGATATGAAGCTTCCAATGAGTTACTATATTCCATAGCTTAGCCTACTTTTATATTTAAAAGATACCACTACTAATAGGTTTGGAACATGGTGAGAGTTCATATATAAGAAAGAAAAGAAGGTAGCCATTGAAAAATTTATGAAAAAAGAAGGAAAAAATTATGAAAGAAGCAAAACGATACAAACATTTACCACTAGTCATTGAAGAAGTCACTACTGAACAAGCTCCTTAATCCACAAGGGAACCAACTAAGAGGAGATATAAGAAACTAATCTCTACTAATGCAAGTATTCAACTACAAAAAGAAAAAATGGTGGAAAGAGGAAACAAGATATAGTAGAAATAGTTAACATTAAAGATAGCCCCACACAAACACACGAATAAAAGAAACCACAAAGGTCTTGTTGTAAATGAACTTCGAGAAGGATTTAGGACCAAATGAACAACTCAAGAGAATGATAAGAAATAAACAAAAGGCCCACAAAAAAATTGGTATAATATGATGATAATTTTAAAACAAGGGAAGAAAAAATGTAACACAAAGAACAAGGCAGAAAGTAGCACAAGAGAAAGCTCAAATACCTATTTTGAAAAAGAATTTGTTAAGAATATTATATATAATAGGGAAACCATTATGAGTAGCTTAAACTTACTCTATTGCCACCAAAAAGGAGAAATAAGTAATTATTACTTCTTAAGAAAATGATTGAGTTTATCGCAATGAGTCCATACACTATGAAATAAATCATTGAAGGATTCCTAGATGAGTTGAAAATGCAACACAAAAGCAAATTTATAAGAAAACAGAGGAAGCTTTAAAAATAAAATTATCAATAAAAATAAGAGAAATGGAAGTAGTAGCTAAGGACCTTGAAGCCTCACCACTAACAACAAGCAATGTATAAATATTTTAAGATCAAGAGTTGAGAATAAAGTACAAGGTGGATACTCTATTAAACAATGTGGAGAATGCAAAGATTAAATAAAAATTGTATGAAGGAGCAATAGTGGTAGCACAAAAATCCTATAATAAATTAGTTGAAAGTGGGAAACTGTAACCAAAGCAATCACAAATGGAAATAATAAAGGAACTAAAACATATCAGAGTAGGAGGAAAAATAAAAAGAGAAAATCGTATAGAAAGCGTGAATAGAGATTAATTCCTATTGTTTCAACACAAAAATATAGAAAATGCAAAGATTGAGGATAATATCTAAAAAAATCAAAGAAGAGGAGAAAGGAGAGAAGGAAGAGGAAAAATAAAAGGGATATATATAAAATAGAAAAAGGGGAGGCATAAACATAAATAGTTACCCCACCTAAAAATAAACTAGTTTAATAAGAAATAAAAAATATATTTGGCAAAGAAAAAGTAGCTAACTTCACCCATGAACGTACTCCAATGGGATCTCAAATTGATTTCATGCATATAGAACCAATTTAAAAGATGGTTTTGGGAGATAATTTTAGTAGTAGTTCCAAATAAGTTTTAATACAAACAAATTTCATATTAGAACAAAGTATGAAAATGATGGTCCAAACAATACAACAATAACCTTTGCTTATACAAATACTTATCAATAACACTAGCTAATCAACTAAAAAGAGAAATAAAAGGTTTGTTAACTCACATAAGCAATTCAAAACAATAAAAATACATTAAGAAACAAATTATAGGAGGATATGAAAAATAGAAATTGAGTAGATCACAAAAAATAGAGAAATTACCGACATAACTTGGACCAATAACTCAAGAAATTGAAGGATACTTGCAATGACATATATGCATTGTATTTTTTTTTATTAGAGGTAAAATACGGGTTTTGATGGGGCCCAAAACCCAATACAAAGAAAGACAAGTTGTAATTAAGATACATCATAAACCATCAATAGCCCCATAGCAACCTCAAAAGATAAGCAAGACTACATATGCTGCATCTTACACCCAAGCAAGGGCCTAAGACCCTTAAACAACCTGGTTTTAAATATGGACCATAAACCCTTTAGATACACACAAAACCCGCCTGCATTCACTAGGCATCAACAAACTAGCCACTCATGGAAGACACCATTGAGCCAAAAAAGATAATCAACATAATGGTGTAAGACACCATCATACCCCTCATCAAAAACTTGAGCAAATCCAAACACCCCACCTCAATAGGGGAGATGGAAAGCACAACAAACCATTGAGCACAAAGCCACTTCTCAAACCAGGAAGGTAGCTTCAAAAAATACCACCTAGTCAGCAATAAAGCAAGATAAGCCAAAGAGCCCAGAACATCCAAGGATAGCTCCAACAACATCGACTTCATATAGACCTTCTGGCACCAAGAAACCAACTCCACAACCACCTCAAAAGGAGAGATCTCCCCTCTATTGGAGAGGATGCTACAAGCAACAAGACCACTACAGCCATAAATTACCAACACCCTCCACCTCCACCTCCATAGGAGAACTGTGCACCTCAATAAGAACAACTGAGGGAGGTCCACCTCCATAGGACTAGAGGAGACAACTAACACAGTAGTCAAGCAAACAATTGTATCATCCTTTGGTATCCACTACACCAAAAACAAACTATGGACGAAGATAAAAGTCTCAAATAAACACCATATGTCCACCTTAACAATACTCACAAAAGAACTCATATGGGATTTCAAAAACTGAGCAACAAGCCCATCATTCACCAACTTTAGAGCCTTCACAATAGGCCAAAACAATTGAGCAAACAGTAAATGAACAAGAAGCAACTCAGCCCAAAAGAAGACCACAAACCCCAACACCAGCCACCCATTAGCAAAAAGAACCCTAGGCCAAAAGACCACCAAAGGTAGGGTCCCAGCCTCAGAAAGAATGAGAACATCCAACCCCCAAGAGGAACAGGGGAGCTCAAACAAGAAGGAAATTGGGAGAAGAGCTAGCAAGAAATAACACCAAGCAACCCCAACACACCAGTCAGAGCCAAAGATAAGCCAAGACTCCCAACATCTAGAACCAAAAGCAAACACGACCACTCCTTAGAAAGGGGACAAGAAGAACCCACAACACTCCAAGAACAACAACCCCCAAAGAATAACCACCAAACAAGCTACAAGCAGAAGCAAGGGATGACTTAAAAGAATCCAGAAGCAGAACAAACCCACATGAAAAGACACCAAGCCTTCCTATTACATCGAATAGGAACAAAAAGAGGCCCCTTCTGTAACTAAACATCCTTAGAGAAACCCACTCACCAAAAGCTTGGAAGGCAACCAAAAACCCAATCCTTAGCCACCGCATAAGGAGCCAAACCAAAAGCCATGGGAAGCTTAAGCACCAAACCCCAACACGATCCAAAATCCCCACACAAAACCCCCAAAAAAGGAGAGTCACAAGGAGAAAGAAACCAAGAGACCAAAACCCTCCACCACAGGACATCAAAGCCTTTAGCTCCAAAGCAAATAGGGCAACCCTTACAGGCACAAAGAGAAGTCCAACACCCACGAGCATCTTCTAGCCATCGCAACTTAGGGAATGACCAACAAACACCAGGGGACTCAACACCCAGAAGCCAAGGAGACAAGTCGAGCAACACCCGAACCCCAGAAAAGCAACAAATATCAGAAAGGCCCCCATCAATAGCAAAGATCTACATGTACCACAAAAGGACATCTGATTAATAGGCTTGCATAGAGAAGAGACCAAGGTAGAGAATTCCATCCCCCATCCCAAAGACCTCTGCCCAGAAGCAAAATAAACTGCCTCACCACAACATCTGTTGAGGCCAACGAAGATAAAAAGATTCGAATGCATGGAGCATTTAGCCAGAACCCAGACCAAGTCCCCATCACCATCGCCTTCTCGCTCACCTTCCTCCTCAGTACATTTCAAACCAACGCTCCCGCCACTCCCACCTGCACTCCCGCTCGACACCATCTATATGCATTGTATTGTTATTGCACCAATTGATCACAAATTAATTTGCATCAAAAGACATGTATAGATGATTTGGAGCTCAAATCTTACAATCCTAAAGCAACTATAATTTTATTGCATCTAGGGGCAATAACTCTAATATAGAACCAACATTCCTAGTTGAGTAAACATAGAATAAATATAATGAGATAATTGAAGGAGTTGGGGTTGGAAGTGAATACATATTTTATATTACTATCTAACCTTCTACTTGAAGTACAATAAGTTATTCCTACATTGGTGGAATTGACTATCTTGTAACTATAAACAAAGAATATGCAAAAAATCCAACCATGATAGAGAAAATTTAGTAGATGAAAAAGAATTAGGATTCTAAAAGTACGGGAAAATCAAGGTGACCTATAAAAATATCCTCTCAAATAAAGAAAGATGTCTCAAGAACAAGATTGTGTTTTAGGCTTTGGAAGGATGTTGGCATGTCGAGATAAATTGATGGTCATCAAAAGATAAATGAGGTAGCAAATATATTGTGTGATACCTTCTACAACAATCCAAGAGATATCTCAAGAAAGAGGGACACGTATCTCTATGTATCCACATACATATATGTACCACACAATGATTAGATAGATATAGCTGATACAAAACATTGGAATAGAATAGAAAAAAGAGATAGAAGCTACCCAAGCATATGTGATGTAAATATTTATGGTTGTGATAAGGACTATGTAATGTACATAGAATTTATGAGACTAATATAAGTAGACTTATCCTATGGTGTCCATGAATGTATACGATTATATGAACCTTTGTGTTATGTATATGCTATCTAGCCCATTATTTTGATTCTTTCTATTGCATTGTCTTAGGGTAAATTCTTTAACATAATCAATGTACACCTCTAGTCTACAATTTATTGTCAAAAAGACCCATATAAATCCTTGTGTGGATTATTGGTATCTTGTTTGAGACCATAGTTTATGTGTGAGTTTGGTTGTGTTAGAAGTGCATCCATGATCTTCTATCTTCATAGCTTAGGGGTTGCCTAGAGCGGTATACATATCTATCACACTGGAAATGGTAGATAGGTGCACAATATTCCTCATTTGTCCCCTTGTTGAAGATTATTGGGAGCTTGAAGAGTTTGGTTTGAATCAATGTATTTGACCCTATAATATGCCCATCCTTGTATTTATTAGACACGAGCTTGTAATTATATTTTTTATTATATTTTATTTTAGTAAAAAATATATAATTTGGGATGTTGGAGTCCTCATTTGTAGTACTATAATCCATTATTTTGGAGCTCATTTGAGTTGAAATGTAATCCTCCCAAATAAGTGGTGAGGGCTCTATCTCTACTTTTGACATGTCTTGCATTGGTGTCAAACCATAAGCATAATATTTTGTATCATTTTTCTCATGTTTAACTATGTGATAGAATCATGATTAGAAAATATAATTTCATTATTCTTGTAGGATAAAAATGTAAACTAACATAGATGAAATGCATGTTTTGTATTATTATTATATAATTAAAATTATGCAACAAATGTGTTTAAATATATATGGTTAAGTGTTGTAATGAGGTCTTTGTGAATGTTCTACTTTTTCTATCCCTATTTTTATGCAGCGCTTCAAGATGCTTGAGATGATACTTTTGTTGTTGGGAGTCATGGACAATGTTAAAATGACTAGCTTAGAGTAAGTTAGATGTACAATTGGGCTCCCTTATCTCTCTAACCCACTTAAAAAATGATCCTTGATATGCATGTCAATCCACATCCTAGTATATGTGTGACCTTGTTTGGTCTTGGGTGATCCCATAAAGTTGGTTTACAATTTCTAGGAGATTATGATTTTTGCTGAAATCACATATGTTTAGAAAATATAATGATTTAAGCCTTAAAAAGTTCCATTTAAAGCATTCCAATTGAAGAGGGTTTGATCAAGCTACCTTAGATCAAACCCCCTTGGATAGAACCCCACTAGTTTTAAACCATACCTATAACAAAGTCTCCTTTACACCTATCAAAATGCTGATAAAAAACCACTTTTGATTTACCTTTTGGAGGATCAAATGAATTCATTTAAAATTTATTTTTTGTAAGTATGTATTCCTTATTATAAGCTTCCCAAAAAGTATAATTTTAAATAAATATAATTTAATTATTATATTTATTTTTTATTTATTGTGAATGTAGGTTTTTCACCGAAAATCAAGCTCTTTGTTTTGTACATGTGGAAAAATAGAATATTATAAAAAAAAAATTCAAAAATATGAGTGCACCAGATATTGAAGTCCTTGATCTAAAAAAGAAAGAATTGAATTTTGATACATACAAAAAAAAGTTACGCGTTATACGGTCGCTCTATGTCTGAATTGTAATTGGTTTGACTTCAAAACTTGATTAAAGAAAAAATATTCAATAAAAAACTATCTAGCTAAGTGGAAGCACTAGATATCGGAGTTACAAATCTAAATTTGAAACAATTAGAATTTTATGCTTTATGGAAAAAGAGTTATGTATTATACGTTGAGCGTCACTTTTTAAAAATGTTGTTTTATGAAAAAAAACTAGTTTTTGAGGGAGATGGAAAAATAAGTGCAATCTGATTCCAAAATTTTTGAAAAATATATATTTAGAATCTACAGACAAAATGTCATGAAACTCTAGTTTGAATCATCTTTACATTCCTCACGGTTTAGTTGCTATAGGTGCTTGAAAGTGAAGATTTAGTTAAAAAAAATTATTTTAGTGTCTAGTTTGGCCAAAAATTGTAAACCACTATTGTGGGATCACCCACTTATCTACATTTGTACTTTATTATAGAACTAAGTTCTATGTTAAATAAATTTTAGAAAAAGCCAATGTTTTTGGTCTAGTAATTATAGAACTAAGTCCTGTGTCAAGAACCTTTAGAAAAAACCTATATTTTTGGTATAGTAAGATTTTTTTGGTAAATTCATTACCAAGAATATAACACAAGACAAGGGTGCAATTGGAGGACTACAATGCATAATCACTTGTGTCCTAAATATGTAGTGGAGTCCTAAATTTGGGATAAAATGGTGATCTCTAATCTAATTGTTAATCATCAAGGCTCCATTCAAGGTACGATACCAATTGATGAGATACAAGGCTTAAACTAGTACATTATGAAAATCTAAAAATTATATGCAAATCTATAATTACCATATAATAAAAGGTAGATATTCAACTTATTTATGATGCTAAGATCAACCACTTTAACATGCTCAATACAATCACCTTGGATGAACTTAATATGGAATTACCATGTAGAGATTCAACTTCTTTATAATGCTAAAATAAATCACTTTAACATGCTTAATACAACCACCTTAGATGAACTTAAAAGAACATTAAAAGAAAGATAACATCAACATAAGAAAATAACACCAAAGAGGCACAAATCGATAACATAAGACTGTAAGAAACTCCAAAAGATCATCTCACAACACAATATTTATGTGATGAAACCCTTTTGGGAAAAGACTTCACCAAGAAGAGAGAGTTTGAGCACATATTGTCTTCAAATGTAAGATTACAATATATCCACTTCCAAATATCCTCTTTAGTCTTCAATCCAACAACGCTCATGTACAAAGTTTTTCCTCACATCTCACACACTCCCTCAAGTGCATGCAAACATGAGTTACTAATTTTTATTCTACTTACTACCACATTAAGCACCTCTTATATAGTGTTTCATCCCCTAAATGGGATGTTCAAGTTGGTTTCAAATACCAAAAATCATCCTTGTAAATCTACAATCTTGTTTAATAGAGGCCAATGTAGGTTGCAACCAAATTACTAATGTAGTACGTTTGGGCACTGGGTTTGTTGCTAGTTCCAAGGTGTTTAAAGAAATTTAATAACCATCCTAAAATTGATTTTAAGTATAAAAAAAACCTCATGGGAAGTTGGGAACCGAAAACCATTATAATAACCAAGATGCTTTACCCCATAAATAGTAACTAACTTTTGGTAAATAATTTTTTCCATCCCTAGTAAATAAAAATTATCACTCCAGTAAAACCTTGATAAAAAATAATAATTACCAGTATCAATGAAATCTTCATCCCTTACGAGTGATTTACAAGAAAATATAGGAGTAATTAAATAAATAGGATTTACAAGGTTTATGTCACCTTAATCCTAAAACTAAAAGTATGTTGGTGTCCAAAAGTGTACTTTTATCTAGACCATTTGGACAACGGGCACTTCTTGCACTTCATCATATAAATTTCACAAGGGAGAATTATTCTTGGGGGTTTGCTTTGTGTGGTCCTTTAGGTATTTTGAGAGATTGATCTCCTCCTACCTAACCTTTGGTCTGTGCACACTAAGATCTTAATTGTCATGACTACAACCTTACACACATATTTTCTTGGTGTTGGAGGTTGTGGGATATATCATCATACAATCTTCATCATCTTCTATCACTTGTGATCCTGGGTGGTTGTTGGGGTAAGCCAATACCTATCTCATAGAGTCAGTGTGGTTAGCTTGTGTGCCTTTATGTGAAATCAACTAGTCAAAAAATTGATTAGTCAAGACCTTGTATCTCCCAATTGACCAATCTCTTGTGGAGGTAATTCTAGTGAGTGAATGTCACTCCCACATCTCCTCGAATTTTGATTGAATCATCTTGGGATGTGTAATGGAGTAGGTGTCATTTTGATTCCATTCCTTGTGTTTGCGAGAGAACACGATTGTGGAATTTTATTTGATCTTTGTCATAGGGAAAATACTACTATCTTGTATGGTCATTGTAGTGATTTCCACATGATATAATTAAGTCTTTCACTCATGCCACCATGCTAGGTGTGTTGGTGATTGGTGTCTTGTGTGTCATTATGCTTTGTCATGACACTTTGTACTTGTGAGTGTGTAATGTGACATAAGTTTCACACTTTTCTTTTTTTAATAAAAAGAGGGTAAGAACTTTATTGAATCAAAATAACAACACAAGGATCAAAGAAACAAACCCACAAGGGGCCAATAGAACATGAATCAATTCACACCCAAGAAGCACCTCATATCCTCAGCAACCCACTCCTCAAGAACAAGGGCCATGTCATTAGGAAGATTTCCCCAACCATCAACAAACCAAGAATCAGTCTTCTCTGTCGCCCATCTAGCCAGCCCATCAGCCACCCTATTCCACTCTCGCGGAATATGGTGGAAGACAATGGACTCCAGAGAAGCACACATAGAAATAATCTGCTTAACAACCACAACTAACTGCCAATTCACATCCTCCAACTGTCACTTATGCAACATATCAATAACCACCTGAGAATCAGATTCACAAACAATCCGCCGCCACCCAAGGCCAACCGCACGCTTAATCGCCATAAGAATAGCACTAGCCTCCATGAGATTATTAGTTTGCAGACCACGATACATAGAAAAGAAAAACACCACCACTCCAAGGCTGTCTCTACCAACACCACCAACTCCAGCATGTCCAGGATTACCCGTAGATGACCCATCCGTATTGATTTTTAGCTCCCCTAGAGCAGGCGGACACCAAAAGCCATCACGAGCCACCCTCTCATGCCCACACCTACGATGCACACTGCTCAAATTACTCCTATCCCCTACAACAAGACCCAGGGAATTAACAACACCCAAGTCCCCAAGATCAATTGGCACAAACAAATCACACTTAGCAGACAAAGTCTCCTGCAGAGCCCCAAGAATACGTCTCCAAACTTGCTCCAAGATCAATTTTTTGTCCAAGAAAATCCGTTTATTACGCTCCAACCAAACTTGCCAAACAATCAAACTAGGGCCAATGCTCCAAGCAATTTTAAGAAAAGAGGTTTTGGCAGGAGATGATCCCTGTCTCCTCCAAAAATCATCCAAAGCAGAGACATGGAAACACGGTAAGCTCCAGAGATTCCACCAGTGATGCTAGATAGCCTTGACAAAGGAACACTGAAAAAAGAGGTGCAAGAAGCATTCTTCATGCTGACCACACATAACACACATGGAGGGGCCCTGGAACCCCCGCTTCCAAAGATTGTCCCAAGTAAGACACTTACCTTGGACAACGATCCAAGAGAAAAAAATTACACTTAGGCCAAGAAAATTTATTCAGACATGCTTCCACCAAGAAACCTCAGAGCTCCCAAAGACCTGTTTATCCAAAGCCTGATAACCAGAGGCAACCGAAAATTTGCCTCTCAAATTAGGACCCCAAGCAAGCACATCGCTACCATGAAGAGAATTGCAAGCACTATCCGATAGAATCTTAGCAAGCTCTTGGCGATCCTCCATCACACCCCCAGGAGGCCAAACCAAAGGGTCCTTCCACCTGGACACAATAATCTGACTCAAAGATTGTTGATATTTAAAGTCAGCCACACGACACCAACCCGCCTCTTAAAAAATCTGACACGAGTCTTGAAGGTGGGGATGAGATGACAAAATAGGGGGTGACCATCCCAGGAGTCATGCCAGAAGAGGGCTTCCCGACCCCCATTACAAATCCAAAAAAGTCCATGTTTAACAAGCTGAGCACCCTGTTTGAGAGTACTCCAGATCATAGAACCTTTCCCTTCCATACTAAATCTAGCAACCTCCATGCTTTCCACCGCACCCAAGTATTTGAGGGTAAGAATTTTAGGCCATAACATATGTTGTTGTGAACACCAACGCCAATATACCTTGGCAGCCAAGGCCTGCCCATTCAAATCAGTTCGTTGTAGACCAAGACCCCCTCTTGCTTCGGCCTACAGACAACATCCCATTTCACCAAGCTTCACTTTCTATGAAGAAGGTTGCCAAACCATAGAAACTGGCGAGACAATCTCTCAAAATATTTAATAAAACTTGAAGGAGTAGAAAGAACAAAGCACCTATAAAGAGGGAGAGCCTGGAACATCGACTTTAGAAGAGTCACTCTTCCAACTGAGGAAAGCCACTTGCAAGTCCAATGACTGACCAATCTTCGAAACTTGTCCAGAGTTTGTTGCCAAAACCTTTTAGGGATAGAACGAATGGAAAGTGGGATTCCAAGATAGAGAAAAGGAAGCGAACCAATCTGGAAACGAAGAATACCTGCTATTCTCCTTTGGATAACCTTAGGAGTATGGAAGAAGTAGATGCAAGACTTCCCCTCATTAATGCGTTGCCCAAAGGCTACCAAGTAGCTATCCAAAACACTGCGCCAGTTGAAAGCCTCCTCCACCTTCGCCCTACCCATCAAGGCCGTATCATCTACAAACTGAAGATGGGAATGAGGAGGAATATCATTTCCCCATTTCCAACCCTGAATCAAGCCGCTAGCTACTTGAGCACGAATAATCCTTCCCAATCCTTTCGCAAGTAGGATGAATAAGTAGGGGGACAAAGGATCTCCTTGTCTGAGGCCTTTGGAAGCACCAAATAACTCAATGGGCTCTCACCATTGATAAGCATCGAGAAGGAGGAGGAAGTAACACAACTCCTAACCCATTCAATCCAACCACTAGCAAAGCCAAAATCTCCAAGAATCCTAAACAAAAAGTTCTATTTGACACGATCATATGCTTTTGCCATGTCTAGTTTGATAAACATAGATTTTTCTTTTGAGGATTCCATAGAATGGATGGTCTTAGCAGCAATCACAACACCATCCATGATCTGTCTGCCAACAACAAAATCCCCCTGCTCCTCAAAGATTAACCCACCAAGCTAAGGTTTCAGCCTTTCAACAATCAACTTAGTAATAATCTTATAAACAACATTGCATAACGCAATAGGTCGAAAAAGATCCAAAGAATTAGCCCCCACTTTCTTTGGAAGGAGAGCTAAAAAAGTTGCATTCAGAGACTTCAACGTTTGTTTATTCATGAGAGATTCCTTAACAACCTCTAAGAGGTCCAACTTAACCACCTCCCAGAACTCTTGAAAGAATTTAACTGGGAATCCATCAGGGCCCGGTGCTTTACCTTTCTTCGTCTGGAACACAACCTTCTCAAGCTCCGACAAGGTATTAGGAGAGAGCAACAATTCATTCATTTCATTAGACACTAGTTGTGGGATATAATTCAGAATCCTAGCTTCATCCTCCTCCGCAAGAGGGGAATCTTCAGAGAATAATGAAGAGAAAAACCGAATGCATTCTACATAAATAGAAGCGGAGGAGGACAAAATTTCCCCATCTAACAACAAGAGAGAAGAAATAACATTACCTTGCCTCCGATCTTTAACAGAGTTGTAAAAAAAGAAGTATTTCTATCACCAGCCTGAAGCCATTCAATACAGGACTTCTGTTTCCAAAAAAATTCTTCACGTAACTCCCATTCCTCTGCCTCTTTTGTTGCAGCAATCTCTGACAACCTCAACTCTTCTGTTAGGCCTTGATCCTGAATCTGCCTGGTGATTAAGTCCAAGTTATCCTGAGCCTTCTATTTTTCATGAAACAAATTACCAAAATGTTGCCTATTCCATCTTTTCAACTTGTATTTGACATATTGTAACCTCTTAGAAAATAAGTACATAGCAGTGCCATAAGGTGGCTTCCCAATATCCCACCAGCCAGAAGTCAATTCATGAAGAGATTCATCACGGAGCCACATGAGTTGGAACTTGAAAGTCTGTCTGGCACATCATTGAGGCATTTCAACTACAAGCTTAATTGGCCAATGGTCAGAACCTCTTCCATCCAATATTTCAGAGCCAATCATCCACCTGTCCCCCATCCAAAAATTGGACACCAAAAATCTATCAAGTCTTTCTGAAATAGTAGCATCTCCAGTCCTCTTGTTATTCCATGTGAAGACTCCATTAGTTGGCTTAATATCAACTAACCTCAAAAGAGCCATATTATCCTGTAAGAGCCTAGAGGAAGGCTCCAAATGAGCACTACCTCCACTCTTCTCCTCTAAAGAAATGACAACATTAAAATCCCCAGCCAGGATCCAAGGAAGGTAAGGATCTAAAGATCTCACATATCTAACATGATCCCACAACTGAGCTTTACCATGGAAATCAATCAGAGCATATATATTAGAGAAAAGAACTTTCTCCCTTGACTCTAAGTGAGAAGCAACACAAGAAATGGAACTCCTTCAGGAGAACCACCAAATTGGACTAACCTTCCGAGGATCCCAAAAACAAGCCACTCCACCAGAATTACCAAGAGCACCCACACATTGACATTGGCCACGACCCCAAATCTTCGAAGCCACACTTAACATACTATCCATTGATAGCTTAGTTTCCTGCAAGAAAACCATATCAGGAGAATGAATACGAACCAGATCTCGAATAGCCTTTTGTCAAGGGATGCTATTCATACCCCTCACATTCCAAGAAAGAACTACCATCATTGGGGTTGGGAGAAGTGAGCATCAATAATATTCACCAAACCAGCCTCAACCAAAGTCTCTCTAGCCAGCTTCACCTTTTCTTGGTCCTTTTTGCGACCAACCTTAACTGATTTCTCAGGAATTCCTTTCTTAAAAGATTTTTGCTACACACCTAAAATAGAGGAAGAAGATTTAGTCTTTCCTAAGTCAGGGCTACCCTGAACCTCTAAGCAAGCCTTACCAACACTAGAGGGGCCACCAGAATCAACAATCACCCCACCCTCCACGCCAAAAGCCGAAGCGGAAGGAGAAAGACCATAAACCATCTGAGGATCCTGGTTGCCAGGCAGATCCAATCCAAGGATCACTGAAGGCTGTACCTCAACCAACTCCTTAGAGCCATCCACCACTTGCATGTTAGTTGTAAAACCTTCCTCCTGAACTAACTCATCCAAAGCCTCAAATCTATTGAATGTCTCCCCATCTTGCCCTTCCTTAAAAGGTCTCTTTTGACCCCGTCCACGATTGTGAGGTTTAACTGGAACAAAACCATCTTTGTCCTTTACCATTCCCTGCTTGAGATCCTTACCCTTATCCACCCTCAGATTGGATTGGGTACCCACATTATTTACCCCTCCTGAACCAAAAGCTCGAGGACACCTCCGCAACAGATGCCCATATTCATGACATAACCGACACCAAAAAGGAAACATTTCATAATCCAATGGCTGAGTCGTCAACTCAATAGAATCAGGCAAAGGCTGACTCAGATCAATCGCAACACAAACCCTCACATAAGAAAAGATCCTTTTATCCAAAGTATGTTGAGAAAGACCAATAGGCTTACCCAACAATAAAGCAATCGATTGTAATATATTAGTTCTCCAACATTTAAGTGGCAGTCGAGGAAGGCGAACCCAAATCGAGACCCTAGAAGGCAACTCTTCCGCCGAATTAAAGCCTGCATGCCATGGTTTTATGAAGAGACCTACTTGGTTATAAAAATAAGCCCCCCCTTCAAATGCCCTATTTCGATCTGAAATGCACGAGAAATCTACCAGAAAGAAATTGTTCGCAGCCAATAGAATATCGAAGTCACCCTCCCGAGACCATGTCTTGCAGATCCAAGTGTCCAAGAAAGAAAGAGAAACCCTCATCCCCATAAACTTACAAATCAAACACATGCTTACTGTAGTAATCCAGATCTTCAACTACCGCCTCTGATTGAATCACCAACACAGGACGAACTTGAGCTCTTTCCAGGCATCCATTTATCTTATGCATTTTAAAGGTATTGGATTTTGTCAAACCCTTTCCAGACGAAGCCCCATCACCAACCTCCGTCATGGCATCATCCCCTTTCACCTCTCCAATAGATGCATTCCTTGCCATTCAAACCCTACACCAAAAAAACTCCAGCCAAGAAGCCCCAAGACAAAACTAGTCTGGCTCACAGCCACCCCCACAATGCAAGCAAGAGAAAATAACAATAATAAACAATACCCAACACCAGCAAAACAACAAGAGCCCCACCCAGCCAACAAAGAGAACAACAAAGCAACCCAAGGAGAAAGGAAGCACAGTAAATGGAAGGGCCGACGCCCGCACCAAACCCCAACCGGTCGCACCAAAAACACACACGAAACAACACCCACGCATAGAAAAGAAGGCATAAACTGAGCCACCCCTGGCCCCAACCCGCACCACACATACGCCCCACCCACACACCCACTAGAGACTCAAGAAACACCAGGCTAGGGCGCAGATGCCCTAGCGCGTCCACAGACTGCACTCGCGTGCGCCTAGAAAGCCATCCTCTCAACCTACATAAGTTTCACACTTACAATGTAAAAAGTTTGTTCATTTTTTGATCACTAACATCTTGGTTGAAAGCTTGGGGCATTATGATATCCCCCTTCCATTCTCTCAAATTAATTTCCTTTGTAGAAAAACAATATAAACCACTTACACCAAAGTAAATGTAATTAGTAGAAACCCCAAATGAAAAAGTGATGCATTCACCAGTCTAAAAGCTCTAGTAAAAAATTATAAGAAATTTAATTGAAAATAAAGAAAACCTAAAAAAAGAGACTTCGCTTCTTGTTTTTTGAAAGAAAACAACCCAAGACATCGTAGATTGTTCATATTTGAGACCAAAATAAATTCATCGACACAATTACATAGTGTGTAGATTTATATTCAATCTAATCTTCTAGAAAGCTCTTTAACACACATTGCCTAGGTATGGAAGACTCTCTCCTTGATATGTTCTAGTTGATAAATTAGAGTAAACATTATTGGAATCTTCCATATTAGGCTAGGGTCCCATGGGGGGGCTTCAGGGTCCATTTTCAAGGTATAGGAGGTCTAATAAAGCAAAAAAAAGTATGCTACAAGATTAATTTGAATCTTACCTTGAATAATAACAACCCTTACTTTTTAGGGTTGCAGATTTGAGAAAGTGAAAATGGGGTGGGGCTAGAAATTGCCACACTAGCTTAGGAATTTTGTTTGACAGTTGTCAACCATATGAAGTTTCACATTCTTGCTAGGAAAAAAATTGGAAGGAAAATAATCTTTATTTATTTATTTATTTTTATCTATGTATTTCATGAGACCACCAACTTTTCTAAATTTTAGAGCTTAAACTTTTAAGCTGAATAGACTATTAAATTTATGAGACCACCAACTTAAAAATTTTCCTAAAAAATCTCGACAACACCTACTAAATTTTTTAGGAAACCTCGTCCATGAGATTCTAGCCTTAACTACCCCATACTACACCACTTACAATTGCAATGTTAGAACTATATGAACTAATATAATTTAGCTTTCCCAATAGTGATAATTTTTCATTAAAACTAATGAAACCTAATTTCCTATCCTCTAATAAAAAAATGAGATTCATATATTTTGAGACTGATTTGTGCCCATAAGCCTAGTTTAACGCCAAGGAAAGTCTTCGAGACTGATTTGTGCCCACAAGTGTAGATTAACGCCAAGGAAAGTTTTTTTACCCTTTACAATGAATAAAAATAATAAACCGGCACGTTGAAACTTGAAAGAGTATAATTTTATTTTAAATTTGTGGTTAGAGGGAGATGAAATTAAGTTTTATCCGGAGAATTAGCATAGAGACCCAGAAATCAATAGTGTTATTCTGAGCGTTCACGATTTTTCGCACATATCCTTGAAAGAGCAAAATAAAGGAGAAGGGGAAAAAAAAGACATAGTTTGTCGTTTAAGGCTTTTCTCTGGCAATCAGGAAAGCGTCTCTCATATGGTTTTAGTTGTGGGAGCTCCGAGGTGAAACCCTAGGCATCAACGCACGCAGGGTTTGCATTTTCTTCTTTAACTAAAAAAAAATGGATGCATTGAGGAAGCAGCTGGACGCCTTAATGGGCGCTAATCGTAACGGCGACGTTAAGGAAGTTAATCGCAAGTATTACGATCGAGATGTCTGCAGGCTTTTTCTCGTTGGCCTTTGTCCGCACGACCTCTTCCAGTTAACGGTAACTATTTTTTTTACCCTAATTGTCTTTCAAGCTCTGTTCAACTATCTGTTTAATTCACTGAGAAACTTGGCACATCTTCCATCTGGGGAGGGGGCAGGTTTTTAAACTTCACTATTTTTTTCTTTCTATTTTTGTTAAATTTATGTGCTGCCTACGCACATAAAAAACTATAGCATAAATCGCAACAAATCTTGCCTTTTGATATTTTGCATATAAGTAGCTCAGACACCCGTGGATTAATATCCACATTGTGCATATTCACCTTAAGTAATTTCTGGTTCTTCTTGAGTGTTGGAAATAATATTGGTGGATTAACAGTGTTCACTGAGTATATCTATCATAATTCATTTTTGTTGTTTATGCTAGGGCTTGTTTGGTTCGTTGATTTTATATTCATGTTCAAGGAATATATTCTGTTTAAAAATAAGTTATCTTCTTTGAACTCTGAGGGTGGATATGTAGCAGCGTTTACATTGTAGTCAAGTTTATTTGTCTAAGGGCCTTCAGAGCTGGTTGCTGAATTTTGGGATTGGTTGGGTTAGATAGGGTATTTTGGTCTGCCTTCTTTAATAAAATGTGAAGTTTCAAGGAACGAATGGGTTGGTCCAAGTCGTAGGAGACTGATTTGTTAGATAGGGTATTTTGAATGCATTACCTTTTTTTAATAAAAGGTTAAGTTTAAGGGATGGTCTGGTTGAGTTGGCTCTGAGGGTGGATATGTAGCAGCGTTTACATTGTAGTCAAGTTTATTTGTCTAAGGGCCTTCAGAGCTGGTTGCTGAATTTTGGGATTGGTTGGGTTAGATAGGGTATTTTGGTCTGCCTTCTTTAATAAAATGTGAAGTTTCAAGGAACGAATGGGTTGGTCCAAGTCGTAGGAGACTGATTTGTTAGATAGGGTATTTTGAATGCATTACCTTTTTTTAATAAAAGGTTAAGTTTAAGGGATGGTCTGGTTGAGTTGGCTGCAATTCACTTGAGTTTGGAAGAATAAATTTCCCTCCCATGAATATGCCCAGAATTGACATCTAGGCTGGAGAAAGTGAAACGCTGAACTTTGCAAGCAAACAAATTCTTTTTTCTTAAATAAGGTATTTTCACATGTGCTTGTATGAGAAGGAGATACCTTGAAGTTCTCTCAGAATTCTAGGAGCAAAATTTGTAAAGAAAAATAGCAACAGGACAAGAGGAGAGGTATGAGATCCCGAGTAACAGGAGCTGTTGCTTGTTTCATATGTTGGAGCAATTGAAATTGTCAGAACCTAAACCAAAATTGAAGCCTATCACAATGGTAATTCTTTATTTTGTTGTGTTCAATGCTTAAAAATTAAAATGCTTACATTCATGGTGAAAAGTTGTTTCCATTTATTGTATGGGCTATTTCTACAACAGAAACTGTACAATAATTCAAATGAGATAAAATTGTACATAATTATCTGTTTGACAATGTCAGTCAAAAATTGAGTATTTGGTTTGTTAAAATTCAACTCGAGTGAGTTATCAGTTAAATCAAACATTTGATTAATATAGAACAAAAATAACGGTAAATATTTTCAAGTTTTATGAAAATAAATACTTGTGCTTTAAAATGATTTGTCACAAGAATCAGTTTCAAAGTTAAATGTGTTCAAAATGGTTTTTTTATTGGAGTCATGGATTTGACCTGACATTGAGTTTGAATTACTATGTTCCTTTTTGCTTGTTTGTTTTCAAAACTGGTTGCAGGATGCTGGCACAGTGATTAAATGTTTGCATCTGTATTTTGTTATCAAGGTGAAACATTCATAGAGAATGTTGTTTAATTAATAATAATGTTTTTCTTTTGTGTGCAGAAAATGGATTTAGGTAATTGTCCAAAAGTGCATTCGTTGCAACTACGAAAAGAGTATCCTTTTAATGTCGTTGATCACATATTTATCCTGTCTTATAGTATTCAATCTATTTCATACTGGTTATATATTTTTGCTTTGTTTTTAATTCATCCTAAAAGTATTTAAAATTAAATTAAGATGATCACAACAAAGAATAAGATTCTCGAAGCTCTTAATGTCAAGAGCATTTCTGGGGCAGTGCAAATATCAGGATGCTGTATTTTTGTTTTCTCAGCTTGCAAGCGATTGGTTTTCCAAACATTGGTTGTTTATCTTTCAATGTTTGTCTGCAAATGCGAGGTTGTTTTACCGGTCATTGCTTTGATGCATTTTATTGTATTTATCCTGCTTTACATTAGTTTATAAATTTCTACTTCCCATTAGACATCATTGATAGGGGCATTACTATGTGGTTCACGTACAATGAAAATATGACTGATAAAATTCTCTTACTTTTGTTATACTTCTAATTATATGTATAGATACACAGGAGTATATTTGCCTTCCTTTTATTGTGGAGTCGGTTAATTTGAGTTTGCCATTTTTTCCTCCCAAAAAAACTGAAGCAAGTAGAATATAACACTTAAAAAATTAAAAAGATTCTTCATGCGTTTTGTTTAAAGCACTTTCCTTTGGTAGTGTATTCCTATCAGTCATTTCATTTTGACAGGTACCTTTTGATATCCTAGGAGGATATATAACCCATTGTTTCAAACTTTCATGCTGGCCAATTTGTTCCTGGGTTACTTTCAGTAGAGAGACTCCACTTTACTTCTAGCCTCTAGGCATCATTACTTGGACAATGACCTAAAGCATAAATCTCTTGTCTATCAATTCAATGAATATCCAAAAAAATAGAGTGCAGGGAACTCATCTTTTTACAGGCATCGAGAGACTATCTTGCAATCAGAAAAATAAAAACTGATGGGTGGAATGCATTATTTTAAATGGGGTTAATAGCAAGAGTATTAGAAAAATGTAGTATTATCATACTTGTCTACTTTTGGTTAATTGTTTTCCTAATAAAGAATACATTGTTCCTGTCAAAGTAGTGTAAGCAGTTAGTTTGTGATTGCAATTAGATTATTTCCTTAATGATTGGAAGATACCAAGAAGCAAAGGCAAAAGGCAAAGACAACTATGACAGGGAGTTAGAAGATGTAATTGAGAGACTTATTATTGAGTGTGATAGAAAGATTCAAAGAGCTTTGAAGCGTCTTGAAGATGATGATGCGAAGGCTGCAATTGCAATTGCTGTATCTGAAGTTACGCAGGTAGATGGGCTTTTCCCTGAATATAAATTTGATTTTTTCTATCACTTCTTTTATTTTTTGTTTTTTGGATTGTGGGATTTTGAAGATTGTAGGATGATATCATAGCCTTGGATCTTGATCTGCTATGCAGTCACCAGAGGTAGTTGAATTCTCAAAGCAAATAAAGGAGAAGTTGAAAGAAGCAGATGATCTGGGTAAGACTTGAGATTCTAACACTAGTTTCTTTTTAAGCGTTTTGTTGCTTTGTCAAAACTAAGTCTATGGTTGTTTATCCATTGTGCTGAACTTTTCTGTATTTTCATGATATGAATTTATAATTTTCTATATCTGCTTTTCAATTTAAAAATTGAGTTTCACTCAATTGAAATTGGACTAGCGCATAGAAATGGTTCACTCACATCAGCAACCGATGTTTATTGCTGGTGGTTATTCATTTTAACTTGATTATTTCTGAAATTTTAGTTTTCATTGCCATTTAAATCTTTAACAGCATCAACTTGAGATATATTCTTAGAAAACATTGATATTGTTTTTTCAGATATGTGCATTGTTGATGCTGTGTGCTATTTTGTTTGTTTGTTTGTGCAGTTTATGAGAATAATCATTAACCGTCTCATGTCTGGCATGTAATTTTTATGGACTAAGATTATTTTACATTTTTAAGCAGGTTCAAGTAGGAATTAGAGAGGATTAAAATGTCAAAGGAGTTGCTAACAAAATCTGTTGGCTAAAGAATATTAACAAGCTTAAATTGTTTCACAATAATTTGTATTGTCAGTTTTCATGTGTATTTTGATATGATCAAACTTGTTTCTTTATATTCTACGTGTCAACATATGTTTCATAAGCATCACTCATTAGATGCTTACACTTTTTCCTTCTTCCCAAGTTTTATGAGTGTATCTTATGTGTCAACATCCTGTTTTATAAGCTCCATGGTATTAGGTTTGACATAATAAAAATGCTTTGATTATTTGCTGCTTTACCTCTTTAACATAACAAAACATAGTCATGATCATCAGTACAACAAGAATACACCTTTTTGATTTGAATATCATTTGTTTTATCCTTCCAGTAGAATATTTTGTTTCTATTCTCCTTTAGATATGTTGACTAACAATTCTATCTCCGTGGACTTATCTTGACTATTTTAGTTTGTAATTTTCTCTCATTTGTTTCTTGATTGTTTTCTGTTGTTTAAACTCTCATGGTTGTTCTCCTTATTCTTACGTGTCTATGACCACAGCTTTGGTCTTGACCTCCTCACCGTATATTAAATGCTTGCAGTGGACAACTTGCACAAAGCAGATAGGTTTTCTGCAAAAGCTGATGCTTTTTTGGAGCTTGTTATGAGGAGAAGAAATGAATGCTTAGTAATCTAATTGAGCAGATATAAAATGTCAAAGGGAATATTATCTTTGAGACTTTAAGTGAAAGCTGAATTACTCAATACAGTTTTGCTACTTTGATAATCAGCGTACAGTGCATGACACTTACACAGGAAGAGGAATGAACCTCGTTGTATTCCCTGGAAGATTGCACACAATTTAACCTAGAAAGGAGCAAGTTCTAAAACATCATGTTTGATTTATACATAGAAGTTCCTTAGTCCAAAGGTTTTGCTCATCTCTGCCAGACAAAAATTGTTCAGAGCAACATACCAATAGTACATTAGAAGTTAATAACTTAATATACAATGGAAGTTGCTGTAATAGCCTGATTAGGGATATTGTATTTTTCCAACGGATTTGACTCCACAGGAAATTGATGTTTAAATCTTATTTCAAATCAGATCTACTGCAATGGATAATATACTTAACAGAATATACAGAAAGAATGATAAGCTCTTGTAAATGAACGGAGACACAGCAATTCACAATAACTGTCAATCCTCTTATTACAGCAAGAATTACGCTTACAGATGATTCAGTTTGCCAAAACTTTCAACAACAACTGCAGTAATATTATTATCAGATTAATAGCAGATCTATAGCAACAGAATTAAAATTCCTAGGCCCTAAAAGAGCTGCTTAAGTCTCAGACAAATAGGTGCTGTAGAAGCCACCTGAACAGCATATTATTAAAATAATGTTTGTTATTTATTTATTAATGCTCAATATTGTAAATTATTGTAAATTAGTGATAAGATCGTCTCTGATCTTATCTGGAGTTTCTTTTTAGAAACTTCCCGTTTTTGTAAATCTTGTAAACTATTTATTGAGCACATTGCTCATTGTTAATACATCGAATATTTTACCAATTACCTGTGTAATATGGTATCAGAGCCAGATTGCTCAAAAGTGAATTTTTAATTCATAAAAAAAATTGTTTAAGATTTTTCTTGAATTTTTTGAATTAAAAATTCTCAAAAATCTTCTTTGAATATCGAAGATTTTTCTGTGAGTAAAAGTTTCGAATTTTTTTTCAGAATTTCTGTGGCTATTCAGAAAAAAAAATTCGAAAGGGTTTTCTGTTTGTGAATTTCTTGGGTCATTCAAAACCATAATCCGAAATTCTTAAGGGCACATTTTTAGTTCTCTGGCTGTGTTTCTTCTTGGGTGTCTGCAAATCCTGAGCTCTCAAGAGAAGTCCTTATGTGTTTGTGCCTCTTTGTTGCCCACGCGACCTCTTCCTCCATGTTTTGCTTCTATTGCTTCTATTTGTTTGAAGATTTCGGTGGATTTTTTAGGCACACGTTTGGGATCTGAGGGACGCGTTTTGCAACCCGCAGTTTGGTCGCGTGTGTTTCTCATGCATTTTTGTTTCATATTTGGCTGCGTTTTTCGTGTTTTTTGAACGTGATTTGTACTTCTTCAGCCACAATTTTTTATTGGAGGAATTTGTCTGCTTGTTTAGCCTGCGTTTTTCTTCTCTATTGGGCGTGGATTGAAAGTATCTGTGTGCGTTTTTGCAGACATCTTTGGGCCCCTTTTATGAGCTAAAAGTGGTTGTTTTTGACTTCACTCCTAGTTGCCTAGGGTTTGGCATTTTTTTTGTCAAATTTTTGTGCAGATTCGAGCTCATTTCTACAATTTTTATGAGCTTTCATGGCCGCCTAGGGTATTTTGCAACTTCGGCTAGGGTTTTGACCCTTCAGATCAAGTCGGATTTTTTTTCAATTACATATTCTTGGTGGGTTTTTCAAGATCTCAACTGGGTTGGTCTCCGAATTTTTTGGGTGCCTCAATTTCCGTGCCTTAAATTTTGTGCCATTCATACATTGTACTTTATGTAGACTATACTTGAATCTGCCTTTGTTTTTTGCATTGGAATTTGTGCCTCGAGTTTCGTGCATCAGCCTCTTCTCAGTATCTCGTTTTTCGTGCCTCCAAAAGCATGAAGATGGCCAGTTTAAATAATCTGATGTTGGAGGGCAGTCAAAGATTCAATGGCGAGCACTCTAAGCAGAAGGAATCTGCCTTTTATGCACTCATGGTGAAAAGGCCAACGGACCATGTCAAATCCTCTGCTTGGTACATAGATTTTGGTGCCTCGCGTCATTTCTCACATAGGCGTGACTGATTCACAGACTTTTCCCCTTGCATTGACTCAGTGATTTTTGGAGGAGGTGAGGCATACACAGTTGTAGGCACAGGCACTGTTCAGGTTCAGTCTGGCAAGAGGGATCCCATATTCCTCAACGTGTATTATGTACCTTATATCGAGCTCAATCTTCTCTCAGTCAGTCAGATAATGCGGCATTCTCCCCAGATGGATGTGGTGTTCAGCTCGCACAAATGTTCGATTGTAGATCGCGAGACTCGCACAACGGTGGCCGTTGGGATAGAGGATGATGGCCTTTACAGGCTTGTGGACACTGGTGATTCTCCGGAGTTAGCCTTGGCAGCCAGAAATTCAGTTGTCACCAGTCTTTGGCACCAGCGGTACGGGCACTTGAATGTGCACTATCTCTCTCAGCTTGCTTGGGAGGGACTTGTAGATGGCTTACCTGACATTCAGACTCAGCATCAGGGCGTTTGTGGTGCTTGTCAGGCCAGGAAGCAGCATTGCACACCATTCAAAGATGGCGACTCTTGGCGAGCTTCTGAGGTACTTCAATTAGTTCATGCTGATATTTGTGGGCCTATGTCTACTTCTTTTGTCACTGGTTGCAAGTACTTTCTACTCTTTGTTGATGATTATAGTAGGAAAATGTGGGTGTACTTTCTTAAGCAGAAATAAGAAGTTTTTAATATATTTCAGAAGTTTAAGGCCTTGGTCAAAAAAGAGTCGGGTTGTGGTATCATAACTCCTAGGTCAGATAATGGGGGGGAATTCTATTCTAGTGCATTCTCCAACTTCTGTGATACTCATGGGATAAACCGTTAGTTGACCACACCCTACACTCCTCAGCAAAATGGTGTTGTAGAGCGACGCAATCGTACGATTGTTGAGATGGCTCGCTCCATGTTGCAACACAGGAGTGTTCCTACCAAGTTTTGGGTAGAAGTAGTCAATACTTCAGTCTATCTCCTTAATCGGTCAACCACTCATGCCGTTAAGGGGAAGACTCCTGAGGAAGTCTGGACTGGTCGCAAACCCAAGATCAGTCATTTGAAGGTTTTCGGCTCTCTTGCATATGTTTGGATTCCAGAGGCCAAGCGCTCTAAGCTGGATTCCAAGAGCCAGAAACTAATGTTCACAGGGCATAGTGACAACCACAAGGCATACAGGCTGATTGATATAGACATTGATTGTCTTATCTTCAGTCGAGATGTTGTTTTTGATGAGGAACGAGGACCATTTCACCTTTCCTCACCTGTTCAGCATTCAGAGGATCAACCCCTGCCAGCTCTTGATGCGAGCGTCCGACTTCCGTTAGGTTCACTTGATGGGAGGGATGACGAAGACTCAGTCTTTGATGATGCTCAACTTGAGTTTCCTCCGGATAATAGTGACAATCACCTTGCTGAGGCTATTCCAGAACAACAACTAGCTCCAACTCCTCCTATTACATTTGATGTTGGCACTTCTACTCTCCGGCCGAAATGGTGGGCTAAGACTATCAGTGATCTTTGTGCTGATAAACTCATTGAGGGTAGATCATCCAAAAACAAGAGCAAACAACAGTTTACAGTGAATTTTGCTCTCATGGCCAACATCCATAGTGTTTATGAGCCTCAGACATATTCAAAGGCAAAAGGGATACCTGAGTGGGAAAAGGCGATGGAATCTGAATACCAGAGTCTTAAGAAGAATCACACTTGGGTCCCTTTTTGAACTTCCTCCAGGGAAGAAGCCCATTAGCTGCAAATGGGTGTACAAGGTGAAGTACAAAGCTGACGGAACCTTTGACAAGTACAAAGCTCGTTTAGTTGCACGGGGGTTCTCACAGAAAGAAGGCATTGACTATGAGGAGACCTTTGCTCCTACAACCAAAATGAGTACCATACGGTTCGTCCTTGCCTTAGCAGCCCAATTTGGTTGGAAGGTCCATCAGATGGATGTGAAGAGTGCTTTCCTCAACGGTGAGTTGAAGGAAGAAGTGTACATGATGCAGCCTCCAGGTTTCAAAGTTGCTGGTCAAGAACAGAAGGTGTGCAGATTGGTCAAAGCACTCTATGGCCTGAAGCAGGCTCCTCGGGCTTGGTACATAAAAATTGACAATTACCTCACAGATCATGGCTTTCAAAGGAGTCCATTTGACTCGAACTTGTATGTCAAGGATTCTGGTAATGAGATCTTGATTGTTGTTGTCTATGTGGATGACTTGATCATTATTGGCAGTTCGACACATTTGATCGCTGAGATCAAACAGGATTTGTGCAAAACTTTTGACATGACAGACTTGGGCCTCCTGCATTATTGTTTAGGTGTTGAGGTTTGGCAAACCGAGAGCAGTATTTTCATCTCCCAGTCCAAGTATGCTCGAATTCTTCTGGATAAGTTCCAAATGCAGGATTGCAAACCTGCCTCCACACCCATGGAAAAAGGGCTTAAGTTGTTAGCTAAGTCCGATTCACCTATGGTAGATGAAACATTGTTCAGGCAACTAGTGGGCAGCCTCATCTATCTCGCTGCCACTAGACCTGACTTGAGTTTTGCAATGAGCTACATATCACACTTCATGACAGCCCCCAAGGTTGATCATTGGGTAGCAGCGAAGCGTGTGCTGCGTTATGTGAAGGGCACTACTGATTTTGGACTCTTGTACACTCGGAGTCACGATCCTAAACTCAGCGGGTTCATAGATTTAGATTGGATAGGTTCAGTTGATGACAGGAAATCAACATCTGGGTAGGTGTTTAGTTTGGGATCCGGTGCAGTCACATGGACTAGTAAGAAGCAGTAGGCAGTGGCTCTCTCCTCGACAGAAGTAGAGTATCGGGGAGCAGTAAAAGCAACATGTGAGGTAGTTTGGCTTCGTTGGATGCTTGCGGATATGCAAATATCTCAAGCAGGTCCAACTCCCTTGTTCTGTGATAATCAGGGAGTTCTCAAACTTGCCAAAAATCCGGTCTTCCATGAAAGAACCAAGCATGTGGAAACTCATTGTCATTTCATTCGGAAGTTGGTTGAAGATGGATCAGTTCAGTTGCTGTATGTTCTGACAGAGGACCAGACAACAGACATTCTCACCAAGTCGCTCAGTCCAGATAAGTTTGTAAAATTCAGGAGGCATCTTGGTGTAGTTGATAGATTGAGCATTAAGGGAGGGTATTAAACTAATGTTTGTTATTTATTTATTAATGCTCAATATTGTAAATTATTGTAAATTAGTGATAAGATCGTCTCTGATCTTATTTGGAGTTTCTTTTTAGAAACTTCCCGTTTTTGTAAATCTTGTAAACAATTTATTGAGCACATTGCTCATTGTTAATACATCGAATATTTTACCAATTACTTGTGTAATACATATCAGCGAAGCCCAAATACAATCCTTGTATGAGACTACGTGACTGGTTCAGGGGTTTCCTTCCTCTAGCCAGCTATGGAAATCGGGGAGTTTTTTTCCTCCAATCTCCAATGATAGATGAACAAGATGTCCAATCTATTTGAGTGAAATCAATTGATAATAAGGCATGACTTCTCTCAAACCCTGTCTTTGTTAAATATGTAGTTTTCAAATTCTTTTCCTTTCCCTCCAGATCCCGAGTGAGATGTTCCTCCTATAAACCTAATAACTATTATACCTATCTCTGCTGGAATAATATCTGTTATATTCCTTCTGTTAGGAGATTAGTAAACCAACATTCAATGATAAGAATTAACAACTCACAAGCTCTGAACCAAGTTTGAAAGCGAACATATATAACTTCTGTCGCTACAACACATGGCTAGTTTGATTCAATCATACAATAGGCAGTTCTGAATACATTGTATAATCCTAAGGGTTTGTGATGTGAATTTACATTTACCAGCCAACTGTATTCAAATCAGAACTAAACCCTACACACATGAAGCTTGATTTTACTCACAAACAGCCTGTTGCCTCTTAGGAGGTGCAAGGAGTGCCCAGATCTGAATATAGATGACTGTAGACCTTGGTACAATGCCCAGATCTGAATATAGATGACTGTAGACCTTGGTACAATGCCCAGATCTGAAATGAATGTCTGCAAGTTTCCAGTGCCTAGGTCCAGATTTGGAACAGCAATCCCATATGTATGCAAAGCAGCTGCTATATTCTTCTTCTTCTGCTCTCAACTGCCTTGAGTGCCAAACTGGCCCAAGAATGGAGGGTCTGAATTATAGTTTAATGCAAGCTGTGCCTGTTAACTTCTAGAAAGCTGGATCAGGAATAGACAAATTGAATTAGTGAACAATTGCAGTGCCTTTCCTTAATTGTAATCTTGCCATCCAATTTCTCCCAGGGCATGAATTAATGGGTGGTTCACCGTCATTATTGTGAATTTTTCCTCAGATCTGGTGGTATGAAAGCAGCAATGATCTGGAACTGAATCTGTGTTCAATCAGCTCCCTACAGAATTCCCTCTTCAGTGCCCTCCAAAAATGGTATGATTCCCTTAGAATGATAATGGACTCTTGTAGAGGCAGCACTTGACTACATTCCTAGTCTCCCTCAGTCCCTGTACTCCTGAAATTAAAAATGAGATCACAAATATTAGCCCAGTCTGCAAACCCTGGTTTGGATTTGTCAAAACAGAGGTAGGTTTTTGCCCTAACCTCACAAAGTGTAGTCAAGGGGTTTCGTCCCCTCTTATATAGTAGAAAAAATTGCTTGAATTAGATCAATTGCCAACAACCAACTAGATGCCTCAAATGTGCTCCAAAGCTTGCATTTATATCTTCTTATTTTGGTCCCCTAGGACCCAAATTTTGGGCACTAAGTTTGCAATCTTATTTTTAATTCATATTTATATATTTTATATTATTTATATTTATAATTCAATATAGTATTGAAAAACACTTTTTATTTTGATAATAATAATATTAAGTAGTGGGAATAGAGGGGACATGACACCAAGGAGCTACACTCTTTGGAATTATATCAAAGCATATTCAAGATATTTCACCAAACCAGAAGGCAGGACACTTCCAATAGATGTGATCATCTCAGAACAGCATGAAATTTCTGGTTGCAGTCCTGATTTGGTTTGTTATAAGCTACGCCCTTTCAATTCTTCCTTCTGTATCTCGTTTCCATCAAGATATCTAATCTGGATCAAAGGATGGGCCTTATTGACATCTAAATATATAGATGTGCTGGCAGATTATTTTCATATATACTATCTAATTGCCCATAGCATGCCATCATAAATATTTCAATGCCAAATAACAGTTTTGCTTTTAGTATTGCAGAGAGTCTTGCCCATTTTAAATTCCTATGTTTGCGAAAATTGGTCTATAACTTTAGATGTACATGGGCATAATATATGCATTTTTTTTTATAGTTTAGATTTGGTTTCTATAGGGGCTCACTCCCAAAGACAAAAGCAATTACAACCAGGCCTAAAGCCGAAATCAACCCAAAAAGATATATAAAGGATTCAATCAGATACGGATCAGATTCATATTGTCACATACCAACTAGAAATGATTAAACAACATCGCTCTCCATCTTAAGTTTCTTTTGTGATCTTAAGACCCTTTGAGTAGAAACCTTGTTTCTCATCAACACATTATGATAAGACATAGTTGTCTGTACCATCCTTTCCTTGACAAGTTCTCCAGAAACTAAAGTGTTCAGAGTAGAGGGCATGACAGCAGGAAGAGGGGACAAAAAGGTGACAAGAATAATAGGCAAAGCAGATTCCCACTCTGCCAAAGGTGCAAAAGGCCACCCCACATCCAGATCCTGAGGAGCCATATTCAATGGAATTACAGGGGGTTGACAAATAAAAGGACATTAGCAGGAGTCTCAGCAGCCTCAGATGGTTTCCTAGCACCATAAGCAGTTAAGCATTGGGGTTTTACTTCCCTCCACCAAAAAATTGGACCATGAACTTTAGGCTTTTAGCTAGAACATTCTGGTGCAGTCACAGGATCAGGTACCCAATGAATGGAGGCTAATCCTTGCATTACAGCCAATTCACAAATCAGACAAGAACTAACTGCCATTTCATATATATGTATTATGGAAGCGATACAATTTTCCTCAATGTTCAATTCAGAAATTTCATGCTGCAATTATAAAATATGTGTAGAGGAAGGACAGAAATACAATTTTCCTCATTATAAAATGTGCTATGAATTTATTCTTATCTTCTCCATGCTACTATGCAACTCTCCCACATATATTTATTTTTATCTAACTTTCCACACCAATGCTGAAGGGATAATCATTTGCTGTTGCCAGCCACCAAGACAGGACCATGACCCTTAAATGTATGAGCTGAATTTGTAAGTGCTGCTGGCCTTAATCAAGAATTGATCAGAAATAGAGAAGGAGCATATAACTTCCACAATTTCGAGCATTAATACTGTCAGGATATCCTTATAAATGCCAAGCAATGAACTGTTGCCAGCATGACTGGGGAGAAAGCAGTCAGTAACAATGCAACAGAAAAGAAAAGCGTCTACTGAGTTTGTGGGTATAGAGAATATCAATTTTCTGTTGCCACACAAGGAATTGCATGCTAAATAAAAGGACGAGGTCATGGGCTCCAGCAGACATAATGCAGAATCAGAAAATAAAATAAAAGGACACCTCCATTAATTTGACCACATCCTTCTAAGGACATTGCCAGCCTAGCAAAGAATAAGCCATAGGAGTTTTAAGACCACAGGGAGGTGTGGTAGGTTCCTTTTTTTTCCCACACTGACTTTAGTATTCAAAGAAAACCGCAATTTTAAACTTTTGAAGATCAGGGCAAGACAAAAGAGTGCGCCCCATCTAGCAGTACAGTCCAAAGAATAAATAAAATGGCAAAGCAAGTGCCACATCCCACAAGAGATGCGACAAGGAAAGCATGGAGTCATTTTTAGATTCTGTGGGACCTAGCCAAGAGTAATTAGAAACAAGAACAGCCAATCACATTCAAATCTGCTAAACAAGGAATTGCCATCACAGTCAAATAAGAATAAATTGCCAGAACAGCACACTATATGTATGCATTGGTCCCAGACTCTAAGCCAACTAAGGGCTCCACCAATGAACTATCACAACCCATGAAGGCTGAAGCAAAAGCCCGAAAAGACAAGCCAAGCTGAAAACTGCACATGAAAATTCGAAACAAAACCAAAATCGAAATGCTATGTTTTTGGGCAATGCAAGATCACCTGTGAACCTAGACTCTCCTGCATCACATTCCTGCCATATGACCAATGCCATAACCATTATGGCATCGAAAAGCAAACTTCTCATAATCAAACTGCAGTTTCTGTTTGTGATCTTGCACTTGATGCCAAATTTCAGTCGGTAAACCTTTTGATAAATCCGTCTCAACCAGGACCTGAGAAAAGGTAGGATGAGAGAGAGCATCAGTCTTTGCACAAATAAATGAGTGTTTCCAATAGCCTTTAGCCTTTAGGCTAAAATCAGTCCAGAATTGCAGCAGGAGGTTAAGCATCCTAACCCTAACAGGAAGCGCTGAAAAAGATTTATGAGGGGTTGAAGGTAAGATTCATCAGAAATGCAGCATTCCCCCTAAATATTGCCTCTTTTCCATGATAGACTCCTTGCCCTTAGGTGACTCAATTAATGAAAAAAACCATCAACAAAGGTATAAAAGTCTACAGACTTAAAAAGAGCTGGTTTCTAGCTCTTGGAAATGCCGCAATAGAGTTCAGGTAAGTGTAGTCATAAATGGTTAAATTCAGATATCAAGACCTTCTCAATATAAAGAAGGGCTTCTTTAGCCAAAACTTTCGACCCCAAGTCCAATAGGGAGGATCTGCTCGGATCAAGGCACAAAATCTATCTCTTGGTTGCCCTTTTTACGTTTTTAGCTGCTGTGAGGAAGGTTCAGTGCCATTTAGAATAGCAAATATATCCACCTCTAAAGCAACTTCTGGTGCTCCAGCTCACTTACTGCAACTCTGTGAGATCACCTAAAACTGACTTCCAGGGAATGTCAAGCTAGGTATTAGACAAAATTCATAACAAAATAGCAGGAGTATTTGGGCCCTTAATAAGAGTAACACTTTTGTGTTAAAGACTCTGTAAAATCAAGGAGGCCAATGCTAAGAGATCCTACAAGACAATGAAAGAGGAATTGAGGAACAATAATGCAAGGACAATCTACCCATGTGTATGAAGGCAACCCCATAATTTGTCATTAGCCACCTCTCTTACTAGCTTACCAAGATTGTATATTAGGATTTCACAAAGTAGATAAAACACCTAGAAAATGCAAAGCTTAATTATAATTATAAATTCAGTGAAAACCTACCAAAGATTTATCAAATATGACCTACCAAGAGCTAGTGCATATTGGTAAGAAACAATAATGTAAACAACTAAAGATATTTCATATTTGCAACAAGACTAGTCAGCTTGTTGTGATTGGTGCCTTATGCATTGGTGATTTTATCTAAAACTAATTAAGTATGCAATGATTGGTGTAAACCTTGACCTTAGTCGTCACATGTCACATTTATCCCAACAAAAAGTGAAGGAAGGAGGATTGAAGATGACCCCCCAAGGACAACTTCTATTATAGATACAATAAATATCCCCTTGAATAGGAGAGAAAACATATGACAGACTAAGAAGCCTCCAAACAATGTCCCAAAAAGAGTAGGAATATGAAGGTACATGAAGAATACCATTGAAGCCCAAAGAAACTGCAAACAATTGCCGAAAAATGATTGCTATAGTGTTGAAACTGAAGAACCTCTTCTGAAATTAGGATGAAGATCAAGATTAAAAAAGACAAAAATTTCCATGAGTGATTCCAACAACACTACTTGAACAATGATCAAATGGCTAACCAAAGCAACAATTTGATTGTCGAAGATACAGATGGCACATCAATCACATAGTATATTGCAAGTCACAAATACAAATGCCAATAGTCTCAAGTATATTGATCGATTGAGGGCGGAAGGTGGTCTTCACAAATAGAAATGCAGGAGTGTCTACATGGTATGTGTTCCATCTCTCCAAAATGCATGGGTAACTGACCACTACATTTGCCTAGTATATAGGAACAAAAACTAGATACATAGGTCACTCCAAATTGAAACCAAGGAAACATTAGCACCCATAGTATGATAACCCCCCCCATAATGCTAACAAGAGAGGTTGATAGGTCCATTAAGACTGTGTGTCACAATGTAGTGCAAGAAGGTGAAAAAACAACATCAAAACATGCATAAGATAGTACTTGCAATTGAAAAAGGGTGTGCAAAATGAGACACATACGCATGAAGGTAGACAAGGTTGTGATTGCAAATAACAAAGGCCACACAACAAACCCCCCATGGCACTTTATAAGGCAGTGTGAGTACAAAAAAGGGCACAACATGATGTGCAAGATCCTCAAAATGCATGTGCAATATGTGGCATTTTATTGCAGTGCGTTTACAAATGAAGATGTGCATTCAATGGATGCTTGTAATGCCCAAGTATGACCACATGCTGAAAATACATATGGCTTAGCTGAAATGAAGTCATTTCACACAAACAAAACTTCTCTAGGTGCCAAAATGTCCAAGTAATCAATTAAAATGTGAAAAAATGCAAACTAAATAAAATATGCATGGGGCAAATTTTGGAAAAGGTGCATGGATAGTTGTGAAAAGCTCTAAAATATCTTTCAATGTTGCAAAAATCATGAAAATTGGAGGTCTAGACAAAAATTTATGAGCTTGAGAGCCAAAAAATATATGGCTTCGATACATGATAAAATGTACCAGTAGCAAAATTTGAGAAAAATACAAGCACCACTGGATAGTGTTTGGAACCAGCCTTTTGAGGTTATCTTGTTTGTTAATTTTGGACTTTGTATGTCTAATTTTGGGCATTGTATGTCTAATTTTGGATATTGTATGTCCAAGTTATGCCAAAAAGAAAAAAAAAAGCTCCTTTAGGGAAAAATGGTGAGGGTTGGGGCCTGCTAGGTGGGCACTGTTGATGTCACCATGATGTTAGCAAACACAATAATTGGTATATTCCCTTTTTTGGCTCCCAAGACATGTAGAAAATTGTGGTCACAAATTGTGAAACCGCCTTTGGTTTGCCAACAATGGTTTTTAGGGCAGCGAGGTGGTTTCTTGGCTGCTGCTATCATTTCACAGCAAGGTGAAGTTGCTGGTAGGAATGTTTGCCGGTGTTGCCAAGTGGAGCCCATCATGTGGGTTTTGGACCTTACTGCAGATCTGCAATAGGTTATAGGTTGTACCCTATGTAGCAGAAAAATAACCCTTTTTTTGAAAAATTTAATATAAAAAATAGAATTTATTGTGATTGTACCAAATGATGCCGGTTTAATGGTGGCAGTGACGACATACAGTTGTATGGATTTGCATGATCGTACATAATTTTCAGTGCAAATTTTCAAGACTCAAAAAATTTGCCTTGATATTTTTAGACTTTAATTTGAATGTTGCGATCTTAGAGTTTTTGGATGTTTTGGACATGACACTGAGGTTTGTTTTCCTCCAGAATCCCCTGTTTGAATGTTCAAGGTTGAATCTCTCAAAAAATGGATAGGGAATTGCAGATTTGGAGCTGTAATACCATGTTGGAGTTAAATCTTTAACCCTATAGCTCCCAGAAATCATCTGCAGTTAAACACCTATCATATAAAGAGAGAAAAAAGCAATAGATTTGCTGTAAAAGCCTGAAAATTCTATTGATCCAAAATGATGAATTAATCAATACAATAATTATGAATTACCCTTTATAAAGGATAAAGAAACCTTAGATGAAACCCTAGGTGAGGATTAAATTAGATCATAACATGTGTCCTAATCTTATGACCTGAAACAGAAAAGCACATGACCTAAGTAAGTGTAAGTATGCTAGTGTAAAAAGTTACCTAGCAATTAATTAATTAATTAGGTAATCACCTTTTTACTCTAACAAATACCCTTACACAACTGAACGATCAATTCCGATTGTTTGCTAAACCCCTGCTAGAAAGATCACTTTCCTTGGGCATTTCCATGAGTATCCATGAAATTTGTCCATGGAGTCGTATACTGCAGATGGGAGCTATAAATTAGAATTAAAATCTGGAGTTCCTAAGTACACAGATGTAATAGCCTACCCTGATCTGTGTAAATTTTTATCAATTTCAACTATACAGTTGCTCAGGCATTTCGTCAAACAGTTTCCTACTTCTGCTGTTCTGAGTCTATAATCAGATTTGTTTCACATCTTGATAGATAACTCATGTATTATATTCACAATTGAATTTCCCTTCACCAATCACAGTTATATATATATCCAAACAATCAACATATGAAGCAGTTATATCACCCCAGAAAATTCAATATCCAAGAGCATTGGTTTCATAAACAGTACCACAGAAAATACTTATTTTTAATTACAGCAGTCGATATCTCGACCTTTCACAAGATATCCAATTTATTGTATTTAAGAAGTAAAGCAAAATTCATTTATTCTTCAGCAATATCAAATAGTTATCAGAATTTATCATGCTCCTGGCAATACACAGAATACAAAGAATGCTCTGACCTTAGGTATTGTGTCCACTGGCTTGAACAACCTCAGAGATGGCAGCAGAGATAATAATATGATATCTTAATTTCGTTGCACACATCAAACGGGCAACGTGGCAACAACAATGAATCGCGCCTTCCAGGATACATGAATACATCCGAACCATCAATAACTAAATGCTTATAAGCCTTGATGCCATTCCTTGATTATATCTTGATCTTTCTCAAACTCGGCAGAGTGGCGGATATGTCTCGACAATGCCAAATTGCGATCCCTGTATTAATACAGCACCTGTGGTTTTCGATGAGGCAATCGCTAATACCCGACAATGCAAACGATTGGCAAATATGACAGCGATGGTTCTTTCTCTTATAATCATTTCCAAGCATTCCGTGAAGTGAGAAGAAATACATGGTGCCAGCAATCATTCATTCGTCTTCAACAATTAATGACGAATCCATTGCTAATATTTCCTGGCTCCTCACACTGGCGCTACCAACAATCTCCAGATATGATTCGAACTTATAAATTATTAACAGTAGCCTTTCTACATTGAACGGCAGCCAAAGAATGGCTTTTCAATTCCTATGACTCCTTTATTGTTCCCGTCTCCAAATAATTGAAACTTCGATTTGCTTAACTCTCAGATGGCGGCTGATTAAGAAATGAAACGATTGCTTTATTCGCAACTATTCAAGCAAGCTGCTCCCGACAAATATATTAACTCCACAATCTTCCAATATTAAATGGACTCCGATTCATTCGCTAGCTTACGCGACCTTCTTGTTTTTGACTATTATAACGCCTAGCCTCCTTCCCTTACACGATGAACACATCTGTCAATTCGGGGAGCTGAGGCGGTACATTGGAAAGTCATGACAACTACAAGAATTAGCTGGACTCTTTATAAGCTGCTCTCAACTTATAATATCGACACCTCCCTTACATGAATTCAGGAACACTGGAGTGCCACTGATTTTCCCAACAACCTTCTCACGTGTCTTCAATGTACTCCACGTTCATTCCAATGACTCGCCAAATTAAAGGTTCCCTGAAATAAGCATCGGGCAATCTTGAAAGGTAATAACAGAATGAGGGAAAGGCTCCCAACTCAGCTAATTCCCAAGCTGCGGAAAATTAAACAACAATATCTCTTTAAATTCAATTTCAAGGAAATCATTTAATGAGCACAAAGACTGTAAGTGGCTTGTCCCTTTTTGTCATTCCGCTGATCTGTGAAGCGGCAGACTGAATACGATGCTGTGGCTCCCAAAACATTTAAGAATTCGATGCTGTTAAGTTTCCAATTAGAATTTAGTGCCTGGAGAAAAGAACATTTATCCACTGGACGGAAAATGGTTTCACTTGAATCACTGGCCTCGATAAAGAGTCCCTCATTCACAACTTCAAAGAAGTATTAAATTCAGATTACTCTGCCTTCCAGAACAGGCACGATAATCTCAAGCTTGCTGTCCCTTAAATTAAAATGTTGAAATGTCTTCCAAAACTTCATTCTAGGCCACAATTACTGAATGAAATGCTTCAAAAACGATACTTTCTTCACCACCAACCTGAAATTTGTCTTCAAATTAAACTTCACAAACTTCTGAACTTATATCAGAAACCAGAACTAGGGTGAGTTCAGAAATTCCCACTGAAATCTGGAAGTATAACACATAGTGAAAGATCTGAGTGATCTTTCCAACCGGCTAGGGTGCTGGCCTCAACACCGAAACCTGATATGGAATGGAAAGTTTCCAATCCCGAAACCACAAAGGGTTCAATATTCAAAAGAGAAATAAACTCCAACATCTGAAACAATTGCTCCAGAAATCTTTTATAACCTTTGTTTTGATCCTTAGCCTTCTGCTTGCTGACTCTTCAAATTTCTTTTTTCTTTTTCTTTTAATTATCAATTGTGACTTAATTTTGAATTTGGCATTTAATAAGTCACATAAATATAATATTATTTAATTAATAACATTTCCTTTTGAATTCACGTTTGGAGGGAAATATTAAATAATTAAAATAATATTATATTTCTCCATGAAGTCAAAAACGGGACATTACAACAGATTAACATGATTGAATGCCAGGATAACCCAATGTCTGGGATGTTCCACCAGAAAGATGAATGGCTCTTGGTGTATCGATGAAACTAGATGTGCAGTCATATGCCCTTTTGATCTATCAATGAGTCAACATATTCACCATGTTCTGCAATCCCAAACATCTCTGAGAAAGATTAATAACAATCAGATCCCTTAAAATCAAAGTGGGCTCAACCTCTAAACCTTCAAATATAAGACAGTTATCCACCATATCTGATCTTGCAGTAAATCAGATTGCAAAACACCACTGGATCTGCCCCCTCGTTGGAGCAACTCAAGCATAAAAATGGCACCAAAGTGGCAATTTTCTTTGGGTCCATCCCATACTGGAGTACTTTAGACCTCTTCATTTACAGATGCCATCAGAGAAATAAATCAGGTAACATAAAAATTTGGACCCTTTTATATATTAGAACCCCTTTGAACTTTTTAGCCATTCTCTCCTATAAGCACTTCCTATGATAAAAATTGTATTAAATGTTCAAATCTGGTTTGGGGGAAAACCATGAGTCTAATGACAAAAAATAAGATATATCCATTGACTTTACCTGAATAATGAATAATTTCCCCTTTTGCTGATTGGCAGATGTAACACTCGTATGGATTCTCTTTCTGCTGATTGTTGGATGTAACACTCATTTAAACCCTACTTAAAACTGAGATTAGGTCTGTGTGATGATTAACACTCCTTTGTTAAAGAATTGGATTTGATAGCTAAACAAATTGCATTTAGTATTTGCCTTAGAAATAATTCGTTCAACTTTACAAAAGTCAGATGCAACTCTTCGTTAAAGCCACCTTCATAACAAATCAGATCTGCTGGGGGCTGGGGCATCAGAGACAAAAATATCTTTGAAGACTGCAAAGTGATCTTGTATAAACTCAAATGTGATATTTTTTCCAAATATGTTAAGTGAATATAAAAATAGTTACCCTGCTGCTGAACCTGTCATCCCCGCTGCACGCTAAATACAGCAGTCAATTGACAAAACTGGGTCTTTAGATCCATCACAGCAAGCTACTGGTGAAAAGCAATGCTGGTGAAGACTTACCAAAATCTGGACTGATCTGCTGGTTAAATCAGATTTTAAAACAAAATCTTGTCCACCACTACAGTGGATCTCTCAGAGATTTCAGAGATAAAAACAATTAAACCACTACATCAGAGCTCTCAGGGATAAAAACAATTAAAAATTGGTGCAAAGCCAGTCTGGATCTGATGCTCTCAGAAACTGGAATTAATAACATGTCATATCCATCCTTTCATCAGAACTCCTGAACCTTACAACAAAAGGAGCAGGACCAGATTATGTAATAAACTGGACTAAAACACCACATTGGTTCCCCAACGAAAATTGGGGCTCTTAGACTTCAAAACAACATAAACTTGGTGTGACATAAACCCAGATTCAATGCTTTATCCCTCCAAGGCTGGCATGAAGACATTGGTTTATGTACCTCTGATATTGAAGGGTAAATAAATGAGGGGAGTTCAATGCTTGGAAATCATTTGAAATCTGTTAATCAAATCAGAGTTTGTATTTACTGGCAATTCATGAGATATGGTTTTGATATTCTGAGAACTTCTATGGAATCTGAGTTGATGTCTTAATTCCTTTTTTTTAAGAGAAAGTTGAATCAGATTTGGCTAGGTGTCTTTCAGTGGTATCAGAGCATCAAACCCTGCCAGCCTGTGGGGTTGTTGAATGAGTGACAGAGAACAGAGATATCTGCAGAGAGAAAAGAGGAAGGGATTTAATATGGGAGACCCAGACAATGAGGCCAAGGCTTTCTTCAAAAGGTCTGAAGAATTTCATGTAAATATGTCTGAAACCTTGATGGAAGTAGCCCAGTTATTGAGAGATTTTAAGCAACAACCAAACAATGACAAACCTGCCTATGATAAGGGAGACGATAGCAATTCTGTAGGAGGAAAGACTGCTGCAGATAAAGGAAGAGTCCCAGTCAACACCAAATCCTTTAGAGCGAAGTTTTTGACAAATGAGGAGGTTAATGAAGAACAACTGGATCAAGTAGGTATAATGGATCGTCTCCATGCTGAATATCACTCTTGAGTGAAGCAGTTAAGAATGATAATGACTTTCGCAGAATATTGTAGTCTGAAATCAAGAGGTGGACATAGGAGGAAAGGGTATGTAGAAAGGAAGGACATCCAGCACTAATTAGGGAAGATCACAATTCCTAATTTTGATGGGACAAGTCATACATCAGCAAACTCATGGTTGCAGAAGTTGGATACTTCTCCCTAAACCCCATGGTCGAGGAGGAAGCTCTCAAGTTTGCTACCTTGCATTTGGAAGGAGTGCCCTATGAATGGTGGTATCATGGGATTGTGACTCAAGGGCATGATGCAATAACTTCCATAGAAGAGTTCAGTCAAAGACTGGTTGAAAGGTTTGATAGGACAGACCCAGAAGTGCATTTCAGGAATCTAGCCCAATTGAAGCAAGAAGGCAAGGTGGAGGATTATGTATCAGAATTTCAAAAACTTGCTGTAATGGTGCCCGATGTGACAGATAGAAGGCTGATAGTGCTCATTGCAGAAGGCTTAGCTGAACCTCTTAAAGGGTTACTCAAAGCCTTAAACCCTACAACCTTCCAAGAGGCCATCACAACAGCCTGATCAAGGTATATGACTAGATCATGACATCAACAAACATAACTGTTTTTCAAAAATACAAAGCCATATAAAGGTTCACCTGACTGCAAATAACTCAATGATTTAACCTACAGAAACAAATTGGAGGTTAACAGAAGGAAAAATTACAACATATCTTCTGGATTTTGAATACAGCCTCAAAAAGGGAACACATTCAGAATATCTTAACCAGGGACCTTTCCAAATATGATGGGCAGGAACGTAGCTAACAGCACTCCCATCAACCAAACTGATGCATTTATCAACATAACTTTTCTGATGCAATCCCTGCACCCCACCTGGAGATTCAGGAAACTTGGCAAGCAGATGTGAGCTCATGCAATCAGGCATAATTGGAGCAGCATCATTGCAAAATCCAGCCAAAGCATCCTTCCACTCTGTTGCAGGGGGCCGATCAGAAAGAGACATGGCTTTTGCAGCTGCTAGATGCAAAGCCAACCACAGGATCCCCCATAGCCAGCACTAAGACATCCCTATCAGCCGCAATGGTACTTGAAGACCTGCCCTTGCTAGCTGCAGCAGAAATGGTCTTAGAGATTGTAGGAAGCTCAGGAACAGAAGCCATGGCTTTTTATGATAGAGGCATATATTAGCCCTAACTGCACATAATTTATATGCCTATAGGCTGAGTACCAATTGAAATATTTTGTCAACAAAGCACTTGCATTTGTTACAATTTTATTTTGTAACATGGGGCCTCAAAAAGGCTCTTATTGAATTTTGTTTACTGTGGGGGTCAGAGAGGCTATACAAGGAATTGCAAGACTTGAGTGGATGTATATTTGCTGCTCTTTTCTGTAATGGAATCCTAAGCACCTTGGTCAACAGATTTGACAATTTTTGGAATTTGAACTTTCTTGATTCCATTTTTATTAATTCCACTTGTTTACATTTCCATTCTTTTTAATGCGTTCCCATTTGTTCTTTATTCTTTCCAATCCAGATCCATTCTTTCACATCACAGGAAGGATCTGGGAGTTTCAAAACTGATGCTCTGATGCAATTTTATAGTTGACATTGTTAGAAATGTAGAACTAGATATGAGCATCCAATACCAAGATGGTATTATTATCAGACTACATTCCAGAGAAGTCTCTTGTGGTTGGTAAACATAGTTCATTTCCTTGTGTTTGAATATATTGAGAAAATAATTTAATAAAGAAAAAGATTTCTTCAGTTTGTGTAAACAAAAATTGCTAGTCTGAAGTCCCAAATCTCTGTAAAATACTTAATAATGATTGAAGTATGCATAAATTTATAAGGGCTTATTGGTGTGCTTGATTTTTTGAAATAAGTTATCAATTTATCCCACCTTCTGTGAAGAAAAACACTCCAAAATTGCATGAAGTAAAATGTAGTTAAATATTAAGGAGAATTTATTTGCTTACAAGAGGATATCCTCCCTTTGCTGCAGAATTGGAAGGAAAAAGTGATAATAAGATCAGGGTTATGGAGCAAGTTGAAGAACTGAGAGCAAAGCGAGCTGATAAACAAGTAAGATCTGTTTTTTATTTAATTTCTCATATATATATATATATATAATGAAAGATGTGCGATAGCCAATATGTATATAGTGCAATTATATTTGTATCCTATCTTGTATATGTAAATACATAATGTTTAACTTGCTTTTACTACCATGCTATATGTTTATTAACAGGCAATGCTGCTTTTAGAGGCATTTAATAAGGACAGAGCTTTGATGCCTCAACCACTTCAGAATGCTCCACCAATGGCTCCATTGCCTCTACCTCCTGATGCACGGACACAGGAAATGATAATTGAGAAGCTGAAGAAAGCTGAGGAGCTTGGTATGATGATTCTATGATTTTTAATTGTGAGCATTGCAGTGTCAGGCATTAGTTCATATTAATCATATAATCATTGTAAACATTGTAAACATTGTAAACTTTGTATATCATTGCTTTTCATCTTGTTTGTTCATATTGATATACAATGTTGTTCACCTATGTGTTCTAGCACCTACGCTTTCTCTCTCTCTCTCTCTCTCTCTCTCTCTCGCGTATTTGTGTTTGATTCAAGTTTATTTTACTTTTGATCTCAAAGTGATATTCTCTACATTTTGGTTGTTTTCCAAATTTCCTTTGTCTAAACACACATTTAATCGTGTTAAACATTGGAAATGCTTGAACTTGAAATACCACAATAATGCTTATATGTCATTAGAGGTTCTTATTTTGCTATTGAGTGATGCTATCTTTCTTACATATCATATGTTTGAAGTGCTTAGTAACATCATGCAAAACAAGATTTCAAACTTAATCTCAACATCTTTGCATGGGTTTAGTTGACTGCATTTATCAGTATATTTCATTATTATCGTTTTTCTGTTTTACAGGCGAATTAGGAATGGTTGATGAAGCACAAAAGGCTATGGAGGAGGCAGAAGCTCTCAAGAAGGTATTTTTTTCTGCATGACATTTTCAGTTTTTTATTTTTTATAAATTGTGTTCTTTTGTATAATTTTTCCCTTCAGGTATTTGTTTCAGTTACTTCCCAGAGTTGTAAATCTTTATTAGTTATAATTATGCTTCTATATTTTATAAGGTAACATTTTCGTTAAAGATGGCAATTTTTCTATTAATAACATAATCAATTTCAATTGTGAAGATTTCTTTTCTTTTCATTTCATTGAATAATCCAGAATTTGATGTTCATTTAAATAGTAAATTTTAATTTACTAATGCATGACTTTTGGGGCAGCTTGGTGCAAGGCAGGAACCGACAACGGATTCTTCAAAGTACACCTCCCTTGATGTTCGCATTGTAAGTTTGTTTCTTCTCCTATTAAGTGATTATGCGATAAATAATTTAAACATGTTTTCCACAAGGGTCAAATGACGTTCATAACACCTTTTTTTAATATTCTAGATTCCATTTATTTTCAAATATAACTAAAAGGTTCTAGATGAGAGTTTGAAATGCAAGTCCTTTTTGGAAACATTTAGAGAATTTAGGCTGTGAAAGTTACACTTGTTAGAGGTGCTGTAATCAATACCTTCCCTACCAGCTTTGGAAACTATTTACTATTGTCATCTTTGCTTGTAATGTTGTCAGTTTCTCACTTTTGAAAAGGATTTTTGTTAAAATGCGTTCTTGGATGTGGAGAATCAAAGACAAGAATATCGAGGATAAGTATGTAATTTGCATTTCTTATGGATTTAATAAAGCCCCTATCAACAATAAGCCGTGAAAAACCTGAACAGTGCCTTTGCCCATAACATTTGGGATGGGGACAATGTATTTCTCTTGTTTCCTGAAAAGAAATTTTTTTGGTGATGTCCATCACAATTTTAGGGATGTTCTTGTGGATGCCCCCCTTTTAAAACCACATTTGGGGAATGGCCTGCTGCCCCCAACACCCCTTGATTGTCCTGGGGATATCAGGCGACCTCCTCTCCTGCCTTTTAAGTTAAAAAAGGTCCTAATTGAAAGGCAAAAAAGCTCAATTCCTTCAAGGGGGCCCTTGAACTATAAAGAGAACCTAAAACAGCCAAAAATATTAGCCCATTTGTGTATTACAATTTAGCATATTGTACTTTGTATTTTCACTATTTAATTTTCAAGCAAGAAGAGGAAAATTCAAAAAAACTAAAAAGAGTGGAAGGAGTAAGAAGGAAGAAGTCCAACCCATTATTCACTGAATCACCAGATATGCCAGTGATTCAATCTATCTGTCTTTTCAACTTTTTTTTGTAATGTTTCTTGTTTTTAACAAGTATTTTTTTGGTCATTTTTCTGTCTTTCTTTGTTTACAATGTACAAATATATTTAAACAATAAGTTTAATAACACATTGTGCTTGTGATTGTACTTAGTTTAATCACAATGTCTTCAACTTGTTTTTAATGATTTTTGCTCTTGTGATTGCATATGCTTTTGTTTTTATTCCACTTCACAGTGTCGTAAACTTTGCTGTTGTTTATGTATGAATTCTTTTCCCTAAAATTTCCTTTATGCTTAAAAGCATAGCTGTTTCTTATTTTTTGTACTTGCAATGTGTAAAATGTTTCTTTTTTGCACATGAAATGTGCTACGTGTTAAAAACTTAAAAGGCTTGTTGTTGTGTAGTTTATATTGTTGTATTTGTTTTTAAGATCAATATGAGTTGCTTGAGTAATGATGACGACTTATATTATTTGGGTGATGAAGGTGGGTGAATGAGGGATAACACACACTTCTTACATATACTTGGTAAAAGGGTTGGCCCTTGTACTAGTTGTACACTTGAAGAGAGGGCTGAGATGATAGATCATACCAGAAGGACATCATTGTACCATCCATTACTTCCTCTAGTGTTTCTACAAAAGGACATAGATCTGTAGTTTCGAAATTTGAGGTGGGGTGGAATAGAAAAAGAAATGAAAAACCACAGGTTTAGTATTAACAAATGTGGTTATCAATATGTTCATTGTGTAGGCTAGAGAGGAGACATATGAGACCATTGGTAATTCTTTTTTGCTAATGATATTATTTTTCATGTTGTTCAATCCTCTTATTACAAGGAGTCTATGGCCACCATGTTAGGCAACATTGGTGTCACTTGCATGCCTAGGCAATAACAAATTGATGGTTTGTGATATTGGAGAAAGGTTTTCCAAGGTTTAACTTATTGATGTAGGAGATGAAGGTCACATGGATATTACATGGCTACAACATAAGCATGGTTAGGTGATCATACATTAGACATCATTCACTCATAAGCATTAGGACAATTGAATTTGATAAAATGCAAGGATATTGGCTTTTAGTTTGAAATCTTAGGAGATTGTCGTGAGCCCATTTTGAGGGGCCTAGTCAGCCTCATAGTGGTGTTTTCTAACGCCCAATGTTTGCTAAGCATGGTCAGGTGATCATACATTAGACATCATACACTCATAAGCATTGGGACAATTGAATTTGATAAAATGCAAGGATATTGGCTTTTAGTTTGAAATCTTAGGAGATTGTCGTGAGCCCATTTTGAGGGGCCTAGTCGGCCTCATAGCGGTGTTTCTTAACGCACAATGTTTGCTTTGAATAAATAAATAAATTAGGAAATTTGTAATAAATAAAATTATTATTAAATTTCCTAAATCGTAGGAGGTTGACCTTTTGGTGTTGACGGGTTAGTTATAAATATATATTTTTATTATTATTTCTTTTTGCTAGACGACTTGAGGTCGACCACTTCCTTACCACGACGCTCAAACCTATTTAAGGTTATGCTCCACGGAGTTTCGGGGACGGGGATGTAGGGTATGATGGGACGAGTTTTCGGTACGAGGGTACTTTTGGGTCATTTTTTAGGGGATGGCAGGAGACGACAGATAAAAAAATAGGGAAATTTTTAAAAAATATAGAGAAATTTCAAATGTTCATAGCATAACATTGATAAAGCATTCATTCTAGACATTGTATAAGCTTAATACATATCATTAGACTTGAATTGAGATTTCACATGAGAATCGATAAACAAATTAACAAAATTCAAATGCTTTTCATTATCAATGTGCATACATATCATATAAGAGTATGATAATTATAACAAAAATGCCCAAAGGCTCCAAGTCTCAACTATGAAATGACATGATAAACATAAAACTAAGAAAATATATGGCTGTCCAATGTCCCTAATCAGCAGAAGGTAGGTCTAAATCAGCATTGCCCTTGCCATCGGAGCTCGAGTCTAAGTTAGTGTCAGTGTCCATGTCAATAGAAGGGTTTGCCTCAACCAATGGAACCCCAATCAATCCCTCCTGTGCATCCTCCTCCTCAATCTACATAGCATCTTCGGGATTAACTTCCTCACGTAAGGCTGGAGTTTGACGATATTCAAGAGGTTGGCAATCCTCTAGCCGCAAAGCACTGTGTACAGCCACCAACTTCTCTGATCATCTAGAGGTAAGGTTGTTCCTCTTGACTGATTGGATGAAGCTATATGTGGACCAATTCCTCTATGCACTAGAGGAACTGACAACCTGTGAAAGAAGACGAATGGCAAGTAATCTCAACTCTGGGGCATCCTTCCCATGCCACGTCCACCATCCAATAGGGTCGGTTTGAGCCAATGTAGCTCTATCCATCCTCGCCTTTGGTTTGTCGAAGGTTGGACCATGAAGATTGGCAAATGCAAGCCATTGTGTGTGAAGTACAATAGATTCCTCTGAAGAATACATTTTTGTAAGGGCCCTCATGAAGCCTTCTTTCACCTCTTCATCATGAGATGGAGGCACTCTCCTAGGTCTCGATACATACCATTTGGGATTGAGAGTATAGGCTGCCATATGAAGCAGGGTGTTCATAATGTCCCACCGTCGTGTCACAATAGGCCTAAGATGCTCCCTATAAAATCCCAAAGTAGGGTCCTTGCTATGAATTGCTTGCTTGATCTGTCCAAGCATACTATCAAAGGTCTCATAAATCTCTCCAAGGCTAGGAGAGTTAGTATCAACATATCTAATCACTTGCACAATAGGTTGGATGAAGGAGCAAACATATCTGCAAGTACAAACAAGTTACAAAAATTAAAATCAGCTATAAATAATAAAATCAACAATAATAAAATTAAGAAATAATTCAAATAAATAATAAAATCAGCAATGCCAATTTTCTTACCTCATTGTGGACCACCAGTCATCATCAAGGATTTTTTGTTTCACACTTCTTCCCTCCGGTGTGCTTGACTCATGCCATCTAACCCACTCTACATTGAGCACCATTAATTGTAGAGCCTCTTTGACCTCAATCATCCTCTCCAATAAAATGAAGTAGCTGGCATATCTAGTCTCCACGGGATTGAGGAATTCCTTCTTCAAAAATGTACTAAATAAAGCTAGTGAAGTTTGATGGTTGCACATCTCTAGCCTCTGCAACCACTGCCTTCATCCAATCTATTTTACCAATGTCCTTCAAGGTATTGTTCAATGCATGCACACAACAAGGGTCCAAAAAATGTGCTTGTAAGCACTCTCCACCATCAATCCAGCTAATTTACACACATGGGTTGAATCGGTCACTACCTGCACAACATTAGAGGCTCCAACCTCCTCTATCGCATCTCTCAAAATCTGAAATTGGAAGGTTGCATCCTTCCTTTTGCCCGAACAATCTATAGCTCTAAGAAAATAAGAGCCTACTGTACTAATGACAATAAGATTGATGAGTGGCCGATGTTTGATATCGGTCCACCCATCAATGATTATGGAGCAGCCATCTGTCAACCATGTTTGTCTCATATTCTCCATCAAAATACTCACCTTGGAGTACTCTTTATCAAGAAGGGTGCTGCGTAGCTTAGTTTCTCCAGGTGGAACATATGAGGGACCAACAGCTATAATATCTTTGCACATTTGTTTAAAATATGGTGAATGTGAGACATGAAATGGTATGGCATTAGCATAAAAAAACTTAGCAATAGAGGAATCAGCCCCATCTTGTACTGTAATACTAAACATATCAGCAACATTCATACTTCCTTTCTTCCCCCTAGTAGAACCCTCCCCCACATGAGATTGAGAAGCAACATCCATTGATGGTGTAGGCATTCCCACACTGGGCTGCAAACTCTCCATGGAAACCCCTTTACCTAATGCCTCCCCCTCCATATGCAATCTAGTTGTCTCAATTTTTTCTTGTTGGGTTATTTTTCTACAACCTTTCACCCCTTGACCAGCAATCCACAAAAGATGGTAATAAACTCTCATATACCTGCCCCTATATTGTTTGCCACACAAATGACACTCCCATACTCTACTATCCCCCAAATTTTTTTTCTTATCTTTATCAACTCTTGTTGCAAATTGTAGTAGAGGCTTTTTGGGGTTAAATGGGCCTTTCGCCCATTTTTTGAGGATTTCAGATGGACATTCAAATGGGTTTGAACTTGCTGACCCTGCTCCACTCCCACTCTTTGAACACCCCCCAATGTTTGCCCTACTTCTATGTCCACTTCTTTCAGTTTGAGTTCTATGTCTTTCTTGCATTTGAATTTCAATATCCTCACTATCACTGCTGCTGCTCATGATTGTTTTTTATGAAATCTCTGATTTGAAAGAGCTGCAAGTTCAAAAAAAAAAAAAAAAGAACCCACATTGCCCTAAAAACAAATTGCAAATACAAAAATAAAGATGAAAAACATACCTCTAAAATGGTGGAAATGATACCCTAGGCTCCTCTTCAACTTGTTGTTCTCTCCTTCACTCAGCTGCTCTTCTTTTGCTCTCCTTCACTTCACAATGCAAATGTAAAAATGAGTTGCTTTTTCTCTTTTTAGGGCATATATAACACTTAGGTTTAGTTAAATGGCATGGGGCGTCCCTTGTGGACCCACCCATGCCTTTTTTTCTTTTTAAAAAATTCAATTTTTTTTTCAAAATGCGTTTGAAAAGTGGCTGGGCTGTAGGGGATGACTAGGCGTACCCGATACGGTCGAGGGATGGCCTGGCCGTGCTGGGTATGGCCAGCTGTCCCCTATGTCTGCTGAGACTTGCAAAAATGTCCCCGGGCAGGTTCCGGTATGTGGCATGGAAAAAGGGATGGCTGGGGGACGTTTCCTGGCCATCCTCGCGTCCCTGTTCCGTACCTGGTACGGGAAATGGCAGAAAAGGCCAGGGACGTGTCCCTGCGGAGCACAGATTTAAGGCGATCCAATTGAAGGAGAAGGGGCCTGATTTCGGGTTAACTTGCTTCTGAGCAACGCAGGCCTCTTGGGATGCAATCCCCTTGAGCCAAGCCAGGTAGGACATTCCCCCTACTCTGGGATTCATTTGAGTTTGAGCATCAATAATATTGGTTTCTGAGTCGTGTTTTGATTAATGATTATTCCCCAGCAGGAGGTAGAGATTTTGGAGCTAAGGCTGAGCTGTGAGGTAGACTGTGCATCCATGGATCTGACATTGGCCGATTGGAGATTCTGAGTTGGCTTTTCCTTTGTCTTCGACAGGGCAAAGCCAGTGATAAAGATATTAAGCCAACCATCGCCCAGCTTGTTCCTATCATGTCAAGCAGAGTATACCTAGGGCATGGGCCTGTTGTAAGTCTGATTCAATATGGAAAACTTTTTGATTTTGCATGAAGACATTGGTTTATGTATCTCTGATATTGAATGGTAAATAAATGAGGGGAGTTCAATGCTTGGAAATCATTTGAAATCTGTTAATCAAATCAGAGTTTGTATTTACTGGCAATTCATGAGATATGGTTTTAATATTCTGAGAACTTCTATGGAATCTGAGTTGATGTCTTAATGCCTTTTTTTTAAGAGAAAATTGAATCAGATTTGGCTAGGTGTCTTTCAGTGGTATCAGAGCATCAAACCCTGCCAGCCTGTGGGGTTGTTGAATGAGTGACAGAGAACAGAGATATCTGCAGAGAGAAAAGAGGAAGGGATTTAATATGGGAGACCCAGACAATGAGGCCAAGGCTTTCTTCAAAAGGTCTGAAGAATTTCATGTAAATATGTCTGAAACCCTGATGGAAGTAGCCCAGTTATTGAGAGATTTTAAGCAACAACCAAACAATGACAAACCTGCCTATGATAAGGGAGACGATAGCAATTCTGTAGGAGGAAAGACTGCTGCAGATAAAGGAAGAGTCCCAGTCAACACCAAATCCTTTAGAGCGAAGTTTTTGACAAATGAGGAGGTTAATGAAGAACAACTGGATCAAGTAGGTATAATGGATCGTCTCCATGCTGAATATCACTCTTTCAGTGAAGCAGTTAAGAATGATATGACTTTTGCAGAGTATTATAATCTGAAATCAAGAGGCGAACATAGGAGGAAAGGGTATGAAGAAAGGAAGTACATCCAGCACTGATTAGGGAAGATCACTATCCCTAATTTTGATGGGACAAGTGATACATCAGCAATGTCATGGTTGCAGAAGTTGGATACTTACTTCTCCCTAAACCCCATGGTTGAGGAGGAAGCTCTCAAGTTCGCTACCTGCATTTGGAAGGAGTGGCCCATGAATTGTGATATCATGGGATTGTGACTCAAGGGCATGATGCAATAACTTCCATAGAAGAGTTCAGTCAAAGACTGGTTGAAAGGTTTGATAGGACAGACCCAGAAGTGCATTTCAGGAATCTAACCCAATTGAAGCAAGAAGGCAAGGTGGAGGATTATGTATCAGAATTTCAAAAACTTGCTGTAATGGTGCCCGATGTGACAGATAGAAGGCTGATAGTGCTCGTTGCAGAAGGCTTAGCTGAACCTCTTAAAGGGTTACTCAAAGCCTTAAACCCTACAACCTTCCAAGAGGCCATCTCAACAGCCCTCAACTTAGAAGATTCAGTGGCAAGGGACAGCTTCAGCAGTAAGAGGGCAGCCCTACCTTTGCTGACCAAAAAGCCTTTTCAAAGGAGTTCAACACGTCCTAGGATCCCTATACCAAAGCCCAAGCAAATGGATATCAGTAGGAACGAACTAAGGAGAAGAAAGTTGTGTTTCACATGCAAGGAACCATGGCAGCCTGGGCATCAATGTTGAGGAAAAGGGCAAGTGCATTATATTGAGGTAGTCTCTGATAATGATATGGAAAGTGAAGGGGCTGATTCTGGAAAGGGAACAGAAAAAATTGAGGCACCCGAGGGAGGCACACTTGCTACAGTCACGGGAGAACTATGTTATAGTGCGTTCCACATAAAGGGGGTCTTGAAAGGGCAGTGAGTAATCATCCTTATTGACAGTGGAGCCACCTATAATTATGTTAGTAAAGAAGTGGTAAGAATACTTGGTCTGAACACAGTTCCAATTGAAGGGTTTCAAGTAAAGGTAGCTAGTGGAACCACTCTCTCCCGCACTCAGAAGGTCCCTCAAATGGAGTTGGCTATGGGGGAATATAAATTGAAAGAAAACTCTTATGAATCAGGTATTTATTCTTCAATTGAGGAAGTTTGTTTTGGTCTTCTTTGATGACATCTTAGTTTACAACAAAACTTGGGAAGAGCATTTAAAACACTTGGATGAGGTGTTGAGTATCTTAGAACAGCAGTCCTTTTATGCTAAAGCATCTAAATGTGAGTTTGGGTTGCAAGAGATCTTATATTTGGGTTTCAAAATTAGTGAACATGGAGTAAGTGTAGATGAGGGGAAGATCAAGGCTATCCAAGAGTGGCCTAGACCAAGCAATCTAACGCACCTGAGGGGATTTGTTGGGTTATGCAGCTATTATAGTAGGTTTGTAAGTGGATTTTCACAGCTTGCTGCTCCCTTAACAAATCTAACTAAGAAGGGAGCATTTGTATGGACTCCATCAACTCAGCAAGCCTTTGATAAGCTCAAAGAGGTAATGAGTTCGTGTCCTGTCTTAGCAATTCGAGATTTTTCACTACCTTTTGTTTTGGAATGTGATGCATCTGGTGAAGGGATAGGGGCTATTTTGATGCAAAATAAACATCCCATAGCTTTTGAGAGTAGGAAACTTAAGGAGGTTGAGCGTAAGCTCTCAATTTATGACAAAGAAATGCTGGCAATAATGCATGCTTTGACTAAGTTTTAGACAATATTTGGTTCATAACAAATTTTTGGTTAAGACTGATCATAATAGTTTGAAGTACTTTCTTAACCAAATAGATTTAAGTGATAGGCAGCAAAAATGGGTAAGCAAAATTCAGGCCTATGTCTTTGACATTGAGTATTTTAAAGGGAATAACAATGTAGTGGCTGATGCATTGTCTAGAAAACCTCATTTGCAAATATCTGCTGATTGGAGGGGTCATTGATTACAGCTGAGTATGCCAAAAATTCATTCGCTAATGATATTTTGGAAGGTAATGTGCAAGATGACAGGTTCATAACAGCAAATGAGCTGATTCTTTACAAAGGGCGAGTATACATCACACCTGAATCTAAAATGAAGGAAAAGATTCTAAAAGCTTGCCATGACATCCCACTGGCTGGCCATCCAGGGTTCTACAAAACATATAAACAAGTGAGGAAACACTTGTTTTTGAAGGATTGTAGAAAGATGTCATGCAACATGTAAGGGAATGCAAAGAGTGTCAACAAAATAAAGCAGAGCATGTGTTTCTAGCAAGATTATTGCAGCCTTTGCCCATTCCCAATCAAAAGTGGGAGAGCATATCTATGGACTTCATTACTGGCTTACCAAAGGTCCAAGGTAAAGATTGTTTGTATGTGGTGGTCAATAGACTCACAAAGTATGCACATTTTTATGCTATATCATCAGATTATAAAGCACCTCAAGTGGCTGATCTGTTCTTTAAGGAGATTTTCAGACTTCATGGCTTGCCAAAAACAATTGAGAGTGACAGGGACAGCAGATTTCTAAGTTTGTTTTGGCAAGAGTTATTTCGTTTGACTGGGACAAAATTAACACCAAGTACTAGCTATCATCCCCAAATGGATGGCCAAACAGAGATAGTAGGATTGAGGGCTATTTAAGGAACTATGTAAGAGGCCAGCAAACAACATGGATAAATTGTTGCATGTGGGCGAGTATTGCTATAACACAACTCACCACATGTCAATTGGGATGTCTCTTTTCAAAGCACTCTATGGTGATGATGCTACTTCTTTTGTGGACTTGATTTTTACTAATAGTAGAGTTCCTAGTGCGAAAGATGTGGTGGAACAAAGCAAGGACATTATGGAGGCCCTCAAGGAGAATTTGCAACAAACCCAATACCAACAAAAACTATACGCTGATAAGCACTGTACCGAACGAAGTTTTGAGGTAGGAGACTTGGTACTTCTATGATTGCAGCATTACCGACAGTCTTCAATCAAGGGCAATGGGGCAGAGAAGTTAAAGCCACATTTTTATGGACCCTATCTAGTGATAAGGAAAGTGGGGCAGGTGGCTTATGAGCTGGAATTGTTGCCTAACAACAGAATTCACAACAGCTTTCATGTTTCTTGTCTCAAGAAGGCCCTTGGGCAGTAGATTACCCCCTCAATGGAGCACCTCGCCTAGATTATGAAGGCAAGCTCATCCTTGAACCTGAAACAATGATAAATGTGAGGGAAAAGAGGTTAAGGAACAAGGTGATTCCCAAATACTTGGTGAAGTGGAAGGGGCTGCCATCGAAGGACGCTACATGAGAAGGAATAGAGATTTTCAAGCATCCCAATCTGCAATTAGAGGATATTGGCTTTTAGTTTGAAATCTTAGGAGATTGTCAAGAGCCCATTTTGAGGGGCCTAGTCAGCCTCATAGCGGTGTTTTCTAACACCCAATGTTTGCTTTGAATAAATAAATAAATTAGGAAATTTATAATAAATAAAATTATTATTAAATTTCCTAAATTGTAGGAGGTCGACCTTTTGGTGTTGACAGGTTAGTTATATTTTGTTTTTTATTATTATTTCTTTTTGTTGGACGACTTGAGGTCGGCCACTTCCTTACCACGACACTCAAACCTATTTAAGGCATTCCAATTGAAGGAGAAGGGGCTTGATTTTGGTTTAACTTGCTTCTAAGCAATGTAGGTCTCTTAGGACACAATCCCCTTGAGCCAAGCCAGGTAGGACGTTCCCCCTACTTTGGGATTCATCTGAGTTTGAGCATCAATAATATTGGTTTTTGAGTTGTGTTCTGATTAATGATTATTCGCTAGCAGGAGGTAGAGATTTTGGAGTTAAGGCTGAGGTGTGAGGTAGATTGTGCATCCACGGATCTGACATTGTCCGAAGATTTTGAGTTGTCTTTGCCTTTGTCTTCGACAGGGCAAAGCGGGCTTGATTTTGGTTTAACTTGCTTCTAAGCAATGTAGGTCTCTTAGGACACAATCCCCTTGAGCCAAGCCAGGTAGGACGTTCCCCCCTACTTTGGGATTCATATGAGTTTGAGCATCAATAATATTGGTTTTTGAGTTGTGTTCTGATTAATGATTATTCGCTAGCAGGAGGTAGAGATTTTGGAGCTAAGGCTGAGGTGTGAGGTAGATTGTGCATCCACGGATCTGACATTGTCCGGAGATTTTGAGTTGTCTTTGCCTTTGTCTTCGACAGGGCAAAGCCAATGATAAAGATATTAAGCCAACCATCACCCAACTTGTTCCTATCGTGTCAAGTAGAGTATACCTAGGGCATATTCTGTTGTAAGTCTGATTCAATCTGGTAAACTTTTTGATTTTGCATGAAGACATTGGTTTATGTATCTCTGTTATTGAATGGTAAATAAATGAGGGGAGTTCAATGCTTGGAAATCATTTGAATCTGTTAATCAAATCAGAGTTTGTATTTATTGGTAATTCATGAGATTTGGTTTTAATATTCTGAGAACTTCTATGGAATCTGAGTTGATGTCTTAATTCCTTTTTTTTAAGAGAAAGTTGAATCAGATTTGGCTAGGTGTCTTTCAGAGATACCACTGAGGAGGTTGGTTCTCCAAAGGTAGTGTAGGTGTTTATTAATATATCATGTATATCATAATGAAATCAATTGAGTTCACATACATGCGTATCTACTAGACCCCTTGTGTGTTTGACATGAATGATGCACTCAAGGAGATTGAGAGAGTCAAGTGGGTCAACAAGGTTGTGGTCGATGCAAAGGAGGTACAAATGTTCATTTGCAACTGCCACACCTCATTGGCATTATCTTGGTCCTTTTCAAGGAAGGAATTATCAAACTAGTTGAGAGCTAATTTGTTTTGTATTCATTCTATTGCAAAGGATGCTTAAGTTGCAGGAGCACTTCCAACTCACGTTTATGACACATACTTGGACAAAATGTGTGAGGGAGTTTAAGGCAAAACATGGGAAAAATGTGAAGGATATTGTGTTCATGATAGTTTCTGGTTAAATGTGAGATACACCACATCTTTTGTATCCCTTTATTCCATGTCATTAGATTTCAGAATTTTGACAATCCTAGCCTTGGGGAGATCTATGAGTGCATTCATAACATGTTTGTCTAGATGAAGCCCACTATTTGTATTGCCCCAAGCTTTTGCTCAAGAGATTAAGGGATACAAATTGGTTGAACATTTATTTTTTGCATTGCAAGTGTGACATTTACATGTTGCATTGCATAGTCACACACACAAGCTGTGGTGACAAAGCACAACAATGCACAAGATACCTGCATCAAGCATGGTGTCACAAGCAGAACACCACTATTTGTGTGGTTGTGTCACCACAACGACCCTACAAGTTAGGGATTGTCTTACTTTGACAATCACTCACACTCACTATGGATAGGAGATGATGAAGATGGTACGATGACAAATCCCATAACCTCCATTACTAAGAACAAACATCCATAAGGTCGTAGATGTGGCAATAAGACTTTGGGATGCACACACCAAAGGTTGGGTATGAAAATATTATTATCTCATAAAGCACCTTATGGACCACACAAACTAAGATGCCACGCACACAAAACAAACCCCTAGGAAAATTTTTCAGGAAAAGGTGCAAGAAATGCTCACTATCCAAGGGTCCAAACTACAACGCACTTTAGGACGCTCACTTTTTGAGACATTAATGCACTTTCAAGACATTAGTGCACTTCCATTGTTGTCCTCCAATTGTGCTTTTGCCCTGGTTAGGAATTCTTTAGAATTAATTTCCTAGATAAAAAAACATAGACTTTTAAGGGTCTTTTGGCATTGAATTCAGTTCTTTGACGAAGTATGAACATAGAGATAATTGGACAAATTCGAGGAGTTTAACCTCATAAATCCATAATATATTACTTGCCCAATATCTCAAAATTCATGCTAGACAAGAGTACACATATACTAGGATGTGGTTCAACATGTAGATCGAAGGATTATGTGCTAAGATAGTTAGAGATTCTCTTAGGGGAACCCAATGACACACCTCACTCACTATAGGCTAGTTGTCTTGACACTAGGCATGAATCCCAACACCAAAAGTGTCATAACTCGCAAGCATCTCAAAGCACCATTGATAGTCAAGGATAGAATAAGTAGAGCATTATTCACAAAGACTTTATTAAATATCTAAACCCCCATATATCTATTCACTTGAATGTATGGGGTACACACAAGCAATAGGAATGGTAAGCAAGTTAGGGACACAACCACCACATGGTATACCATTTTCAACCATCTATTACATCATTTTAGTTACATCAATTATACATAGCATATGTTTCATCCACAATAGTTTGCATGTTCATTCTACAAGAATATGAAACTAGGTTTTCTAATCTTTTTTGTATTTCATGGTTAAACATGAGGAAAAAGATACAAAATGCCATGCACATTTGACACCAATGTCGAGATGTGTCAAAAATAAAAATGGAGGTCGTGTCACTTGTGTGGGTGTGGATTGCATTCCAACTTAAATGAGCTCAAAATAACAATTATAATTTTACAAATGAGGACTCCAATGTCTTGGATTATACATTTTCATCAAATTGCATAAATGAGAATTACAACACTAAAGGATGAAATTTCTTTTGCATGCAGTTTGAGCTTCTTCGAAGAATTTGGTCTCCAATGGTGGTTCAATACCACCCAACCATGTGGAACCCTTAGCCCACCTCTTTGTACTAGGAGGCAACAAAATATACATCCAATGCGAATACCAATCAATATCGGTATGTGTAATATAGGGGGATTCACTACTCACGAGTTCTCTTCACTCAGAGAGCCTCATGGGGCGAACTGCCCTATACTACCTCAATGGAACAACATCAAGAGTTTTAGAATCCGAATGAGCAGGTCACAGAGATTTTCTGGATAGACTATCAAGCTCTCGGCCAAAGGACGATAGTGCAGAATACAGACGACAGCGCGACGCGCTGGCGTTCCAGAGGCGCGCTAGCGTCTCGTACGGACCAGAGAACGAGAATGTCTCTGAAAATGCCTAAGCAACAACTAGCAATCCGATTACTGAGATTGACATAATGTAGGAAAATGACAGAATGTGATAAAGTAGTAGAACTAAAGTAAAGTAAAGGATAAATGATGAGGATAAGGAGAAGAAAGGAAGGAGATACCTAAAACTGTGCGAGTGATGAAGCTTCCAACTCGTGGGTGTTTTCAATACCTGCACACAAGAGGGAGAGAAAAATTGTTGGGTGACTGTATAGGGGCCTGCCTCAGTTAGACCCCGTTTTGGTGTTCCCACCTCCACGGATAGCCAGATAGATAGAGAAAAGTAGAAATGAAGTAAAGAGCACTTAAAGCACTACAAAACAGTGTTATGCTACTCAACCAAGTAATAGAGGAGAGGAGTGAAAGCTTACCACCTCCACCAAGAGCACTCAAGGCTAATGGGGGAGAAAATGAGAGGAACTCGAGCCTCTGCTGCAATGGTGTTTTGTTCCACACTTGCTCTATTGAAGTGGTGGAGTGTTGATGTTGCTATTGTGAAGTGTAAAGTGTTTGAAGAGATGGTGAAGAAGTTGCTTAGAGCTTGTGAGTGGAGTGAAGAAGTTCTTAGAGAGATGTGTAAAGGGAGAGGGGAGAGGTGTGTAGAAGATGGAAGAAGATCAGAAGAAGCTGAAATGCATATGGAAGGGATGAATTTGAAGAAGAGATGAAGAGAAACGGCCATATTCGGGTCAGTCGGCTGAGGAGGGTGTTACAAATTGACCCCCAATAGGAAGTGTAACGCCTCTACAAGCTCCAGACGCGGGAATTTGTCAGGGACGTAAGCGCGCCACACGAATGTCTGCGTGCCGCGTGGGTGTTCTCGATAGAAACGCCTCCACCGACGCTCAAAACAGGTGTCAAGTGTGATGCAAGCAGCGGGCTTAGGTGGAATTAAGCCTTCAAACTTGGTTTTCTAAGGTGGATAAAGGAAAAAAGGGGATTTGCACATGGGGTGCAAATTCGCTCTTATACAGTATGGTACAAGACCAAATCAAACAAGTACATGATATTGAACACATAATACAAGAATGCAAACACAAACGAGATTGGGAAGAACACACCAATCAAAACATATATTATGGGATCACATGCACACATTGTATATACAATCCAATGTACAAAGGAGGAGAGGGTTAACATATGTTTAACGATGGAGCGTCCTCACGGGTTTCAAGAACCACATGGAGGTTTAGGAGTATACCTCCATCTCATGGGAATCCTTAATCACTATGGCAATGGAATGCAAGATCGGTCCAATGTCCCTCACAGTCCTTTTACGTATCCCCTTGGGTGTACAAAAGTTTCACATGGATAACTCGTGTTAATGTTTAGCCATGTAATTCCCATTTTTTTTAATTAATGCTTTAACTTCTCACTACCTCATCTTAACTTGCCATACAAGTGGATGGGTGTGAGGGTCTGCTCCATCCTAACCTAGAGTCCTCACATCTTAAGGCCACATAGTCAAAATACACAAAAATACATGGCATGAAAATCGAGTTCCAAACATGGCACACATAGGCCAATCTGATTTCCCATTCTATTTCCATAATAGAGTTTTATTCCCATAGAATACAAGTCACAACAAATGCGGAATTTAAATTTTTTATTTGTCAAGTGACAAGCTTTTTCCAAAAACTCAAAATTTCAATTGTAAAATTCCAAACCACTTCAAAATTACAAACAATTAAAATTCCATTTTCCAAGAATATCCTCTTGGAGCAAGAAGGGTCTAAAACACACTCTTTTTGTGTAACATAATGATTTTCCAAAAAATACACCATAGCTCTGGTGTAAAATATAAAATCTCAAAAATAATACAATTGGGTTTCCCAGATTGATTTCACACAATTTAATAATCCACCAACTCATTTATTCCTATGAAATGAAATGTCATATGCATCCAGTTAAGGTGGGCATGGAAAAAGCATAAAGAAATTAAATTTAAAATCATGGAGATGAAACTCTTACCTTTAATCCAATGCACACACACGAATGGAGAGAGTTTTATTGAACATGACCCATTTTCCAAACTGCAAGCGATCCTTAACTCAAATCTAGGCCAACAATCCGATTAAGCAATTTTGCAAGCAATTTCCCAATCCAAGTACAAAAGAAAAATATAGAGAGCAAAATGCAAGTAAAGAGGCAATGGTAGAATGCCTCCTCAAATTGTCTTTCTTTTTCATTTTTATCCCATCTCCCTTTTTCTTTTCAAATAAAGCTTTTTAAGTTTCAAAGTGAACTTTTGCAATTTTTTCATTTTAAATAAAATGATCAAAGTCATTACACTTCTTCCTAATAATCGATGCTTTGTATAATTTAATTATTTCAAAGCACAAAGATAGGGAAATGTATAAAATATATTTGCACAATAATAATTCAATTTTCCAATTAAATCATATATTTCCTTTTTCCACTCAACAATATTAAATACATTGCGAGGTACATGAAAGTATAAACTTTATCCACAACTTGCATAAATTCATTTTGTATGTAGACATTGAAATACGAAAAACCATTAAATATAAAAAATCACAATAGTCGAACGACCTATAGAAAACTCGTAAGTACATTTTATAAGTTTCAATACGACTCAAGAATCTAGTATCGATCTATTTAGATTAGGTTCATAGGGCCACACAAGGTGCATCTCATAGCTTGAACTTGAGTGAGACGAAAACAAAAACCCATAGCTTTTATCCAAGTTGATTGTCTCGAATTAAACCACCATTGAGGCAAATTTGCATCTGTACACTCAATTAAACATCTTGGTGTATTTGTACAACACAAGATAGCCGAAGCACAATATATAAAGACTAATGATGCAATAACCATATCAAAACTAAACCTATTGAAAATCATCCAACTCGAGCATGATTCAAATAAATAGATACATCTAGTAAATAATCAAAATGTTGAACTTGATGGATGTATACATGATCGCATATTATAGTGAAAACAATCAAGTCGAAACATTGTGGAGTCGTTCATACAAAAATCCGCACATAAAAAATGAGGTACATAATCCATGCACCTTGATGACAGTACGAAGATAACATCATCGACAACTATGATATTACTAACAAAGCTCAACCGATCAACATAATGAGGCACAAATACCTAGGTTTTTACACCGTAAGGATGAGGTAAGAGATAACACAAGTGGGCATTAAACAATTTGTGAGAGAGATGCCACTTTGCAGTTCACTATGAGCATATGTAGTATAGTTGAACACTCCTTACATGGAATGCAAAATGGTACTTGGAGAGGCTTGATAAAATTGTTCCCCTTGATGAGCATGAGGTGAGGAATGGCCTCGTGGAGTTCCCCAAGATATTGTATAGTGCTGAGGAAGTTGCATTAATTAAAATCAAGTGGATCATATTTATTGAACTTGATAGCTGGTATAGTTTATCATTTATCAATGATTGGCAGGCCACTTTGTTCACTATTGTGAGCCCATGAGGATTGCCACATGCACTTGCTATTCACTTCGTCTCATAGATACTAGTTCCTTTGTTGTTGAGAATTTGAGATAAGTTGGTGCACATATAACTTTATCCACTCTTTAATGAGGAACAGATTTATCTCTAAGAGAGTGGAAAAGTTTGTTGTTGTACACAATGCGTTGCATCTCATTGATTTGCGAGAAACTTTGAGTACAAGCAAACCCTATGAACAAGGCACTTGAGGGGTTGCAGTAGGTTGATGAAGACTAAGATGTGCAGGTAAGATTGGGTGGTGTCATGTTGTAGTAGCTAGTTTAGTCTGGCAGTTCATATTATGAGCAGTTTTCGAGATTTTCATTCAATGGTGACTTTGATGTCTAAGCTTGTTGGTCAAACCAGTTATGCATATCTTGATTTGACATTGACATTTTGTCATTTTGATGTTTGCCACTTGTGATTTTCAGCTCATTTGTACTTTTGTAACTTTCATTGACATGAATAAAATTTACAAAAAACTGTCAGTATGATTGTCAAATGGATTATCAGGTCAATGGAATCTCATTACTTATTCCATAGTGCATATGCTTTTTAAATTTTCAGCTTCTTTTAACGTATTTTTATTCTTATTTATTTGAATTCTAAATAGTTAAATATTATTAATTTCTATTACTTTAATAGCTGTCCCCATCATTCCCAAAGTCTGGAAAGTTTTTTGCCCCTCCTAGAACTTTGTCCCCAAAACTCAGAGAAACACTGCTTTTTATTGGTTTCCTATAACTATACACAATACCATGAAAGTTTTGCACGGCTTGGGAATTAGAAGACAAGTTAAGTGGAAAAGAACAAACAGTCAAATCTGAAAAATGCTTGCATTAAATAAAGCCTTATCACAAATTGCAAGATGATTTATGTAACCATATTTCTTATACACATTATCTGTTTTGCAGACAGATCAGAAGCTTCGTGTATGTGACATTTGTGGAGCTTTCTTGAGTGTTTATGACAGGTAAGAGTTCTTGCTTCCTATGTACCATAGCCTCATATTGGGATCTAACTTGGAAGGATGGTATTTGGGATATTTGGAGGACTTCAAACTTTTGACCAGGCTTATTATGCCTCCTTGTTACCAGCAGGCTTTGGGCCCAGTTTTTCGACGAAAAACTTTTGCAGCTTTGAGAAAGTGCGTGTCCTTTGTTTTATGTTTGAAGATTAATCTTATTAAACTTTTAGGGGCAGCAAACAGTCCACCTCCCCATAACTGTTTTGCCTAGTTGGGGCTATTGCATTCTTATAATAAAAAATATTTAATTTGTTGATTGCTATTGTTTTTTCAGTGACCGTCGGTTGGCTGATCATTTTGGAGGGAAACTCCACTTGGGATATATGCAAATTCGGGAGAAGCTGGATGATCTTAAGGTGTGTATTTTAGGTTACTGATTAAATTTCCACTGTAAGTTTCTTAGTTACAACACACCAAGTTTAATCTCTTTAAAAAGTAGTAGGCGACTTCCAATAACAGATATCATGTATAGGACCAAAGCTTTGCATCTTCTGCATGTATGTGAGATGGATTTAACATAATGTCTAGTTTGTGTTGAAGATATCTATTTTGCTATAATATATTTACCATTGCTTTTCATTTTAGTTCTGCTGAAAGTTGTTTGACAGTAGGAGTCGGGGAATTAAGGGTTGTAATGGCAGTTCCTTGATGTGAATAAATGTTTTGACCACCTCACTGAGCTAATGAAATAAAGATGGGGAGGTGGGTAAATCATTCACCCCCAATTTATGGCACAGTGCCACCCAAAACTCTCAAAATAAAGCAGCCAAAGGTCGGTAAATAATTGGATTCAAAAGTTCGAGCTGTAAGAGATTTAACTCGAATTAATAATTTTTTTGTTTTGAAATGATGTCCATTACAAGTATAGAGTAACTTTGATCAACATAGGCTAGTTACAATTAATTACTTAAAACTTTAAGAAAATAATCCAATAAATGGTTGAAGACTTGAAGTGCTGAAGTTACTTGAAAAGTTTGAATGAATTATTTTAAAATTAAGAAATTAGTGAGGATGGTAAGTTTGATCTAAATAAAAATAATTAAAAAATAAAATTTAGAAAAATTAACTATTAACATACCAATATACAATTTTTTTTTCTTACAATTTTAAGATAGGTATGTTGTGGTTGATTCCTTTTGGTATTTTACAGATATATATTTAAGATGTCTGATTTCTTTTGATAGTTACAATACTTGGACTTGGCACAGACTCGACAAGCTGATTTTTGACTTGGACTCAGACTCAGCACAAAGGCTTGGTGCAGACCCAACTAATTGAAAAAACGATGAATTATAGAAATTTTAAGGATTTAAAACTTGCATCATGCACCCTTTAATAAAGAACTTTAAAGACACAATAAACTAATCAAATAGAAGCTATAGCCTATTTTGATCACATACACAAGTATACATCAATCACTCGAGTATAAAAGTGAATTTTAGCTGAAGGAAACAACATTTTTAGATATGTAAATATTGTCAAGTATTTAAGGTGTACAAAACTCATGGAATATGATATCCATGGCATCAAAAACAAAAATCACAACATGAACTATGGTAGAAAGGAGAACCCCTCAGCCCAGCATTACTAGCTTTATGTGGAGTCATGCGCATGTATCTCAGACAAGTCTACAAATGCTGCTACAGTCTTAGGAGCATTACTTAGGACAGAGATCCACTTAGCAAACTAGAAGTATAAATGCAAGTTAATTGCTAAGATTTTAATTGAGAAAAAGTCAAAAAATTAAAAAAATGTTGCTCTTCTATCCAACATGACCCAAAAAGAATTTCATTTTTTGTTTTTTAAAACTAGAGTAAGGATTTGGGAGTATCATGCCTTGTGGGGGTCTGGGGGCAATCCCCCGTGTGAGGCCAAATTAATTTTTTTGAGATCACACAAACTGTCATGGCGCATGCCATTTTTCATAATTTTATCACTTTTAACCATCTTACAGAAGTCCTCCAAACCCTTCAAAAGTGCTTGACTTTCATGCTTTTATGTTTCAAGTATTTCAAAATTGTATGTTTTCTTCTTGGTTTTCTTAGACCTGGCGAGTCTGCCTGTTGGGGCTCGCTGAGTCCGGTTAGTCTGGCAGACCTGGAGAGTCTGACCAGCCTTACTAGGTATCCAGGTTACAAGTTCTCAGCCATCGTTTTGACCTGCTTTCCTTGGGATTTACCGAGTCTGGGTGATTATTGTAACACTTTCTTTTTGAAACGTATATATTTAAGATGTCTGAATTTACTAATAATATTATTGGAAGTTTAAACAGTTCTGGAGTTTGTCTTTACCCCACCTTGATTGGATGTATGATATGTATATCTCATTTACCCCTTAGCTTTCACAAAAAATTTCTTTTAAAATTTGTTGAATTGCCTAAAAAAGTTGTTTTGGATGTTGCATCTTGCAATAAGTTAGAATGAAGGATATATGTCTCATTTTTGTAACTGATTCACAAACAAGAGGTGGATATTATCTATTTGCATGTGTAGTTAGTATGGAAGTTACCTGTTTTGCTATAATATCTTTGGTTGTAATTGCCCCCACCTTGATTTGAAGTATAATATGCATTTCTTATTTAACTTTCTGCTGTCACAAACAACCATTTTCTTTTCAGCGAAATACCTTAAAGGTTTGTTCAATTTTGTATCTTGCAGGATCCTGTAAGATGGGATATTTGCCTCATTCTTGTCAACTAACCATTTAGGTTTGGTTAGGATAAATCATTAAATCTTGGATCTTATGAAGAGCAAAGGATTTTCAGATTCTATCCTGCTTTGTGTGAGTTTGTTGTGGCAATACTCAGATACTGTAATAGCTTACTGCTTTGATCTCTGTATCAGACTACCAATCCAGGAATTTTATGCAAGTAGTTTTGTCCTAATATAAGTCCCTTCTGTATGAAATCAGGGATTGCCATCCCATATTGGAATTTATTATTTCAAGAAATTATTTGAAATGACACTATAAAGCACAATGAAAGCTTATTGTTTTAAACACGATTTGTTTTCAAGTGAGATGTGATACTGTGCTCATAGAAGTTAAAAAAGCCAGTCACAATTCCATTTTTTGGTCGGTGACATTTCCTAGCCCATTTTACCTGTGCCTGTTTAGATGTGTTGAAGCTTGCTCTCTTTGTAAGCTTATATCTATTTGTTGTGTTGTGAATTTTATTTCTATTGCTGTCATTTATCTATGGTCAGAATTATAAAAGGGATATTTAGTGCAACAATGCAGAAGTGCCCTCTTCATCTGTTTCCAGAAGCTATCAGATCCATGTTTCGGTTGAATTTATTCATTGTTTGGAATTTTTGCAGGAGGAGAGAATAAAAGGCCATAGAAATGATCGACCCGAAGACGATGGAAGGTATTCATCACATGTTCTTTTATTGATTTATATATGTTACATGTTCAATCTTTGTTAATATATCCTGTTTAAAGTTTCCTTGAATAAGCAAGCTCATTTGAAGGTTTTTGGTGTTTCAACAAACTAAATAATAAATTTCATTTGTTCGTTTAGGTTGAGAGACAGGGCAACTAGCAGAGATAGAGAGAGACCATCCAGCAGAGACAGATCTAGTAGAGACAGAGATAGGGCATCCAGCAGGGATCGAGATAGGGAGAGAGATGACCGTGATCGTGGCCGGGATAGTGTTGGAAGCAGAGATCGAGAACGAGAAAGGGTGAGAGACAGGGATCGTGATATCAGAAGCAGAGAACGAGATCGAGGTCATGAGAGGGAGTTGGAACATGCCAGAAATTATGATTCTCGTAGTCGTAAGAGGTAGTTTTAATTGTCCTAAGAGAAAATTTCTTTGTTTTAGTGATGTAGATGTTCTATTGACAAGGTGTCCTTTTATGCTTTTACCCATGTCATATTTTGATTCCTAAATTTATCTCATAAGACTAAGTTTCTTTATAACAGGAATTTTGAATTTTTAGATTGTTATATATGCAGGTCACGGTCACGCTCAAGAGAACGAATAGTTGAACATTCTAGAGACCGTGAAAGGGACAGGAGTGACCGCCATAGGTAGCTTAGTTACTACAAACATTTCATTATTCCTCTTAAATAGATAGTTTTTCATTCTCCTCATTTGTTTTTCCCTTGATGATAGATATTCCAACTTTTTCCTTAAGAAGATGCTGACTTACTCTCAAGCTTTAGCTTCCTTTAACCTCAATTAAATTCCATCCTTCCATTTTATAATTTGTGAATCCCTGTATATTTATATTGATGCTGACTAGTTGTTTGGATTTAAACACAGGCGTTATGACAGGCATGATCGATACTGAAAATCTCCTATTTGTAAGGAATGCAGCATAATCTTTGTCAAATCTCTCATTCCCTAGCTATAGTCACATGTAGCATTTGGACTTATAATAACTCTAGGCAATACTTGTAGGTACAAAGCAGTTTTCGTACAGGGCAGAATGTAGGTCTCATATAAGATCTGTCTGTGCATAACTGAAATGGTCTCATTTTGATGCAAGTGTTAGTTGGATATTGTATGTGGGGCTATATTTCTGTAGCTTTTGTTTTAATCTACTATTCATAAAAAGTCAAATATGGGGAAATAATATTACGACAATCAAATGTAAAGAATGCCACTGTACAACTGTATTCCATGCTGTGAACTCTGCTGGTGTGCATCATATCATGGCCATCTTACTGATTTTTTCAGTGCCTTTTAAATTCAGATCCATGATTGAAGTGCCACTTGTTTGATCAATTGGATTATGATACCTTCTGTAACTGCTTTTCGATTTAAGTGAAGCTGCTTGTAAATGAAATTGCATAACAGTTCATATTTATAATTGGTAAAAGTTCCATGATATTCAGAAGTCAAGATGGTTAGTGTGAGATTTGTACAGTTCAATAGCACTCAATACTGCTTTCTGAGTTGAACATCGGCTTTCCCTGGGATTATAATATTTATTAATGAAAATAGTTGCCCTTCTACTGGCATGTTTCTGTTCATTGTATGGATGACAGAGCAATGACAAATGAGAATGGGTGGATTTTCTAGAAAAAGATTCCCATGCTTATTTTTAACAATTCTTTTTGCTTCTGCAGTAGCCGAAGCATTAGCTTCTATCAATTTCTAGCTATTTAATACGTCTTATTTCTTTTTGACTTCCAAGCTTAAGCTATTCCTTTATAATTGGTTTGGAAGGTACTGATCTAAATTTTAGTAAATTAATTTGGAGAACAGTCTTACGGACATTTTTGCTTGAAAAGTTGATATATGTATTAACAATGTTTGGTAGTGTTTTGCGTTTATACGGTGATATGGATAAATGTACAAAATAACAGGAATATGCGTATCCATGATTGCCTATGTCAACGACGTCGTTCTATCAAGTGCATTAACGTTTTTATTTTGTCCATAAACATTCGATACTTTGGGTGTAAAGTTGATATGAATCTTGGGTTTGAAATTTTGCCAGATAGGTGAAAGGTGCAAATTTATTATCTTCTACACGAACAATGATGGCACCGGTTGGCTTCCACATTTTCATCCCTTTATACTTAATCGGTGATATTAATTGAAATGCTCCCCAGTTACATTTAAGAAAATATCATCTTCAACTCCCTTGAAGAGTGTATTTCTTTTTCTCTTGAAATTATAATAAAGGCATGACACGATAGTTTTTTGAATTTTATCCCATTGGGTATCAATAGAAGAAAATTGTGTAGGTTTAGCTTTGTAACGGTGGAGAGATCGGATACTCACGCCCTTTTACCCTATGTTTTGGGCTCACTTGAATTAGAGCGTCCTTGATGCATTGGCATATTCATGCATGAAAATTGGCTCATGACTTTATTTCAACTTGGCCCCATCATCACTCATCCTTTGGAAGTTTTGAGACCAAGATCTCCTATTTGACATTTTGAATTAGATTTTTGGTTGCAAAAGTCACCACTGAATTTTCTCACTTGTATCTTTTTTGTTTTTGTAGAAGGGTTTTATATGAAGTCTACATAATCGTTTTAGATATCTAATACAAGAGCACAAGTCTTAAGTTGAAACCTCTTTAGCTGATAGCCAAAGACTAAGGGGTATTCATTCCACCAAAGTTTGATGCATGATCCCGGCATAATCTGTTATGATATTTGGGTCTTTCATTCAACAAGACTTGATCCTTGGTGGACCCATTCGTAACCATTCAACTTCACTAGTAGATCAATGACCCATTGATAGTGGTTTTAGACCTTGAATTTTAAAAAAATAATTTTTAAATTCTTTTGTTGACCTTTTCACTAGCCATTGTGAGATGACATGGTGCACATTTGTGTTGATTTGAGTGTTATGTTGTATTTAGGGATATTTCTTATTCAATTTGTAAATTAGATAGGAATTTTTAGAATATAGCATTTTATTTGCATCATTATTCTTGCTAGGCATTCTATATGCTTGTTTATCATCTTCAATCATTATCCAACATATCATTGCATCTTTATCCCTGCTAGGCGTTCTACATGCTTGTCAGTCATTTTTTTTTTTTAGATTGCAGAAATTGGGTAACCCCCCCCATAAATTGTAGTGCACATGGTAAACTTTTTTCACATGACCAGTGACATTGGCGCGACACGCCTTTCAGTACCATGGGGATAGAGAGGAGACTAGACCTTATGACCTCTTGCCTGCAATAGGATGCTTTAGCCAATCAAGCTAGGCCCCCCGCTCTATGCCTATCTATCATCTTCAATCATTATCCAACATATCATTATAGTTGACCATCTAGATTACTGTGTTACATATAGAGTGAAAATTAAATTAGAAAGGTGAGATTAGTGAGGTATGACAATAATTTGGCATGACATTTTGGCTTAATATTATGAGATATGACAATCATTATTTGTACGTTGTAAAGAAACAAAAATAGGAAAATATACCTCTCCCCTGCGCTCCCCCCAGCCCGCCCCCCTGCGCCTTCTCCCCCCTCCCTCCCCACACACACGCACACAACCAAAAAATAAAATAAAAATAAAAATGCTTGTTACAAACATGAACATGCCAAAGAAGGTGAAAAGATACATTGATTGATTGAATCATCAAAATATTTGTTGATTTGGTGAATGATGATTTAATCCTTCCTTTTTAGTTTTTTTGTCTTCTTGCTTGCAAAATTAAATTGTGAAAATGTAGAGATGAATATGCAAAATGATAAAGACACAAATGGGCTAGGATTTTTGGCTGTTTTAGGATGTCTCTTTAGTTCAAGGCCCACCTTGAAGGAATTGATGATCTTTTTTTAAACTTAAAAAATAGGAGGGGGGTTGGCTTAATGTCTCGAGGATAATCAAGGGGTGTCGGGGGCTCTTCACCAAGTGTATTTGTTGCACCTTGTTTTATAAGGTATGATGGTAAACACAAGTCATTTCTTCATATAAGAACTTTTGAGCAATATGTTTCACTTATTTTCATGAGGATAAGTTGCTTGCAAAGGTGATTTTGACAAGCTTGAGTGGTCGTGCATTTACATGGTTTTATTTATTGCCTGATGTTACTATCACTTCAAAGTTTTGGCTAATGCTTTCGTGAAACATTTTAATTACAATATTGAGCCTAAGACATCTATTGTTCAAGTATTGCAATGAAAGCAAGAAAAATAAATCAATTAATGATTTATAATTTTAGATTTCAAGTTTTACATTGTGGGATGATGAACTTAACATATTTTTTTGATTAGTTATTTCCACAGACCAAAGGACAAGTGATTTACAACATTATGCAAATGTGAGCAAGCTTTAAAGAAATATCCTCTTCTATATTAGTGTATTTCTAGTACTTCTTTTCATATTCATTAGTTAACATCATTGTCACATTTGAATAATAGGTGTAATGATGATATACTTAATGATGACATCATGCACATATCAAATCAACGAGATTCATCACAATGTATGTTCTCTTCATTTGAGCCTTGTACTTTACCACACATACTTTTGGGAAACAACACATATATGAGTATTTGTGGGAAATGATCTATTGATATTGAATATGATATATTAATTGACGTAATTTAAACTAAAAGAGGGGTAAAAATTTATTCAAACCAAAATAAAGCAGTACAAAGCAAGGGCATTACACACCCCTATCAATCTCCACTAAGTGGTCCAACTGTTGTGACAAATCCAGGGGTAATTGGCCCCTATCCACAATGTTCCAATTCTGCAAATGATCGGAGGCCCATTTGGCCAAACAATCGCAACCCCATTCCATTCTCTAGGAATGTGACATAAAGTAATAGATAATGTTCCAAGGAAGCACACAGATTAAGAATCTGCTTTATAATAACAACCAAAAGCTAACTGACATCAATTGGCATCCTCTAACTGCTGCCTCTTTAGCAAAGTCACCACCATCACCTGAGAATCAGAGTCACAAATGATCCATCTCCACCCAAGAGCGCAACCGCGCTTCACAACATATAAAATAAACAAAAAAGATAAACCCAACAGTCCCAAAACTACTTCGCCCAACACCCCCAATACCAGCATGACTAGGATTTCCCTGAGAAGAACCATCTCTATTGATTTTCAACAAACCTTGAGGGCACCAACACCCCTCCCTATTTATCTTTCGAAGGGGATGTCGACATCTATTTCCCATGATCTGACCAACACCTTGCACGACATCACACTAAAGAGGAAGGTTGAGACGAGTGCAATAGGGAACATCTCCCAGATCCACACCCTCAACCAAGTTACACTTAATTGAAATAGTTTCTCTCAAAGAATGAAGAATTTTCCACCATAAATGTTGGACAACCAACTTCACATACTGAAAAACCCTATGATTCCTCTCTAGCCAGCTATGCCAGATAGTAAAGCTCGGTCCAAGAGCCCAAGTAACTTGAAGAAAAAAAGTCTTAACAAGGGCCTTCCCCCACTGGACAAAGAACTTGGCCAAAGAAGAGACATGCCAACAAGTTTGGTTCCACACACCCCACCATAAGTGCCATAGCTCCCTAGAGAAGGAAAATTGGAAGAAGAGATGAGAGACACTCTCTTCACTATTACAACAAAAAACACACATTGAGGGACCCTGGAACCCTCGCTTGCACAAGTTATCCCAAGTAACACTAGTTCTGGACCACCAACCACATAAAAAAAATTGCATTTGGGCCAAGAAAAATTGTTCTACACTTGCTTCCACCAAGGAATCTCAATGTCCCCAAACATCTACCTAACCAACTCTCTAGAACCCATTGAAACAAAGTACTTACCAGATAAATAATTGTTACTCCAAGCCAAGACATCCTGCCCCTCCAAGGTATTGCATTCACGTGATGCAAGAATCTGAGCCAGCTCTTGCCTATCCTCCAACCCTCCTAGCGGCCAATCCGAGGAATGCTTCCATCTAAGGCTAGCAACCAACCCAAGATTCTGAACAGTCTTATAATGCTCAATCGTATTCCAACCTGCAATAGTAAAATGTTCACAAAGAGGCTAGAAGTGAGGGTAAGCAGAAAGAATAGGAGGATGACCATCCCGAGAATCCCACCAAAAAAGAGTTTGAGAGCCCAACCCATATGACATATCCAAAATAGCCCCTTCTTAACCAGCTGAGCCCCCAATTTCAGAGTCTGCCAAATCATAGATCCCTTTCTAAAGGAAAATGAGGAACAACAAAAGTGTTAACATCCTTAAGATACTTGTGGGTGAGAATACGGGTCCAAAGCTGATGCTAACTAGTACACCAATGCCAATATAACTTGGCTGCAAGAGCTTGCCCATTCAAAACAACAGAGCGTAAGCCGAGGCCCCCCTCTTTCTGCGGCCTGCACATAGTTTCCCACTTAACAAGGCTCCACTTAGCCGTCTGCAAGTTACCACTCCAAAGAAATGGTCATGAGAGAGCATCAAATTCCCTCAAGAAATACTAAGGAGCGACATGAACAAAACACCTGTAAATAGGGAGAGCATGGATAACAGACTTCAGAAGAGTCACTTTTGCAACAATAGATAGCCAACGATGAGTCCAATGAGTGACCTTATTGTGCAATTTATCAACCAAATTCTGCTAGGAAGGCCTAGGCTGCCTACCAACAACAAGAGGTATTCCCAGATAGACAAAGGGAAGAGACCCAATCTGAAACCTCAAAATATTAGCAATCTGCCGTTGAATAGCTTGAGGAGTATTAAAAAAGTAGATAGATGACTTGTGCTCACTGACTTGAAGCATTTGCTTACTGCGAAGAGATTCTCGGGCAACCTCTAACAAATCCAAACTTATAATATCCCAAAATTCCTGAAAAAATTCAACAGGAAATCCATCTGGACCTGGAGCTTTACCTTTATTCATCCCAAAAACAACCTCTTCCAATTTAGACAAAGAAATCAGGCGGATGAGGAAATCATTCATCTCATTGGAAATCAAGTAGGGAATACAAGCAAGGATCAAATTTTCCTCATCTTCTGCAGGGGAAGAATCCTCAGAAAAAAGAGTTGAATAAAACTGTCTAGCCTCACGAGACAAAGCCTGCAAAGAAGATATGTGGATCCCTTCCACATTAACTAGAGAGGAAATAAAACTCCTATTTCGACAAAATTGCACATAATGATGGAAGAAAGCAGTATTCATGTCCCCTTCCTGAAACCAATCAATCCAAGCCTTTTGCTTCCAGAAAATCTCCTCTCGGAGCTCCCACTCCTCCACTACTCTCATCAACCTATTTTCTTTCCATGTATTAGATTATATACAATGGAGTAGGGAAGGTTGTTGAGTTTACACCTGATTTAGTGCTTATTAGAGACTTCCAAAGTAGATAGTGTTTTGTTGTTAGGATGGTTAATCATGCATCTTGATTGCATGCTTTTTCATATTTTCTCTAGATGATCTTGCAACACCTTTAATTGGTATGCACTCTCATGCATCTAGAATGGGTTACATTTCTAGGGAAAAGTTTGGTCACTTGAACTTGTGTGTTCTTCCATCCACCTTGGTTCATGAGAGTTGTGCTATTCTAGGGAAAAGTTTGGTCACTTGAACTTGTGTGTTCTTTCATCCACCTTGGTTCATGAGAGTTGTGCTAAGTTTCCACCTCCCGCTTCTTTAGAGATCAACTCAATTTAATAGGATGTTATTAGTCTTTCAATTTCAACTTTGTGGGATGATTTTTCCTAGGCATTGCAAATTTATTTGTAGTCACATATTGTAGATATTGACACTCTTGAAGATATTCACTTCCTCTTTAATGGCAAGTATAACACACCTATCATCACATTATCATTGTCTTTGGAAACTGTTCTATTTGATGGTTCATAGTTTGGATTTGTTTCACCTTATATGGAATCATTTGGCTCAAACATGTGCACTTGAGCAATTTTTAGAAGCATACATCATAAGACTCTTTAATCATCTCTCTCAAGGGAGTTTCTTCTACAACCACCATTGGATTTGCCGATTTGGCGTGTAAGCTCCTTTGTGGGAGGATTCATAATCTCTTCTTTACTCTCCTATTGAGAAGATATTTATTGTACAATTGTGATTGTAGTACTTGGGGGTCATGTTGAGTCCTTTCTTCCATCACATGTACACATTTATTTATTTTTTTCTCTTTTGGTGGTGGCTTTTTTTTATGAAATTTTCTTCTTTTCTTTGGTTATAAGAAATTTATTTTTTTGTGCATGGGTACATTATTAGACCTTGTAGTTAGGAACCATCCATGCATCCATCCATGCATACATCATCAGTGCATTTTTAGCTACTCCCTAAGTTACAATTAAGGGGGTATTAGAGTGAAAAAGGTAATCACCTAATTAATTGTTATTAGGTCCCTATTAACTCTAGCATGCTTAAGCTTACTTACGCCATGTTTTTTTTCTCAAGTTAGAATTAGAACACATGTCATAATCTAATTTAATCCTCACCTAAGGTTTCATCTAGGGTTTCTTTATCCTTTATCAAGGATAATTCATTGCATATTGCATCAATCTTTAATTGTTGTATCAATTAAATTCTTAGGGTTTGATATTAAATTAATTATTTCTCTTTTATGTGATAGGGTGTTTTAGTTATAGGCGATATTTGGGAGCTATGGGGTGTAATTTCGAGCCTTTTTAAAGACCTTAGTGCTATTTTGAGAATGGAGGAAATATTTTGGTTATAAAAATCAAGGTTCAAATGGTTGACTGAGGACCATAACATGAATTCTTTTCATCTTTCTACTAATATTAGGAGAATTAATAAAATAGAGAAAATTATTGTTCCTTATAGGTAGAGACCATGGAAGTGTAGGGAATAATATTATGATTTAATTTTTACAATGAGTTGTTGATGGGAGACTTAGATGGTGATTAAGAAACCCAAAGGGATATTTTGAGAAACATTCGATCTTTAATTTTGTAGGAGAAAAATGAGGATCTTTTGTCTCCCTTCTCTATAGATGAAATCAAGAAGTCAATGTTTTTTTGAGGATCTAAGATGGCCTTGGGTACTAATAGCTTACAAGCTATCTTCTATAAAATATTTTGGCACATTGTGGGATTGAATGTTTGGGAGGTAGTAGAAGAATGTAGGAAAAGACAAGCAATGCTTAGGGGATGTAATTCAACTTTTTTGGTTCTTATCCACATGGTTAAGAATCATAAATTTGATGATTCTAGGTCAATATCCCTTTGTAATGATTTATAAAATATTCACAAAAGCAATAGCTCTCATATTCAAGAAAGTTTTAGCTAAAGTTATTTGAGAAGAACAAAACAATTTTTGGAAAGGAGAAAGATATTGGATAATATCAATATAGCTCTTGAAGATATTAACTCTATTAAATAGAAGAAAATGGATGGAATTCTCTTAAATATAGATATGAATGAGGCAACATCTTGGGGTTTTCACTAAATTTTTTGAGTTTGGTTTTTGTGATGGATGGTGTAGATGGATATGTTGGAGTATAGGACCACTCAGAGGTGGGGGGGGTGAATCAATGGTCTAATGAGAAATAAATTTTTAATAATTAACCCACTTGTATTATGCAAAGAGATCCATTGAAAAAACTTCAAACATTATAGGTAATGAATGTTGAGAGAGTCACAATGATATAAATCAAAACATAATACTAGAAAAAAGATGACCTATTAAGCACAATATGGAAAACCACCAAGAGGAGACATAACACAAGTTTTATGAGTGGAAAACCCTAAAAGGGTGAAAAACCACTTTGAAAATAAATTTCATTAAGCCTCACTAGCCAAAACCTCACTGGTTACATACTATGCCTCACTGGCAAAGCCTCACTTGCCAAGAACCTCATTGGTTACAAATTGTATGCCTCACTAGCAAAGCCTCACTGGCTACACTTTATGCCTCATTAGAAAAGCCTCACTGGCTACACAATATGCCTCACTAGCAAAGCCTCATAGGCTACACAATATGCCTCATGGGAAAACATACATCACTTTAGAAGAAATAAGCAAAACTTAGAGGGTTACTCTATTTCTAGACAATTCACTGTTTTATCTCTGCACCACTAAAAACTCCATCTCCCTTATTCACACTTACCACAACACTTTTTTCATCAGATTGAAATACAAACCACCTGTAATCACACTCAAATCACACAATACTAAGCAGAGGTGAATCCATTTTATGAATCTCTTATATGCTGTTACTCAAATTCCTTTTCTTATCAAAGACAAACAAGAACTCAATTTGATGTTCATATGCATAAAGAATCCTCAACCTTTGCACCTTCTCTTGTTTGTAATCTTCTTTAAATGAACAAGTAGGTACCACAAAATTGACTTCCTGTACAGACAATGTTAGACAATCTTAGACTTTCACAAGGAAGCTTTCACATCCAAAACATTGTTATACACTTTCAAAAATGTTCTTACTTCAGCTCATACTCAAATTACTTGTAATTTCATAAAAATTACCTTGACCTATGCAATGAAAACAAAATTCATGGAACTTGCCATACAAAGGTATCATATAGTTTTTTTGATACTCTATTATTCAATGCTTTAGTATAGACCTATGATCATATTCAGATCACACTCAATCATGCTGAGCAAACACAATTTTGAATACTATCACATAAAAGCATAAATAGACATTTTATGCTTTGTTGTTTCAATCTCTATCCCCTCTGTATTATCCAAACATAGACATGATATTGTAATCTGCTGAAACATCTCATAGAGCTCGGACCTCTATTATATTAACCTCAATTATATAGCCAATTCATATTGTAACAACCAAAAGCACGTCAATTTACATCCTCTTCAACTGCTCATTAGAATTTAAACAAACTTTATACCATTCGTTTATCTCTACCTCCCGCCACATTATCAATTAAATAATAGCCATTGATTTGCTTTAGGCGATATACTAAGAGTGATTGACTTGTTGAATCAGTAGACCCTTGCAAAAGATTTGGGTTTGGACTAAACTTGCAAGCACTAAGAAACCCTAGCCAATCTTAGAATCTTCATAGAATTGCTGATCATGTAATTTTTCATAATTGTTGCTAGCCCTCGTGAGTTTTCAAATGCAAAGCTTATTGTCTTTGACATTATCAGAGAAGATGAACTTTGATGATCCATATGCATGAGGCTTTAAAGTATAACAAAATGTATCAATATGGATGCATCGACATCTTAGAATGAATGAACCATCATGAGGAAATGATCAACACAATGAACACCATTATTGAAGCATCTTCTGAAGCAACACTGAAGTAATGCTTTGAGACCATCAACATGTTACCTTTTACCTTTCACTTTTGACATAATACCATGAAATATATCACCATCACCTTGAAATGCAACATCAACTTTTGTATCAACACCTGAATGAACAAGAACCTTTGAAGCATCAAGTAAGCACCAAGAACATTGCATTTTACACCATAAACATGAACAAATACTTTGTCATGAACGATGAAATCTAATGGACCTTCACCATCAACCCAATCTTTCCTTTGCTTAGAACTCCATGAAAGAATGAACATCAACATCAATGGAAGAACCTTTGACATCAATTGACATCAATGACAAATCAAACCAATAGGATATAATTATTTTTTCACTTTATTTCTCTTTCTTGATTAATGGTCTTTCAACTAATTTATTTATAGAAAGGAAGGGGCTAAGATAATAGTACCCTTTTTCTCCTTTCCTTTTTCTCATGGCAGTTGAAGTTCTTGGCCGAGTTCTAAAATTTGAAGTTGCATGTAAGAATCTCGAAGGGATTAAAATTGCATTAATTTGGATAATGTCAATAATTTGTAATTTGATGATGATACCCTTTTACTTAAAACAATCACTACCAATGAGGTAAGGGTATTTAAGATAATTTATACCTTATATGAGAATGTTATAAGAAAGAGAATTAACCCTAGTAAGTCTAATATTTTTTCCTCAAGAATCATACTAAGGAATCTTTCAATATACATGATATTTTTGGGTTTGAAATGGGCAACCTTTCAAGTTCTTAAATAGGAATTTCATTTATGTAGAAAAAATATAGTGGGGAGTGGAAGTCATTGGTGGAGAGAATATGAAATAAGCTTTCTCCTTGGAAAGGGAAGTGGCTCTCTTTTGCAGGTAGTCACACTTATTAAGTTGGTGCTCTTAGCTATTATGATTTATATCATTTCCATATTTCAAATTTTGAGGAAGGTTAGAAAGGCAATTTCAAATCTGCAAATAACTTTGTTATAAAGTAGAACTAGGGGGAAAAGGAAATATAACCTAGTCAAATGAAGGTTTATGTTGGTACAAAGAAAGGTAAGTTAGGATTCATAGATTATAAATTGGTGAACATATTTTTGTGAATGCATTTTATTTTAAGGATGTTCACAACAAAGGAAATGTTCTGGAGTCAAGCCCTACAATGCAAGTATAATGAGGGGTTTTAGTGGAAGGCTAGCTCATGATGATATTTACCCAAGAAGGTTGGTATTTCAAATTTCCTCTATATTTTTAGGTCTTGGGTTATGAAGGATATTAGGTGTGTTGAAAAAAATGTGAGCTCTAAAAATCATATAATATTGTAATACAAATTAGTTGAAAAAGTAGAGATAAATAGAATAATAGAATAATCAAACACGTCAACAACAAAAGGATTTATGTAGTAAAACTCTAGTAGTATGCCAAGGAAACATCCATGGGGAAAGTACTGATATTCTTATTTCTTAGAGAAAATAAAGTACAATACAATCCTCATGTGGTTGCCATGTAAAAATATACACTATTTTAGCATAACCACCATAGTCAGATCTAGGGATTATTTATGAAACTAGATTTACTCTTTTCGAAAAGTAGGTTTTTAACCATGAACTTTTTCTTCGAGCGTTATTGCCCATGAAGCCTCATTTTGTAGGGATCCCAAAATAGTAACAAACCCCAAGGGGGGACCCCCAAGGTACGTTGGCCCCCAAAACACACCATAAACAAACCCCAAATATAATAAAACAACTCTTTATTATTATCGCAATTCTAACAAGGTGGAGAATTGGGAAGAGAGATAAGGTAATATTTTGGAGGGAGGCTTGGGATGATAAGTGTGCATTTATATAAAATGATAATTTTAGGCCCTTTTTTCATATTTTGAGGAACAAAGGGGATGGATATATAGCTAAGGATTATATGGTGGTTAATGGGGTATAAGATGTGGGTCAAAATTATTCTCCCTTCCTTTGACATGGAAGGAACCTATAAGAAGTTGGAAGAGATAAATAAGAAATCACCCATTCCTTCAGGTAGTCTCTTGAGGAAAAGGTTATTTGTGATGAAGATAAATTGGGAAAGTAATGGTGAAGGAGGTGTATGCTCTTGTGGATCAGTAAAATAACAATGATCAATGAACAACAAAATAAAATCAATCACAATCAAACTAAATAACTCAATAAAGCTAAAGGAAATATACAATTTAAACAAAGAAAACCTACAATAAAAACCATTACACAATGTCCTTGCTTAGCTCCATTGTTCTTCAACTACACCTTGAAGAAAGGTGTTGCAGTTGCTCTTAGATTTTTAGCACAAAATCACTTAATGATAATACATATAGATTTCTTGCAAAGAGAGAGAGAGAGATAATGAATGAAGGAATGCTGAATTTATATATTTCATGTGATACCAATCAACGATTGAGATTGAATAGAGGATTAAGTAGATCAATGGATGATAATGCTTGAGAGGAATTGATTGTGAGAGGTGAAGAGTTAACTGATTGCATGATTTGAGCTAACTGACCATATGGAGTAGTTAAGAGAATTGATTGATTAGATAAGTACGAGTGACTATTAGTGAGATTAAATAGATTAGGTAGAAGATTGATTAGATAAGTATGAGTGACTATTAGTGAGATTGAATAGATTAGGTAGAAGATTGAATAGATTGAAGAGTGGACTAAAAGTGAGTGGAATTTAACTGATAAGGTAGAAAGTGCATGGATAAATTAATAAAAGAATTAAATAAATATATTATTTAATTCATGTGCAAATGAGAAAATAAATAAAATAATAATTTCATTTATTTTTAGAAGATAATGGAGAGATTAAATAAGTACAAATAATTATTTAATTATTGAGAATTAGAAGAGGTTAACTGGAAATGAATTAATTAAATAATTAGAATTTATTTAATCAATGTGCAAGAGAAGAACAATCAATGAATTAATTAAACAATTAAATTATTTAATTAATTTGGAGGAAAATGATAAATTAATGAATTAAATAAATAATTAAGAATTATTTAATTAAAATAGAAATGAAGGAAAAAAGGAGAGAACTGCCATCAATCCAATGAAATTCTAGATACTGAGTTTCTTCATGTTTCAATTCCACAAGAAAATGAATACCTTTACATGCTTCCTTTATTAATGCATGTATTCTCCAATTAGTTTGAGGCAAATTATATTCTATGCACAATTCATTCCAAAATTTTAAGGAACCATCTTTTGGTAAGTCATTGAAGCATTTAATTCCTTTGTGTGCCCAACTTTTAGCTAAGCAACCTTTAAGTAAAGTGAGGGTCTTTCCCTTGTGCTCAAGATTCCACCATATAGACTTGTGAGTGAAAACAATGTTATTATTGTTCTTGGTGAAGTGAAAATTTGTGACATTTTTCTTTAAGTATTTCGAGGCTTTTCAGATGCTTTTGAACACATTTGAGCTTGGAGGAGATATATGGAGCTTGCTACTAAGGAGATCACAAAAGGGGAGATATTTCCACGACTTAGCCTATTTGGGGACCACCATTTTATGTTGTTCCTTATGAGAACCTTCCATGGTTCCTCACCATCCAATGCTTTGATTTTCCATTTAGAGGCCAAAGCCATACCATGTAGTTTTAAGTATTTTAAACCAAGGCCCCCTTTTGCTTTATCAACACAACACCATTCCCACTTGATTGCATGCCTCTTCCTTTTTCCCTTACCATTAGACCAAAGGAATTACCTGATCCTTTTTTGGATTTCACTGAATTGGTAGCTGCTGAATAACCAAATTGAGGCAAACTAAAGGCTATAAGATGATAAAATATTTTGATAGACTTGCATCCTTCCATCTAAGGATAAATATTATTTGTTCCATCTTTTTATTTTCCTCTCAATTTTATCTTTATTCCATAACCACATGTCTTTTAGATTGGGGCTAACAACAAATGGGATACCTAGATATCTGATCTTCTTTTGAGGGCCTCCCCACAACAGGTTGTCTTTTTAACTAGTTAGGAAGGTTTTCTTCCCAATCCAAATGTTGGATTTGGCAAGAGCTATCTTAGCTCCCGAAGCTTTGCAAAAGATGCTAATATTTTTCATTAGAGTATCCAAATTATTCTCATCTAGCTTGACAAATATTGTAGTGTCATTTGCAAACTAGATGTTAATAAGATCCTTGTTGTCAGGTAGGGTTATGCCCTTGACACTTGGGGAGGAGAAATCATCCCTTAAAAGATAGTGGAGTACATCATAGGGAATCACAAATAATGTTGGGGCTAGGGGACACCCATGCCTTATTGATCTTTCCAACCCAAACTCATCTAGGAGGGATCCATTTACATCAACTTGTGATATTGCATCTTTAAATAGTGTACTGACCATGTTACAAAAGGCTTATGGGAATCCAAAAGCTTCAAGATTCAATCTTATAAAGGTCAATTACACCCTATCATAGGATTTTTCAAAGTCTAGGAGAAGCATTGCAGAGCCTTGGTTGGAGTGCCTCGCCCATTTCATCACCTCCCAACTAGTGATTAGGTTTCCCAATATATGTCTTCCTTTGATAAATCCAATTTGCGTGTTGTTGATGAAGGATGGTATGATGTCTACCAACCTTCTAGCTAGGACTTTTTCCAATATCTTGTATGAGACATTTAGAAGTGTGTCTGGACTTCAATTCTTAATCAGTGTTTTATCCTCTGAGTCCTTTGGAAGTAATTTGATGATCCCTTTGTTGATGTTGCTACCTAGTGAACCCCTCTTAAGGGTCTCATCCTATACTAGATATAGGTCACCATAGACCCAATCTATAAATGTTTTATAGAATTCTGCTGGAAATCCATTCACTTTGGGGGTTTTATCATTCTATAGAGACATAATTGCCTTCCTTATTTCTTCTTTTGAGATTTCTTTGCTAAGTTCAATTGCTTCTTTTTCCATAATCTTCTTAGGGATGAGTTGTTTAATGTAATTTCTAGCATTAGTAGTGTCTTCATTATATCCGTTTGAAGTGAAGAGGTCTTTGTAAAATTGGTGAAATTGCCTCCTTATATCCTCCTAGGGGGGTTCCTTCCACTCATATTTGATCAATTTGTTCTTTTATTTTATATCTCTAATGTATTTGAAGAAAAAAATAGTGCCTTTGTCTCCATTGTTCAACCAATTAAATTTGGACCTTGTTCTTAGCCCATGAATCCTATTTGCTTGAAGCCTCCTTAAGGAACTTTTGGCAATTTATAGTTCATTGTATAGTCCCTCATTTCCTGGATCTTCTTGCAAATCAGATTCTTCTTTTAACAAGTTTTCATGGAGGAGTACTTCCTCTCGCCTTCTATCCATGGCTCTTTTTTTCCCAATTGTTTGGAAGAGGATCCTCCATCCCATCACATTTAGGCCCCATTTATAAATTTCCCCTTTTCCATTGTGCATGCATTTGTTAATCTCCCTTAGGGAAATTATGGCCGCTCTATAGTCTTCATCATTTAAGAGCTTTGTGTTGAGGAGAAAACACTCACCTTTATTTCTTTCCTTTACCAAGTCTTTTTAAGGATAGCCCTTATCTTAATAGGGTGATGGTCAAATAAGGTTTAGGGGTGGAATTCCACCTTACAACCTTCCTTTATAGGCTCCACGATGAAATGGTCCTTGTTCACATAGAACTTGTACAACTGAAAATAAATCCTTCTTCCCCCTTTTGTGCATTACACCAAGTGTACCAGATGCTGGTACAATCCCTTTTCCATCCTTCTATAGGATCCACCATGTTTAGCTTTGATTTCATCCTTTGTCAAAAGTACCTTTCATTTCCTTTCCATTCCATATTAATACCCCCACATTTGTCTTTAGCTTGCTCTATCATGTTAAAGTACCCCCCAAAATCCATGGTATGTCCTATAGGTTGAGTAGCCAATTCCAAATAATTATTCTATCCTTGTACTCATTTGGAGCATAAATGGAACACATTCCAAAGATGGATTCCTTTTTTTTATGGTAACCTTGTCTACCCTATTGCAAAGGGAGGCACCAAATGCAATGACATATTGATCCCATTTTCTAGCCAATAGGATGGCAACATCACCTCTTCCTTTTTCATGTTCAGTGGCGTATTGTGTTGCATCACTCCAAATAAATTTTAAATTGGTCTCTAGGGTGAAGCCAACTTTCTTTACTTCCTAGATAAGAACCACATCCTTGTATTTCTTTATGTTAAGAAACCTTCTTACTATATGTTGTTTGTTAGGGGATTCCAACTCGCTGACATTCCATGACACACAATTAAGATTCATTAGAACCAACTTTTGGGAGGATCTCTTTTTCATTTCTAAAGTTTTCAAAGCATTTAGGCAATTTTCCCTCAGCTTCTACCCTTTTGGTAGTGGGCCCAGGAACAATCCCACTATTTTTCTTCCTTTTATCCTTGCTAATTTGAAAGCTCACCCTCCCCATAGGGATAATAGTTCCTTTTTCTTTTTTCTTGGACTTTTTAGGTTTCTTCAAAGGCTTATCTCTATAGACAACTTCCCTTTCTGTGGTTTCCTTGATAGCTAGAGCCCCTATATCTTTTGGAGACTCTTGGTTTGAATGTGTTGCTAAAACACCAAGAATTTTCATCTTGTTAGGTTTAAAACTTGATTCAATTGACATATTTTTGGGTTTCAAATCATTTATGCCATTTCTTGAATGGATTATGGTCATCTTTATTCTTTTTTTTTCAATAAACAACTTACTGCAATTCCTCAGGATATCAACATAATATTGTTCAAATAAGATTTCACAACCATTTTTTATGTAATGACTTCCAATCAATGCTAAATGCTATTTTTCCAATTTTCTACTAATATCGTGTTGAATGGTAGTATTTTGATTTTGAATTTCAAATTCATTTACCAATTTTTTCACCATAGATGGTGATTTAGTTTCAAAATTTTGAGGGTTCTCCTCTTTTTCCTCTTCTCGATTTGCAAAAATATCACTAGAGCATTCCTTGGGTTCTTGATTTTTGTATTTAATTACATATTCTTCACCTTCAGAAGATTCTTCATTTTTTTATTGCTTTTTTCATGCACAGTTTTTTGCATATTTTGCCTTATTTTTTCCATCACTAATTGCTAAGATTTCCTCCTTTCAAAGACTTTATTTTGGACCACTTCCTTTGAAGGATGGTGATTGTTGTTGTTTTTAATTTCATTGTTGTCTATGTTGTGGAATCCACCCCTACTAGGTACATATTTTAGAATTGTTTTTTTCCGTTTCCTTTATTAGAATTTTATATGATTTGATATTTCAACTTAAGCAACATTTAGGGTTGCATGGTCGGTCACCAAGGATGGTTCCTGAGGGATTGTTTCTCTAACCAGAGTAGTGCTTGGTTGCACCATTTCCATGCTATCGACTCTCTTAAGGGTCCCAATTTTTTGTGATTATGATAACACACTACTGTTAGTAGTATCAAATTTTCCATTTCCAACTTCCTTGCTCTTAGGAGACTTTTTCGAGGAAGAGTCAATTTCTACCCTCCCCTTGGTCAAGGTGGCATTAGTAGTTTTTTTTTGGATTAGGGGGAAATTTATTCACAAATACCTTCCCTTTTGCAAAGGTAGCATGCATTGATGCTGCCTAATACTTCTAAATCATAATTGATAGATCCTATGTTCAATTTAACCTCTATCCTCTCTAGAATTTCTATTCCAAGGTAAAGGGATACTAGAGCCCTAGCATCCGAATGTGGGAGAGTGGATTTAGTATCCTTTACCTGTTTCCATAGGGTTCCAAAATTAGATGAACAAATTTACAAACCCTAGGTGGTATTTTCTTTAAAACCACCCATCTAGGGCTCGAGAGAGGTGATACTTACTCATTTAAAGCCTTGGGCAACCATGCTAGGGCACATGAGATCATTTTTCCAATGTTCCAAAACTATTTTTTAGTCAATGTCTCTTGCATTTTCTGGTTCTTATGAAAGATAACAAATAACTCGCATTGGACCATTTTGTAATACAAATATTAAATCCCTATTTTTTCTCCCACACATAATCAACCATTTGTCCATGTATTTTCTAGCGAGGACCTTGAAAATGTCCACGACAACAAGAAAGATTGTTGCTTTTTTCAAACTATTATATTCCTCTAAAATGATTTTATTCAATTCAAAATTCATAACCAACACATCTTTTTTAGGGGAAGCCAGATGACACTTACCTTGTTCTTCGCTTCCCCCATCTTTGACATCTTCAAAGTGTTGCACAAGAAATTTTGCACTAGGCGGGAGGTTACTCCTTTCCCCAGCTACTATGTCTCTAAAAGAATTTGCTTGTAGATTGTCCTTATTATCTCCATTCGACCCAATTGACAAGGCATCAAAGGGTCCATATCCCCTTCCATAATTATATTTACACCCTTGTTTTATTTTTGCATGCATAAAGATAGAAAACCAGGAAAAACACACAACACACACATGCAAATCAAACAACTTGGTAGGAAAAATGAAAGTAAATTAGGGGCATTGATGGGTCCATACCACAAATTACAATCCTGTGAGGAGGAGGGCCGAGCCTCCTTTGTAGCCTCGTGCGAAACCCTAGACCAAAACCGTCCTACTTTTCCCATTTCACAACCGGTTTTAAAATATTTTTAATATCAGGAATAAATTTTATCTTGAGGTCTTGTTTGTGTTTTTTTAACATCATAGAAAGTTTTATTGTGGAAAATGGATATATGTAGCCAAGGTATGATAAACCAAGGTGACTTTGGTATCCTTTGCATGAAATACAACTCTACAAAAGGGAAAGATGCCCTCATTCATACTAGACATAATAGGACCTTGTCGAAATATGTGACGTAAATGATCTTAAAGCATGATTTTACTAGTGCAAAAATGTATTCAAATGAACTTATATGTCAAGTTTTCTTGGTGCTAGAAGTCATTCCAACACACACAAGGAATGCACCTGCCCCAATAATGTAACAAGAACATTCCACAAACACATCATATAAAATCAATGACCTTAACTCATTCCTTCTATAATAATTTTATGATATCCTTGAGTAGCATAAGAATGCGGTGAATGATCAATCAAGCAATAAAAATAATCATTGGCCAAACAAATCAACAACAATTAGCATTTCTTTCCAAAAGATATGTGTTCAAATTGGATAAAGCTTATTGTAGGAAGGATGCATCCATTAAGGCATGATAATTTGAATAAAGGTGGCTAAAGGTTGTTAGGAAACTAATCGGTAGGCAGTAGGCTAGCTTATCAATAGTATTTTGAAAGTTCGATGTTTATAGGTAATGCATGGTTTGTTTTGGCTTGAGTGTCATTTCTAGGAAATTAAATTTTTATGGATATGGTGGATGATGTTGTGTATGTTTGCCGGTTTATTGATGGAAGATGATGATGGAAATTATGATGGTAAAATGATTAGGGTGATGATTTTGATAGTGATGATGATAAAGGGATATGAATGTGTAGGAATATTGAATACCTCTTGAGATCTTGTCACTAGCCAAGATAAATTTGATTGATTTGATTTATGATAGTGATAATTTTGTTGATAAAAATAATGCAAGGATTTTGTTATTAATGATAAGAACAACATGATGATTGGGAATGATACATCCTGATGATGATTGGTTCAATAAAATGGATCAAGATTTGTAGCAAGGCTAGGAAAAAAATCTATTATATGGTTTAATATTATGCTGGATTGTAGGTGAGAGGAGAGTGATGGGGATTGTTTGGATTGTGGGTGATGGAGGAGATTTTTATGGAAAAAAATTATTCACGGAATGGTGGAAAATGCTCAAAAGTTTTTTTGTTATTTTTTTTGAGGATTGTTTGAATATGTGATTTTTTTTAGATTCTCAAAAGGTGTTTAGGTCACTAAGTGAGCTAGAAGACATATATCAATATTTATTCCAAAGCAATATGTAATCACATGCCCCCAATGTATAGCAATGTATGGCACTATGAATGGATGAATGGACTAGTGTGATGGAAATGGATATGTGAAGGATGGAGAGGATAGGAATTATGTAAATAGATCTAGGATAAGGAATTTTACTTCCAAGGACTATCTTGTAATAGGATAACATGTTTTACCCTAACTAATTGTTTGGATAGTGCTGTTTTTGATGGTATGACATGGGATAATATATGGTCAAAGGAAATGACCATGCCAAGATTTTTCCAAAATCATGTTTTGAAGTATATGCCTCTAGTCTTTGTCAAGATCAAGGTGGATAGGGAAGATGGATGAAAATGGAATGGATTGAATGGATAGTGGTGTTAGGATAAAATAACATGTTGCATGAGATAAGATGCTCCCAATTGGAATGGTATACATAGATAATTTTTTTTTCACATGATGCCCATGAATGGGTTTTCATCATGGGACTTGTCCAAAGAATCATAAAAATAGTTTTCACTATTGGGAAAAATATTTTTTTTCCTTTTTTTATCCTTTTTATTTTATTTTTTGTTTTGTATTTTTTGTTTTATTTTTGAACAATCATCAACTATGCAGGACCACTTGTTGGTGTTGATGTAGATGCTACAATCATAATGTGCCAATAATGTCCTACCTTGAGGAGTTGATTTTCCAAGATAAGGGCACTTGTATATATCCCATGTATGTTATTGTGATACTTGTTGATACTAGATTTGACTTTATCTAAATTTGCACATCATGATAGAGTGCCATTAGAGTCTTTATGATAAAGTGTTGATACTAAGACAGTGAATGCAAAATTTGGGTTTTTTTTTGGATTTTAGGCGGGATGTTGGATTTTGATGGGGGATGTAAGATGTGGATGAATTATTTGGTAGTTTGGATGGAGGAATTTTTATTTTCCAAACTTGGGATTATGGAAAATGGAGTGTAGATGTGATATTTTGAGTGTGTTTGGGACCTATGATTTTATACACCTTGCATATTGGTATTGAAGACTATTTTGAAGGAAGTGGACACTTTTGATTGATGGAAGGCCTTTTTTGAGGTGGCTCCATAGTTTCATTTACTATTGGATTTGGATTTGGATTAGATGCCTCACATGAGCCAATTTTCTTTGGGATCCATTTTGAATTTATATGTCCACTTTAAGTTTTTGATTTATTAGTTTCAAAAACTTGACTTTGATATTTTTCTTTGTAATGATTGTTATTTTTTTGGTACTAGTTAGTGGATTGAAGGAATGATGGTTTATTATGTGGATGGGATGATTGCTAGAAACTACCTTATTGTAAGGACTATTCATGACCCCTATTTTGATGTTTGTATTAGATGACATTTCCCTTGGTATCATGGAGGCACCACTATCATCCTTAGATTTATTTATCAATGAATAACCAAGTCCTTGATGTTTAAGATTGTCAAAAAATTGTATTGCCTCTAGAATACCTTGTTCATGAATGCCGAATCCTTTTCCTTTATATTGCATTCTTTGATAGATTCTATTTGCAATATGATATGTGTTGCTTTGATAACAAGATGATAACTCTTCTTTATGTTGTTGGGAATCATCAATGGTGGTTATCTTCTCATCAATATGGAAGCTTGCTTTTACAAAAGTGAGTAATCTAATTTGATAGGATACTAGTGCTTTCTCTATCTTCATGCTATTTGCTTCATCATTTTGTGGGATGTTGATAAGATCCATAGTAACTTGTTGATCAATATTATTAACATGATTTTGAGGACTAAGTAACTTAGCTTGTTTCTTAAAATATGTTGCTTCCTCAAAGTTGATATAAAAAACCTCTTCATAGTCACTTGCTGGAATAACATCACGGAGTTTCGTGAACTTTGCTATTGCTTCATTATTTTTAAATATGTATAGAGAGAAAGACTCTTGTTCTGGATGAATAAGGGAGAGATCACTTATGTGTCTAGTGGAAGCAAGTGTATCATCTGTGGAAGTGAAGGTTATTAGAATATGATGTGGTCAACTTTAGGTTTGAGATCGTGGATGGAATGAAAAGGGATGATGTGATCATTATTAAATTCTAGAGAGATGAGATCTTGATAAATGATAGGATTAGATTGGAGGATTTGGGTAACTTGATCTTGATTCATTTCAAAGCTATCTTGTTTATGCTTTCGATTATGTTATTGAAATAGATCTAATTATAATAATGGGGTATGAATAAGGGACTCTTGGATAGCCTCAATATGTTGGCATGGTGGTAATGGATTCTGAATAGGAATCTTTAGAGTAGGCATAATGGTATTTGGTATAGGATTTCATAATCATAGATTTGACTTGTATCAAATTGTGGATTATCTTAGAGTTCATGATTATCTATCATGGACAACCCTTGGGGAAAATCCTAAAAGGTTTCGAGGATGGTGTGGATTGATGTTGCAAAGGTTTCGAGGATGAAGGATTGGAAGGAGAGATGTAGGAATCTTGTGGGAAAGCTTCTTCAAGATGACCTATTATGAAGTCAAATGAGGCAGATATGTTATGGCTAGGACTAATACAATTATTTTGAGATGAGCCATTGAAAAATATAGATGGATGGTTTTGATCATGCTTGGGAAAAATATCTTGATATATGCTTGATTTATCATTATGTGAGCTATGGGTATTGTTGATGTGATTATTTTAGATGAATTGTTGGGATGATATTCAACATTGATGTCACCTTGGTCAATAAAATTATGAATGATATTTTTCAATTTTATACAATCAAGGGTCTTATGTCCTTTGGCCCCACGATACTCACATAAGTCTGTGTCTTTCCACTATACAGGTTTGATTTGAGGCTCATATTTTTTTGACTTATGGGAGTATTATTAAGTTTTATTAAATCAACTTTCAAAGCACTGAATAAATAGGCTCTCCCAAAGGAGTATATTTTCGTTGTGTGGTATTATTATGTCTAGGAAAACCCATTTGTGAGTTGGTTTGAACAATTGGAAATATTTGAGTATTAGATGGTGATTGTATACTTAATGTAGGTTGAGAATTTTGGGCCATTTTGGCATCAACTACACCATTATTGAACACATTTTTATTTTTGAACCAAAAATGAGTTTTGTCATTGGATGAACTTGCGTTATCTTTGTTATTTTTCTATATCTTTACAAGTCGTTTAGCTATGAGGGATTTCTTGATAGTATGTCCTTTCTCTATGGTTTCATCAAAATTGTTGGAACATTGAACTTGTAAGTGGAATCCTATCTCCAAATTTAAAATTGGTAGGAACATTTGGACCAATTGTTTTTTTGGTACATGGCATGGATATTTATTGGCTAAGTTCCTCCAATGCTGTAGGAAGGAGGCGAAATATGCTCCATTATTTTGTTTGGTATTCATAGGTATATCATGGATATTTCATGTTCAATATTATACAAGAAATGTGAAATAAAATTCTTTGATAGTTCTTGAAAGGTTCTAATTCCATGTTGGAGATGAGAAAACCATTCCATAGCTTGTCCTCCTAAAATTTGTGGAAAGAGGTGCATAAGATAGGTATTGGTGTAAGCCACCTTTAAACAAGATATATAGAATCATTTGATATATTCTTGAGGATCTCCCTTTCCCTTGCATTTTTCAAAATTTGGCATTTAGAAACTATGAGGAAAGGGTGGAATTGGTATTGTTCTATTGAAGGGGTAAGGACATATGTCTTCTAATGTGTAACTTCTCTTTGTTGATCTTGTTTGAATATTTGAGATTTGTTGCTGCAAGTATTGAATTTGTTGAGACAAATCATTTAGATGTGTGAAAGTGGGTATGTTGATGGGATTGTAGTTGTATATGTGATGAGTGGATGATTGACCTTGGGGAAAGTTCAATTGTGGGTTGTTTTGCAGAATTTATGTTTTATGTTGTGGAGTGCAAGTGTTTGTCGATATGTTTGATATAGGAAATGGGTTTGATGATGCAAATTATTGTTGAGATGTTATGATTTTTTGAGGTGGATTGTGTGAGAAGATGTTTTGATTAGTTGGGATGATGTTTTAGTTTTGAAGAATGTGATTTGAGGTGATAATGTTTTGAGGTTGCGAGATGATGTTGTAATTTTGTGGGATGAAGTTTTGATTTTGAGGAGTGTAGAAATTTGTGTACATGTTGGATGTAGGTACTTGTGAGGTGTAGGATTCATGTGAAGATGTTAGTGGATTAGTAATTGGAATGGAATTGATAGTATTGTCATGTGAAGTGTTTTGTGGTATGGATGTATGGTTTTGTGGGATAGTGTTTTAATTTTGAGGCATGCAAGTAGTTGTGTGTATGTTGGATGTATGTGTTTGTGAGATGTAGGATGTATGTGAAAATGTTTGTGAATTAGTCATTATAATGGAAATGATAGTGTTGTCATGTGAAGTGTTTTGTTGGTATAATGGATTAGTGATTTGTAAAGTGTATGGTGGAAGTTGGGTGTTTACCAGAGGTATAGATACCTGGCTGAGTTTGTTGGTATTATTGATTGCAAAATGGTGGTGGATTTTTTTTGGGACATGGTATTGGAAGATTGTGTGAAAGGGTTTACCTGTTGTTGAATAGAAGTGTTGATAGGTGGTTGTATGAAAGGATTATCTTGTTGTGAAATGGTAATGGAACTTGTTTTTGCCAAGGTTTGTGTTGAGGTAGTGTTGGTGATGTCTTAGATGAGTGTGGTATCAAATGGGGATGGTAACTTAGCTCATTGTTATGCTCGCAATAGGAAGTATTGATCAAGATTTGTTGTAAAAAGGGTAGGGATTTTTTTAGTGGTGAATCTTCGCCAATTGGCAAATATTACATATCGGCCAAGTTGAAATTGGTGAATAAATCTCACCCAATAGGTGGCCAAATCATTCGGATTTACGGTTTATCAGTCCAATGCATTTCCATTCACCATCGATTTATTTTATGAGGCATATTTAAGTAATAATTTCACCATAAAAAACTACACGTTTCAAATGGACCGATTAATATTTTCACTTGGAATCTCAAAAGCATCTATTAAATCACCTACATATTCACCAATACTAGTAAAACAACATTGTGTATCAGGACCCATTTCCCCAATTAAAATTTACAAATAGTTGCCTATGAGAACCCATTTCACCAATAACATTAAAAAATAATTACATTTGAGGACACATTGCACTAATTTATGTGAAACCTCCATGCTAATCGTAGGGCCATAATCGCCTTGAAAATTACAATGTATGTGTTCTGCCAAGGTTTGATTCACCCAACACTTAAATGTATCATTGTTTAATCACATAAGGTTTGTTAATTTTTTTAATATACCATTTAAAAATATTGTGGAATTCACCAAATATGGATTGATATAAATACAATCGAAACTGTCATTTATTCTTACACATTTTGTTCAGTTCTGAACTTGTTAGCTCTTGATTCAGAAGTTGAACTTCGAACCTTGAAGTTGATTGTAGGCAAGTTACAAACTTGCAACACAGGCATTCCTGCATTAACAAATAGTAAGTGAGTGAAAATTTAAACTTAAAGGTGAGTGATCATTTATTCATAGTGTTATAAGATTTCTTTATCTCTTTTCCATTCTTGCTTCAAACTTAAAGATGATATTCAGTAGGGAATGGGTTCTATATTCTATGTCCTTAAATAAGAAGACATTTTTTTCCAACTTTTATTCAAATTTTGAAGTGAGAGATCAAGATGTCGAGCAATAAATAGGCAAAGGATCGGACCTTGCATTTAAGTAAGAAAAAAAAAGAAAAGAATATATATATCTATATAATGGATTTTAAATTCATGATATATTTACTAAACATTAATATCTAAATTCATGATGTATTTACCAAACTCATTATTTAAATTTATAAAGTATTTATATTCATTATTTAAATTTATTAAATATTTACTTTTATACTTACCCGCAGATTCCTCTTGCCTTCTGGCCATGATCCTTGGTGATCAGATTTTACTTTTTAGAGAATATCAAATGATTCTGTCCCACTTTATTCTTGTCCCCTTCCATGCCCCTCTCCTTCTTACCTTACCTCACGTTGGAGAAGAGATGTGAGTGCATGGAGGGTTGTGTTCTTTGGAGGGACATTACTTTTGCTACCATTTAATTATAATTTGTATTTCCTTCCTTCAAGCACTGCATTTTAGACACCTTAATTGGTGCCCCTCCCACATTTTAATATCCTTCTTTAATATCAATATTATCTTCTTTTTTAAATATTGATTGCTGCTCTTCACATAGAAGTTAATCGCTTCCCTTTATCCTTTATATATATTATCTTTAATTTACTCTTATTTTTGGTAGAGGTCGGCCTTAGTGCAAATTATTTTAGATTTATATATTATTTTATATTTGTGTATTTATTTCTATATTTTTATATAATATTAATATTTAAATCGTTTGATATTTATATTGTTAGATATTATAATTATAATAATATTGAATTGCTATGATATATATAATAATTATAATAATATCAATTGTTAATATTTATTTTGCATTGTTGATATTAATATTATTATATTCGATAATTATAATTATACTATTATCTCATGATAATTATAATTATGATAATAATAAATCGCTAATATTCCTTTTTGTATATTTTAATATGTATTTTATATTTCAACGTTTTATATCTCTGTGTCACAATTCCAGGAACATGACAGAGTGGGAGGCCATAAAAATGCCCAAAATGTAGAGTTACCATACAATATTACTTTGGAATTGACAATGCCCCTGATCCATCAGATCAAGATGGAGCTACATCATCAACTCTTCCACCAAATATTAATGAAGGCATTCACAATACCTCATCGCCACCGGAAGGTGGGATTGTCATTGAGTTAAATAAGTCAAATGAGGATGGCAATATCATAGAAGATGTTCTAAGGGATACCCTGGTTAGCCAGAATGAGATAATTGACTTGGATGAAAATTTTGGGTCCGTAGATGATGTTGGTAGCAAGAAATGAAAAGGAAAATAAAAAATGGGGCACAAATGGGAAATGACAAGGAATTTTCAGCTTGATTGGGTGTCAAAGTACCCATTCATTGAACTAGTGGAGAAAGCAAATAGAGATGAACCTCCAACAAAATGCAAGTGTATGATTTGTAGTTGGAAATGTAAAAAAGACAAGAAGTTGTAGCTAAAGCTTGACACTATAGAAAAGCATATTGGTAAATTTTATGAAAAATAAATCATAGATGGAAAGGAACAATCAGCAGTATGATGGAAATCAAAGGAAGAATGTCTTCATGTTAAGTATGCCGTAGAATATGAAGAGCATAAGCAAAGAATGTCAAAGCTTGCTACATGTGGAGGTACAATTGAGGCTCAATTTGGAAAAGTAATGAAAGGAGCACAACTGGAAAAAGTTGTTCAGATGAGTGTTGTTTTTCATGTTTTGTCCAAAGGGCATCCTATGACAGATTACCCAGAATATTTTAATTTATTCTTTTTTGGGTGTTCCTAACTTTCCTAGTGCATATTGGTTAGTAAATGTTGGATGGGAATGAGTAAGTTGTCTTGCTATAGTGGAGAAGTAAGATTTAAAGGAGAAAGTAAAAGAGTCAAACTTCATTGCATTATCTTTAGATGAAGTTACTATGGTAGATAATACTTCTTGGGTTTGTATGCATGTGTATATTATAAAACAACATGTCTTCCAAACTCATCTTCTCTATGTTCTAAAATGAAGGATAGTTCAACACCACAAAATCTATTTGAACTAGTAAATAAATATTTGAATGAAATTGGAGGTATGGATGACTTGACAATTACCAAAAAGTTGGTGTTTGTAGGAGCTGAAAGAGCTACAGTAATGCAAGATCACATGACCGATGTTTGCACAAAGTTACAAACTACTTGTGCACCATACATGTTTGGAATTCACTGCATGGACCACATAATGAATTTAGCATTTAGAATTGTAAGCAAGTATCCTACAGTATCAAAAGTTGAAAATCTAGCCCGTGAGCTCTACATATACTTCTGCCAAAGTCCCAAATGTTTCACATAATTTCAAAATTTTGTTGAGGGAATAACAACAAGAAACAATATTCTTAAGGATGTTGATACTATATGGATCTCCTTGCATGGACCAATGAAGTTAGTGTTCAAAGGTTGCAATATATACTTAATATAATGTTGAAGGAACATAATAATCTCATGGAAGCTTACAACCAGTAGTAGGTATTATTGGCTCAAAAAACATCACTTCTTGAAAGTGTGCAGGAAGTAGACTCCTCTTCTACAACCCCCCTGCTCATGTGATGATTGAAAACATAGAGCTTAAAGAAAAGATTCAAATGTTGGAAGAGAAGTTGAAGAATTCTTAGCAGAATCAACAAAAGTAGAATGTGTACATTGCAATGTGCATCCTGGAGCACAGACTGTCTAAAATCTTAAGAAGGTTGGAAAATACCCATGTGTCATATCTGAATTTGACAAATGTCATTACTAGAGTAAGTGGGGATCAAGAGCAGTTCAAATGTATATTTGAACAATGGAATCCTAGATTTTCATCTTTGGAAGGTATGCATAAGGGATTTGTAAACACATCTGATGCCCCACTTAGTATCTATCTTACTTTTGAGATTGTCAAGATGTCACAAAATCATAAAGGGTATTTAGAAAGTATAATTGAATATGCATGAGCAAGAATGAACTCTTTCATAAGTGTTGAAAAAAGGGTTGTACCCTTCCTTTTAGAAGATAATGGGGAGTTGAAGAACCTAGAGAAATGGAAAGATAGTTTCAATTTGTAATCCCCACACTCCTCCCTCTGATTTGCAAAGACGAAAAAAATCTTGATTTAAATCAGCTTGATTCCTATTCAGACAGGATGGTCGATGCAGAAAAAAAGATGGAATTTTTTTGTAGAAAGGCCATGCTTTACTTGATGCCAAGTATCATCAAAATTTGAAGAATTCAAAAAAGCTCTTAGCTCATGACTAGCCTTCTGAGGATATGTTTAAGGCATGGAATGAAAAGTATAATTTTTTACCTGACCTCTGAGTGGATCCATGCTTTTATTCCTATGCCTCATGTCTAAGAATGAAAGTGTTATGATTTTTTTATCTTTCATCTCATTCTCTATAAGTTATTTTTGCACAGTTTAAGCTATTTGATAGCACATATGGGAAATGTTATAATTTTGATTTGTAGTAACAAAAGATGACTATCAATCTATCTTGAATATCAATCTATCTTGCTCTCCAATATTGTATTCACTATCTTTTGGCTCAAAATAATCAAGGGCTATTTATAAGTTGTCATATCACATCATGTGTTTATGTTATGGATGTTGAACTGTTAGCTTCTATTCAAGGAATGAATTAATTTATTCCTTTCAGTTATTTATAAAAAATTGTGTGAATCGCAATGCAATAGGAATTTATTAGTGTGATAAGTGTTGTTCTTTGCTTGGTTTCTCATTGTAAGGCGGTGAGGTTCTAAGAAGCCATGACTATGAGTTGGTCTGTTGTAGGAGTATATTTCATTTTCTAACTCAGTTGCAGATAAGGCACTGATCAAAATGATTCATAAACTATGAAAAATGATGCATAATCGGATATCAAATTCAATATCATGGAATACAATATAAAATATCATCAACTATAGTTTGGAATATGATTCATAAAGTGAAATGATTCACAATTTCATGGAATACAATATAAAATATCAACTATAGTTTGGAATATGATTCATGAAATGTAGTATAACTATAAATACCTAAAAACTGCTAATTCACTTCCATTTTCCAAATCAAGTTAGGGTCATCAAACTAATGTTCAACATGAGATAAAGTAAAAGAGTCATTTTGATTCTGAGTCTAGTCTTCATTTTCTTCGCATTGCATCTAAAATTCAATATTCATTGTGTCACTGTTGTTTATCCAACTGCCAATGCCACCGCTACCAGCGTTTGAATTGTTACACAACCCTCTTCTTTCACATATGGACTTCCATATTGTGAGTTCCCTTTCAAAAGTAAATTTTTTGACATTATACATAGTTCCAAACACTCTCTCATCCTCCACCAACCTCAATATCATTGTTTGACATAAATTAGCAAGTTTGAAATATTCTGATATTGAACCACGTAATATTTCACTCTGTCCTAAGGTTGTCCAAGCCTTTTTTATTGATCTCACTTCCATGGGATTCTCCATGGAATCAAACTGGTCCATCATACCTCTTGAAAAATGCTTACATTGTTCTCTAAGCTTATCTCCATTTATAATTTCTTCTATTGTTTGTTCATTGTATTGTACACTTTTCAAAAAGTGTTTGACCAAGATAATTACTTTATCATGAAAATAGCTTGGGCTATCTCGGTTGCCTCGAATCCAAAATTGAGGATACACAATAGACATGGCTTCAATTATTTCATCTCGAGGGAATCATTGATAAATCTTTGTGGAAAGTGATTTTTCAATTTCCTTTAAATTATCACTAACAAATTTAACAATTTCATTAAAAGCTTCCTTTGTAACAAGTACTTCTCTAATAGAGTGCCCGACTGTCGTACAATGGTGCATTGGTATCTCAAATCCACGTACACAGACACATAAGTGACCGCTTGCATTAAACTATAAATAATTTTTCAGGATGATTCAAATCTATAATTTTTTTCCAACTTAAATTTTTTGGGTTTTTAGAAGTTAGATCTAGATATAGATGATCAAGGGCCATGCATGCCATTCTACATAGTTTGGTATATTCATAGATATACATAGTTCTTTCTTGGGCTTTCTTCGCAAGATTGTTCATTTCATCCACCATGGGTAGAAGACTAGCTAAAGTCAATAGTGTCTATATATCGCTTAACCTATGTAAGAGGTTAGGAGATTTGTCTACTATGTTGCGATGCTCGTACATTACTCCAATCAAGGATCGATATTCTAAAAGAAATCGTTGCGCCTAAACTTGGTAACATATACCACTACTACAATAGCTTCAGGGGAAGAATTGTCAGACATCCTCTTTACAATCAAGCTCCCTTTGATACCCTTACCCTTCGATGCTTTAGCAATCACATGCTTTTCTATAGTTGAGGCAAGGGCCTAGATTGCAAGGGCTTCCCAATGTTCGTTGAACCTTGATCCTGACAATGCCATCTCTGCTTCCTCTTCTGTGGAGAAAACTTATCATTCTTGTTTCCTAATAGTATTAAAGACAATTACAGAAGCAATGTCCCATTCAGGGAGTAGTAGCAACATACTTTCTTGCACCATTCTTCTCCCTTCGTCAGGCATAATGTTTTTTGACTCAAAATTCATTTCTTCCCTATCTTTGTAGCTACTTCATCATATATTTCTCTAGGAACATTTTCTTGTGCCAACTAAAGTCTTTTAAGTTAATCCTCCCTCTTTGATCTCAAAACAAACTCTTTAAACTCCTGATATTTTATAAACTCATCATCAAACATGAATTGTGAACATGCCAATTCCCTCACATCATTGAGGTTATCTCTCCCCATAGCCACGTCCAACCTGAACCTTTGCTGAAGAAGGCCAATAATATTTTTTCATGGGGGGATGGCATATATTGCCGAATTTCACCCATGGTGATATGAACATCTTCACTTTCATTTGGATTGATGGGATTGCCAACCAACAATGGCGGTTGCTCAATTTTCATCCTCTTTTGTGGTTACTCTCTTGGGGGAGAATAAGAATCCACACTGATTGTTTGAGGGGAAGGAGAGGGAGTGACCTTTGGTGGGTTTGATTTCACATTTTCTCTAATAAAAGGCCCCTGGGTTAGGGGCCTTCTGATAGCGAGGTCAGTTCTAGGCCACTTTGCTAGTTTCTCTTCTAGGATAGGGGCCTTACTTACAACTTTGTCAAAATTATTCAACACCACCTTAATCCTGGAAATTGGGTCAAAAATATCAAAAAATGCTCCATGATAATCTTTATCATTCTTTATCCTTGCAACCTATGACTTGTTGAATGCAAAGAATTTCACCTTTCTATTTTTTTACCTCAGATTCATCCTTGCAATTTCTTATGACATGTTCATTTAAATCAACCTGATGGAAAAAAATCATACCTTATGAGCCTTTTCCTGACCTCCTATATGAAACCTTTAGGGTCAAAATCCCTGAAATTTAATTGAGATAACATGTATTCCCCAAGCATTTTTGTCAGCTTATCTAAGCCCTCTAGTAAAAGTGAAATCTGAAAAGGCAGTAACATAAGATAAAAAAGACCCTTTCTTTTGTTTTCCTAAATGAAACTGATCAATCCCATTCAATTGCCACATAATTTCCATGAATACCAACTTGGTGACACAATCTAGGTGGCACATGGGGGCCTTTAGGGCACCCATATATTCTAATAACAATTGAGTTGTCATTGAGGTAAAATTCTCCCTAGTTATGTTGTACTCCTAACTCCAGCGTCCTCTTTTTGGGCCTAAGGAAATCCAAAATTTCCTTATATGATATGACTCCAAGTAGACCCTCACCCAACCTTTCCATGAATTTTCTTACAAAGCAATTCTAAAAGAAAATATAGTTAGACTCGTTACAATGTTTGTCCAAAATATGGGTCCAACTTTGCACTAGGAGATCGTTGCCCTCTTTATCTTTCATGTTCAGTTGTTAAAATATACTGAAATGATCTTTCCCTTTGTACAAAATCATATGGTAAAGGATAGAATACCACATGAAATTCATCTCTGGCTCCTTACCACTTTTCCTTCTCTTAATGTCCACCAACTGATTGTGAATAGCCTTAGCTAAAAAGCTGGCATAGTCAAAGTCACTATTGAAAAAAACATGTTGTATATCAACAACCATATAAATAAGAGGTGTCTCCATTTTTGACCCTACATCTTCTCCCAACACTTGGCATAATTCCCAATATGTTCTTCTAAAATAGTCTTAAAAAAATTGACATCAAAAGGCTCATGTTCAACATGAAGGATTCTCAATGACTTTCCATAGAAGCTTTTATGCCTAAACCTAGGGAGCCATTTCACTCTGAAGCTATTTTTGTCTTGCTTATATTTTATTTTGAAAGAAGCAAGGTCTATAACCTTATTTGCAACCACATTGAGTCTAAAATCCTCACAAATAAACTCCCTGGTTATATCCATTACGACACTTCCATCCAATGCCCTAATTACTCTTATATTTTCATCATACCTAGAAGCAAGGCATCTGATGAGTTCCAAATTTATAAAGACATTAGGAACAACTAGCTTTCCCAAATCATAGGTCCATGCATTAGAGACAAGGGAATGACAGTTTCTTTTTCCATAATATTGTAGGAACAATTCCCACCCAGTGACTGTGTCATCCTGGTACTTCAACTCAACATCTTTGCAATTTTTGGCTATGTCTAGGGTTGAGGTTACATTGATGTTGAGGCCTTTTAGAGGAACCTGTCAACTAGGCCAAAATATCGTCCTCAAAGGGTCTTTTAGATGTAGAGCTAGAAGGTTGGGTGTTTGACCAACTCATAATTCCAAAATGATTTAAAACTGATTTCTACAGTATTTTGCAACAGAGTTTACAGACTTGATTAGGAGCTTCAAGAATAACTATGGTGAATTTTTCCAAGAAGGGTGTACCTATTTTTTCATTTAGTTCAAGTTGATGTGGAATGGACGCACCTCTATAGTTTTTGCTACTATGCCAGACCAAACAAATGAACAAAAAATTTATGAAGGAAATTATGAGCCATCATCCATGACATCCGACATTACTTCTTGTTCACACGAGTGTAGTTCATTCATCTACTCATTTATCGATTTTGAACGTGGGCCGTCCATCTAGAAAATGACATACAAATCTAAAATTTCAATGATGAGTGAAGCCTTTATTTTCTTGAAAAGGATGCAATCATCCCCTCTGTCCAACAAAATTCTCCCACTTCCCACATGAGAATATCGTCACACAATGTCCTTCCACGGTCCACAACCAAGAAAAGGATATTATGCTATGGGCTTGTAGACTTGCAGAATCCTTTATCTTCTGCCATGTAATGAACATTAAATAATAAAATTACAAAAAATTAAAGGTTTTGATTTTATATTTGATATTAAAGGGGCACTTCCTAGCAAAAGGGGACACAAGACTCATGACATCGATACCCATAAGTTATAACTTAAAGACCAGTAAAAAGTGAATGATGTCAACAACAAAACATAAGAATGCCATGGTTTTAGGATAATAGGGTTTGAGAAAGCCCTAGGTCGCATACCTAACAACCCTAATTTAACTAGTTGAGGATTACCAAGAGTTGTACACCAGGGTTTTAGGATAATAGGGTTTTAGAAAGCCCTAGGTTGCAGACCTAAAAACCCTAATTTAACTAGTTGAAGATTACCAAGAATTTTACACTAGGGTTTTAGGATAAAGGGTTTTAGAAATCCCTAGGTTGCAGACCTAACAACCTTAATTTAACCAATTGAGGATTACCAAGATTCAAGAATTTTATATTTCAAACTGTAGTTAATATTTTATATTGTATTCCTTGAAATTATGCATCAAATTGAATAAATTAACATATTAATAATTTCATATTTTGATTGTGTTAAATATGTACTCAGTGATTCATCACTCAACTGAATGCTTAATAACATATTAACAACAATAGCATATACAACAATGAACATCAACAATCATTTAATGTGTATCTAGTAGTTGAAACCAAAGTTTTTCTTTAATTGATAAAATAAATAATATAGATAATTGAACATCAACACATTACTGAATTTGAGTTTTCTATTGATTTTTAAATGAAGGAATACATAGAGGCAATGCAAAATATTGCTCAAAGACAACTCTGCATGGAGCCGGGTTGGAACTTGGAAACTCATATTATTAATATCAAATCATTCTATCAGCTTTTGTAGCAACTTCTATTGTTCAAGTGATGGAATTGTCATTTGTTCTAATTGATATTGTCTGACTTGAAAATTTTCTAACAATGTATGATTGAATTTGGATCTTGAATTGAATGTTCTAGTCAAAGTTACATTCAAGGTTATCAATGGTTTGATGGAATCCAAATAGTTTGCCTCATCTAGGTTCTGAGGAAATTGGTCCAAATCAATCTTCCTTGCACCCTCCATCTTATTTCTAAAACCATCCTTTCCAATGAATCACTCATTTATGTCAAAATATTTTGGAAAACCAAGATTTGTCATGTTCCTTACCTTTTCATCTAGCTTCTTCATCTTTGTTGCAGCCAGATTCACAAATTCTGTTGTTTCACACATTCTTGAACACTTTTGAATGATAGATGACACTTTCATTAAGGCTTCAATCCGATTATTAATCCCTTTTGATTTCAAATCATTGACACTGGCTTTGTAGACTATTTGTTGAACTTGATTTACAGATTTCTTTACTACCAACACATTTTTTTTGTCCATTAAATATTTGTTGAGCTTCTTATAATGTAGTCTCATAGCATCAATCAATTGAAACAATTAAAAAAAATGATCAATCCTCTGTGTTATTTCCTCCCAGATCTTTTGTTTCATATGCCTCATTTTTTCTCTACAAAATGCAATTAACTTATTTTAACAAGAGTCTATTTCATTTTTTGCTTCCATTAGCTTTGGTGGCAATCTTTCATTTTTTTTCTCTTTCTCCAATTTTTGTTCCCACTGTTCATTTTCTTTCCCAATGCTTTGTCATAATTTTTTTGAAGTGAATTTTTCCTCATCATATTTATTTTTGCTCTCATCTAACCTTTGCTTCGGTTCATTCAATTCCACCTTTTTTTGTGTGATCCTTAATGTTTATCCTATTCTAGAGATGCAAAACAACTATTATGCAATAAATAAAAACACAAGGGACACCTCAAAGATTAGCCTAAGGAATTGATAACACAAAGAAATAAGATAAAATAAGATAGCAAATGATTATACCTTCTTTGTGTTGTTGAAATCCCTTGTTTGGCCCTTGATTTTTGAATTCTTGTATGCTCCTTGGATGACTATGGAAATGGCTAGATGAAAGATTGACAATATGATTAGATGCAAGTGTTAATGGCTAAATGACTTGACTAAATGGCTAAAATAATGCTTGCAAATTGAGTGAGCAATTTGGTACCATAAGGGTGCAATTGGCTAAGTGTTCTTAAAATGCATTAGAAGAGGGGGTATTTATAGAAGAATTTGAACTCTCTAGAGAATTCAACGGTTGAGATTAAGCCACTAAGGCCAAGATGAAGGGCCATGGTGAGTTGAGGACTCACAAGCCCTTACATCTTGATATGTGGAGGGTGAAGTGGCCTAGGATGTGATGATGTGTAAGTGAGGTGCCAGGAAGGTACATGATGTGGAGGAAGGACAAGTACCTTGTAAGTACCTTGGGGGATGAGAAGATTTCCTCAAAAAGGAACTTTTTGTCCCCAAATGAGAGTGAAAATGACATTTGAGGAATTTTAGAATTCCTCAAAAATATCCATGGGGAATGAGAAAGTAGTTGGAGAAATAAATGTGAATTAAAAATTCACATGCCTGGAAAAATCTAATGGATAAGAGAAGGTTTCCAAAAAGGTGGGGATTTGCCACATGTAAGTGATGTGACAAGTCCAATGTTCTAGAAGTTGCATGGGGATAAGGTAAGCGTTGGAAGGATAAAATGTGAATTAAAAATTCACATGGGGAAGAGAGGGATCTAGGGTGAATAAATGTGAATTAAAAATTCACATTGGAAAGAGGGTCAATGCTAAGAAAGGAAAATGAAAAGGTTGACTAAAAAGACATGCTAAATGTGGCTAATGACTTTGATTAAGGTTGTGCAAACATATGATTAAGAAAATTAACAGGGGAATAGAAGCAAGTGGCAAAAGTTCGAGGATGTGACATTAATCCCTGATTAAGGGTGTGCACATATTAATCATGAATTAATTAAATTAATCCAGATTAGAAGAGGATTATAGAGGATGTGACAAGGAGAGAAAAAAAGAAGAATTAAAAAATTGATTTTAAAAGACTCAATGACTAAATTAAATAAATTGATATATTTATTTAATTTAGAGAAGCAAAGGGGATAAGGTAAAGTATTTAATTTTTCAATTAAACACTTTAGGAACCTTAGGAAGAAAATGAAATATTAATTAAATCAATTATTTAATTAATATAGACGAAATAGATGAATGGAGTAGACAAGTTTGACCATATGGAAGTAGTCAAATTTAGATGCCTACACTTTGCCCCTCTTTGAAATATTGTTAGAATAACAATGTTTCGAAGAAAAGAAAATGTAGATGACTCTTATAGAGGAAGCGACCAGAAAATGATGCCCCATCATGGGGAAAGGTACATGAGCTGCCCAATAGAGGGGGAATGGATGAAAATGCCCCAATCTTGCAAGAGAATGACCATGACAGAGGAAATAGAGAAAGGGATAGGGTATGCCCCCTCGAGAGGGCGACTGGGGAAGAAAAGGGGGTCCCAAGTGACTTATCGATAGGAGGAAATGAAGGGTATGGTTGGAAAGAGCTTGAAAAACTGAGCAGGTTTTACTTTTGAATGGAGTCAAATGGACATACGGTTTGCGAATGGTGGCCCCGAGAAGTTAGGGGATTAGTTGGAGGAGAAAAAAGGGTAAATAAAAGGTAAAAAAAAACCCTTATTTTAAAAAGGTGGGAAAAGTAATATAAGGTAATTTTGGAAATTACCTCACCTCATTTGCATTGTAGCAGTTGAGAGAAGAGGAGAGGAGAGGAAGAGGATGAAGAGCAATGATGTCGAAGGATTACGATTCAGACATCATCCACCGGGCAGACGAGGTGCAGAGATTCTACACCCATTGTGCAGTGCCCCACTAGGTTAGCAACAAAACCCCTCTTGTGTATTTTAATATTTTTAATACATTTTTAAGTTTTTACACACAAAAAAAAAAAGGGTTTTGTTTTTGGGATAGGAAGGAAAAATGGGTATGGGTTAGAATTTTATTTTGTAAGATCGGGTAGACGAATGCTGGGGTGTTGGAGGGGGGGGGGTTGGTAGTGTCTTGGGAGGGGAAAATTCGCCCCACTGTGGAGTGACGCTGCCTCAGATTGGGAGGGTTCGCCCTGCGAGCGGGATGGAGCTGCCTCACAAGCGGGGGCATATATGCCCTGGCTCGGGGTAGGTTTTCCTCGACCCAGGGCGTATCTGCCCCACTGTAGGTGGGCTGCCAACTGACTAGGGTAGGTCCGCCTCGGTCCAGGGTGAAGCGAGGAGGGAGGGGGAGAGACAAATGGAGAAGTAAAAAGAGGAAGAAAAAGACGATGTCCCAGGGCCGAGAAGTAAACTGACAGTGGGATTATTATGGATGCAGAGATTCGAGCGATTATAGACACATGAGCGGCGTTTAGAGGTACTGGCGGTGACTAGTGCGGCCATGACTGGAGTATACCACACAACATTGGAGCATGTGGGATTATTACATTGTTTACATTTTCTGATGATGAGGGCCCATCGGGTGATGTTGATGGCACTAATAGAGAGATGGAGTTCCACGACGTTGACCTTCCATCTTCCTATAGGGGAGATGATAGTGACACTTGAGGATGTATGGCGCATCTTGAGGCTGCTCATAGTGGGGCAGTTAGTGAGCGAGGTGGTGTTTAGAGGGGTGGAGTTAGATCACACCATCTCGATGTTGTTTGCATGGGAGGATCTTCCCATACATAATGGGCAGTTGGATGTGGACAGATGTTTGTCAGTGGGGGTACCACCCTTACCATTATTTTTGTGCGGTTTGATTAGCAGGATATTGCTGCCGGATCATAGCAAGCGGTTCTGTAGTCTACAGTACATGGAGGTGGTTTGACATATTGTCGAGTGGCGCAAGGGACAATTCTTGTGGGGCTCATTCGTATTAGCATAGTTATACAGAGATATGCATGTGATTTTCTACCGGGAGTCGCTGAGTGTGACGCACATGACTCTATTACGGGTGTGGGCATGGGAGCATGTTATGGTTACAATGCCTCTAGTGGTGAGGAGATGATAGGAGGATGAGAATGAGCCTATTGCTTGGGGGTGCAGGGAGGCTAGGGGCTAGGTTTTGCAGTACGAGATGTAGGGAGATATGGATGGATGGAGGAGAGTGTTGGATGGAATGCAAGAGAATGACATAGTATGGCATCCATATATGTATCGATGGTTTAGGGGATGGAGGGATGAGGAGGAGAGACATCAGGGGTATTTTATGAGCAGATGCATCCTGATTAGGAGCCAACCTCACAAAGTGGAGGCTCATCGACCAGACAGAGTGGCGAGGCAGTTTGGGCTGATACAGGATATTTTGGAGGCGCTCGTCATGTTTCATTGGATCGCCAAAGAGTGGCCATGGGGAGACGCTATTTCACTTAGGAGTGCCAGAGAGGCATGGGTGGCGACATTTCAAGTGCCATACTTAGGGAGGGCTGTTGGGGCTAAGGATATAGGAGTGACAATGCGGTATGCCCTGTGGTTCCACAACCACTGGTGGGAGAGGATTACACATGCGGTGCCTATTTTAGGAGCTTTCGGGTTCGGATCAGAGGACGAGCTCCAGTTGGCTAGGGAGGGTGGAGAAAGGAGGAGATAGGAGTGGAGGGGACATGAGGTAAATGAGGGTAGGAGACTGTAGGAGGATGCAGGGGGTGCTGTACAACAAGAGGGGGGAGGAGGAGACATCAGAGGAGGGCTAGAGTGAGGATGGATGTGGGGGAGGGGATGGATGCGACATGATAGGAGGATGGGAGAGGTCCAGAGATAGATGTGGCATGACAGGAGGATGAGAGTGAGCTAGAGGTGGAGATGTTGCGTGAGGTGGAGGGAGGAGCTGTACAACAAACAAGTATAGATATTAGGGTATGACGAAGGAGAGTTCAGGTCAGGGCATAGTAGGAGGAGGTGGGGGCCACAGGAAAACATGGGGAATAGGAGGAGATGAAGGCCAGAGGTTAGCCCGAGAGGATGCCTAGGAGGAGACGACGAAGGAGGGTTTAGAAAGAGATTGGGGTGGAGCAGGAGCCCCACGTGTTAGAGATAGGGATGAGTGAGGAGGGAGAGGAGCTTGAGGGAGAGGCGAGAGCTGTGGGTTAGCTGAGGAGGCAAATTAGGGTGGGGAGGAGAGGACAACTAAGGAGGACTCGAGTGACGAGTAGTGTCGAGCAGATACAAGATGAGGCAAAGATCAATGCAATGGATGTGGAGGTTCACGTGGTGGGGACATTAGCAGTAGTACCAACTGCACCAGTTGAGGATCCAGTTGTTTTATTGAGGGGGGCCTAGGCAAGGCTACGAGTGATGGAGGAGGAGTTGAGGAGTGCAGAGGCTGAGGTGTGAAGATTAGAGGAGACAAGACAAAGAGAGTTTGATGTCGTTGTGAGGCATCTTACTACAATAATAGGTGGTGTGGAGAGAGGGAGGGATGAGACACGAGTGGAGATGGAGATATTATGGGGTGAGCTAGCTAGGGTGACCTGGGATCGAGATAGGCTATAGGCAGCAATGACCATAGCATAGGCGTGGGGACAACTCGAGTTTGTAGGGGTAGCAGAGCAGGTCTCAGTGGAGTGTCTTCAGCATGTTGAGAGGGAGATGGAGACATTGAGGGTACATATGGTAGGATTGCTGGGGGAGAGGACGAAGCTCCAGGATAGGGTGACTACTACAGAGACAACTCTAGGGGAGGTGAGGGCAAGGGCGGAGGAAGTAGAGTCTCAGTTAGATCTTGTATAGGGAGAGAGAGACACATTGCATGCAAAGGTGCAGGGTTTGTGGGGTGAGAGAGATAAAGGACAAACACAGATACAGGTGATGCAGGAGGAGATGGGAACCTTATAGAGACAAATACAAACCCTTCAGGGAGAGAGGGATGCAATAGTGACTCAAGCAAAGATCGCAGAGAGAGATGCACCATAGAGTCAGTCATAGGTAGTATACGATAGTGGGGATGAGGTAGGGTTAGATGTGGAGAGGTTACAGGCTCAGATTCAAGCCATGCAAGATGAGAGAGATAGGTCCATAGAGTACATGACATGACTGACAACAGAGAGAGATTGGTTGCAGTTGGCTCAAGATGCATGGACACAAGAGAGGGGACTGATTATCAGAGACCGAGATAGGTACAGACATGAGCGGAATGCTGCTAGCTATTAGGCTGCCGAGAGTGCTGAGTACATGAGAGAGGTGAACTACTGGATGATGGACTATCAACATGCAGTTCTAGATCCAACACAATGCACGTTTTAGTATGTATGAAAAACTCCTAAGATTCCCGTGCCATCCTAGTCATTGGGGACACAAACTCAAGGATACAGTGAGTCACAGGGGACACTCCCTCGGAGAGGACCAGTGCCTAATTCTCCAGAGAGGTCAGATGTGGGAAGCTCATTTGGTAGGTGACAGGACACTAGATTTTGACAGGTGTAGGGTGGATGGATAGTTCAAAGGAGCCATGATGCAGATCCTTGTACTTGTTCTTTATTTTTTGATTTGATGTATACAATGGACATGTATTTGATGGACATTATTATGGAACATGTGATGGATATTTGATGGACATTACTGTGGACCATGTGATGGACTTTATTTGGTTTTGATATTTATATGATATGCGATTGACCTCATTGATACTATATTATGTTTATGGTGGATGATTCTATTTATGCATATGTGTATGTGTGTGATCTTATGATGTGTGATCACGACGATTTAATTCATGTACATTTTTATGATGTTATATGTGGGTGGATGCTACTAATGTGTGTAATGCAGGATGTGATGTGCGTTTTATCTATGATGGATATGGTCCTAATGTGATGCATGATTTATGGATCTATGTATGATTGCATGTATAATGAATATGGATTTATGTGATGTATGATTTATGGTTTTATGGATGATTTTATGTATAATGAATATGGTCTTATGTGATGCATGATTTATGGATCTAATAAATTGTGATGCAGTGGGCGATGTATGTAACATGTTAAAAAATGAATCAATCATGATTAAACATAATATGCTAATGTAAATACAATGAACCTATAATGCAACATGAATATAAGTATCAATAAGGACTCGTGCATGTATGTATGATGGGTATGGGATATTGCACCTGTGAAAAACTATATATATCCCGAGAAGAACGAGAGAAGGGGAATATTTGTACAACCAAAATCATAGGTCAATGGTTAGAAAGGGATGTAAAAAAATGATTATGAAATGCAATCCTAATTTTAATTAGCCATCTTCGGAGCACTGATTTTTGCTATAGCATAAGATACCAGTTTCCAGGGTATATGACACCAAGGCAAGTTAGTATCTAATGTGTAAAACAAACACATCAAACAAGGTTATCCCAACACACCAAAGTCGCTAAGACTTTGGTCAGGCCAGGTATTGGAATAACCACAAGCACAAAGGGATGTCCCTGACATAACATAGGACCTTGGAGATCCTGGTGGCTACTATATGGGAACAGCCTAGCAGACAACAACAATAAACTATCAAGAGATGCCCCTATGTTAACGCATCAAAGCACACCATACTATGATAGATTATGGTGACCTTGACGAGTTGTAATAGGGAGCTCAAACAATTAAAAAAATCCAAAAGCATTAAAAGATCATAATCAAATTCAAACATCCTTTGCCATAGGATCACAAGGATGGATGGGGTTGATGAGGTTTATTAGGAAGGATGCATCCTATTGAGATCGATGATGGATATTAAACTAAGATGACCTAGGTGACACAAGATTTTTCTCATTAACCAGATCTTCTAACACTAGAGGATCCCGTTTATGAAGGACCAGCTGGATAAGGGCACTCTTGAAAACATGACACAAGAGACCAAACAAAATACTAACACAAGACCGACACACCCTAAAGACCTAGGGGCTCAGGGGCTGATCGAAGATTAGCCTTGCCTACGTGAAAGTGCAAAGCCCTCGTAGTTCAAGAGAAGACCATGGATAAAAGTGGAAAGAGGATTAATGGAGACCAATGAGACAATGAAAAAGTGAAGTAAAAACAAAGGAAAGAAAAAGGTCCTAGGGGTGGATCAAAAGATAAACCTTGCCTACGTGGAAGTGCAGGGGCAACATAGTTCGGAAAAGACAAATGACAACTGACCATGGATAAAGCGGACAATGAAGACAGATGATAGATGACCATCATGGGTGGTCAAAATGCCCTGAGGGCAGATCAAATGATCAGCCTTGCCTACGTGAAAGTGTAGGGGCAACGTAGTTCGAAAAAGGACGAAAAGACCGACGTGATAGGATGAGGTCTAGATGGAGACCGACATGATGGATGATCCTAGATGATGACACAAACCGACCGATGAATGAACAAATGACACAAGCTCAGATTAGGATAAAAGCTCAGGATGATGGATAGCGTGTAATCATCCAATGCTCAATCAAAAGATACCAAGCGGCCAAGGATGGGATGCTACTGGAGTGATAGGAAATGGTGGGTGAAGTCATAAAGTAACTAGGACGCAAGGTAGATAATGATTAAGCCTGCTACGGATGACGCCTGATACCAGATTTTCACCACCCGTACTTATCCAAGGTGCCACCAAGGGTCCTTTTCACCATAGGACGATTTTATTTCTCTTTACTATTTTTGCATTTTTGATTTTTTAATTTTTTTTTGATTTTTTGATTTTACGCAGATAGGGCCACCAAGCAGATTTAGGTATACTTTTTTTTTAGATGCCTGATGTTAATAGGCTCCTCTAGAGGCTCTCCTTCAAGGGTGGCAAGTCTATACGCCTCAGATCCATATTTTGTGGTGATGATATAAGAACCCAACCAGTTTGCTTCAAACTTTCCTTTCTTATCCCCGTCCTGTGGAGTGCACTAGTTCTCTTTAAGGAAAAGGTCACCAACATGAAACTGACAAGGATGAACCTTCTTGTTATAGCTATGATTGAGATGGTTTTGATAAGCTTGAAGATGATCATAGGATTTGATCCGTCTTTCATCAAGTAATTCCAGCTGGGCAAGCCGCGCAACGCGAGTGTCTTCCTCACTGATAAGGTTCTTCAAAGAAATTATCAGTGATGGGATCTCAACTTCAATTGGTAGGATGGCCTCGACACCATATACGAGAGAATATGGGGTGGCGCCGGTAGGGGTACGAATGGAAGTGCGATATGCCCAGAGGGCAGGATGAATGTGGAGGTGCCAATCTCAACCGGTGTTATTGACAACCTTTTTGAGGATTTAGATCAGAGTCTTGCTGGTAGCTTCCATTTGACCATTTCCTTGGGGGTAATAAGGTGACCAATGGTGTTGAATATGAAAGGTGTCACAAAGGTGTTTCATGGCCTAGTTTTTGAAAGGATTTCCATTATTTGAGATGATGGTGGATGGGATACCATATCTACATATAATATGGTAGAGGATGAATTTTGAAATTTGAGTACCAGTGATTTGTGTGAGTGGCATTGCTTCCACCCACTTGGTGAAGTACTCAGTGGCCGTAATAATGAAGGTGTGGCCGTCAGAGGATGGTAGGTATATCTTGTTGATCAAGTTAAAACCCCACTAAGAGAAGGGCCACGGTGAGAGAAGAGGCTGAAGGTCTTGTGCCGGGGCGTGAATCAAATCTACATGTTGCTAACATGGAAGGAATTTCTTCACAAATTCACAGGAATAATGTTCTAGTATAGGCCAATAATATCCTACTCAAAGAATCCTTTTTTCCAAGGCCATACCATTTAAATGGGCCCCAAAAACACCACTGTGTACTTCTGTTAGTGTAGTATGGGCTTCAATATCATCCAGACACCTGAGGAGGGTTCCATCATATCCATGACATTAAAGTATATCACCAATGATGATGTATCAGGATGAATGTTGGATAAAGGATTTGTGTTGGTTTCGTGTAAGGTTTGGGGGTAGAATGTTATCATGTAGGTAAGCATAGATGTCTTGGTACTAAGGGGAAGTGAGACCTACGATGTCACACACCATTTCGGTCTCAGGGATGTCATATGATGGGATTAGGAGTTGTTCAACGAGGAACTCACATTCTATTCAACCCTTGGACATGCCAATCAAGGAGCCAATAGTGGCCATGGCATCAACTGCTTTGTTTTGTACCCTGGGAATCTGATCAAATTGTATGGAGGTGAAATACTTCTTGAATTCATCCACCATGCATTTGTAGGGTAGCAACTTGTCATATTTTGTTAGGAACTCATCATTAACCTGCTTAATGACCAACAGGGAATCACTGAAGACTCTTAGGTGAGTTATATGCCACTATTTTGCAATTCTGAGGCCTGTGAGGAGGGTTTCATACTCAAATATATTGTTGGTACAAGGGAATGCCAACCTAAATGATTTGAGGATGTAATTGCCTTGAGGGGTAACAAACATATTTCCTACCCCCGATCCATTATGAGTGTAGGAGTCGTCAAAATACAATGTCTAGGTGGGCGCATCTGCAACTGTAAAGACTTCTTCATCTGGAAATTCGGTGACCAAAGGATAAGCATCTACTAAGGGTGCATCAACCAACTGATCGAATATAACATGTCCTTTTATGGCTTTTCAATCCACATATTCTATGTCAAATTCACTTAGGAGAATGACCCACTTAGCGATGCGGCCAATTAAGGTGGTTCTGGACAACAAATATTTTAGTGGATCAATTTTCACTATTAGTTTGACAGGATGGCTAAGCATATAATTTCTAAATTTATGTGTATTGAAAACCACTGCGAGGTAGGCTTTCTCCATTGGTGAATAATTCAATTCATAACCAACCAATGTACAACTAATGTAATAGATTGCTCATTCTTTTGTGGATTCATCATGTTGTGCCAATGATGCCCCTAGTGCGACTGAAGTAGCAGAGATGTATAGTAGGAGGGGTTTTCCTAGAATAGGTGGCATCAAGATTAATGGGTGGGCCAAGAACTCTTTGATCTTATCAAAAACTAACTGACACTGTTGACTCCATTTGAAGGTGGTGTCTATCTTCAAAAGGTGGGGGAATGACTGACACTTATCTGCAAGTTGGGCTATAAACTGATGGATAGATTGTAGCTTTCCCTGAAGGCTCCATAGCTATTTCAGGTTTCGAGGTGGGGGCATATCCATGATAGATTTTACCTTAGTAGGATCAACCTCGATGCCCCTTCAGGAGACTATGAAGCCCAAAGATTTCTTGGACGTGACACCAAACACACACTTTTTCGGATTCAGTCTTAGCTTGTACTGTTCCAACCGCTCAAAGATCTTTTTCGAAATGGTAGGATGCTCTGCTCTAGTTCTGGACTTTCCCAACAAGTCATCAACATAGTCTTCCATGATAATGTGGATGAGGTCATGGAAGATAACAATCATTGCTCACTGATATGTTTCCCCCGTGTTCTTGAGACCAAAGGGCATAACGTTGTAGCAAAAGGTACCCCAAGGTGTTGTAAAAATGGTCTTATGCTGGTCTTCAGGTGCAATCCGAATTTGATTATAGCTAGAGAAGCCATCCATGAGGGACAACATCTTATGTCCTGCAGTGAGGTCGACCAACATGTTGATATTGGGCAATGGGAAGTCATCTTTCAGAAAGGCTTTGTTGAGATCCTGAAAGTCTGTGCAAATCCTAATGTCTCTGTTAGGTTTAGCGACAAACACTATGTTGGAGATCCAGTCAGAATAGTCGATTGGTATGATAAAGCCAACCTCCAGTAATTTCTCCAATTCTTTCTTGACTAACAGTGTTACTTGCATATGCATTTTTATAAGTTTCTGCTTGACGGGCTTGGCATCCTGGTGAATATCCAAATGGTGAACTACTAAAGCAAGGTCTAGACATGGCATGTCTAAGTACGACCAAGCAAAGTTGATGATTTTGTCTTTGTGCAGTTGGACAATGACAAAATATTCTTTTAATAGATAATGATTTGGCTATGTAGGTGATCTTTGGGGTTTATGTAGTACCCAAATTGACTTCTTGATTTTCTTCGATTAGGATGGATGATTGTGTAGATAATTGAGTTCCCACAAGGGGAAGATGAACATCTCCATCCTCTAACGCCTCATTGAGGTTTTCATTGTTGGATGCGTCTTTTATTTTTATTTTTTCCAAGTCAAGAAGCGCCTTGGGGAGGTTTTCACTAGATGAGCGTTTATGATTTTTCTAGTTTTTAATTTTGCGACTAGAGTGTTCATCTTCCCCCAATCCCATAAGATTGGCATATGCATCTAGAGAGACATTGTCAGGTGCACTGTCACGTAGGTCTTCGTCAATAAGTTTGGGATGACGTAGGGAAAGGCTACTGGTAAAGACGGATAGGCAATCAAACATGGATGAAAGATCCGTGTGATCCACATCATCGTATGCATGTATGATGGAATCTTCCTCAGGTATGTCTTCGAAGGGACCATCATCCACAGTAGCACTGTTGGAAGCATTGGGTAATGGTATGTCTTCGAAGGGACGCTTTTTGTCGTATCACTAGCTGATATCATCTTCTGGTGTATCTGTCCTTAAACTGGGGGACCAGAAAGTGCTAGTGGGGATGTTTTTGGCACTGAAGGTAATGGTATTGTCTTCTTCCTTTGGTACAGATTGCGATGGTTGGCTGTATGTGTGCGGTGACGGTGGCATGGTTTTGACGTTTAGAGCTATATGCATTTCATATTCACCACAACCCTTGTCGATGATCTGGACTTTAGTGATCATGGGATTGGTGGTGGAAGATGGAGTGGCTGATGTGGCAGATGATGGATTGGAGGATGACGATTGAGGTGCTCCCATTTCGACTCTGAGACAATAATGCAAATGGGGAAATGAAGCTTCTAAGGCACGACAATACTCAAATGGTTGCGGGTTAGCGTACATGGTGACCTCCTGTCCATTAACTGGGAATTTTACCCATTGATGATATGTGGAGGGGACAAATTATATGGCATGGAGCCATGGGTGGCCTAGGAGGAGGTTGTACGGTAAGTTCAGATCAAGGACATGACATGTAGTGTATTGAATCATGAGTCCAACCTAGATGGGAAGACTGACAATTCCTTCAGAATCTCTTTCTGCATTATCATAAGCCTTGATTGTAATGATTTGATTACAAAGGTATGCTTGAGTATACCCTATCCGCTTTATTAATTTTAGAGTACATAGATTAAGGGCAGAGCCATTATCTTTTAGGTCTTTGATGTGTAGGGGATGGTTATGGTTGGAATCAATGTTAGGCATGTCATTTTGGCTGAAGTGTAATTGGTAGGATAGAGCCAGATGTCCTACTAAAGCTTGAAATTGCGTGGGATCAATGTTGTTAGGCACTTGGGTTTCTTGTAGAGCTCGGTTCAGGATTTATTGATGCATGGGAGAAGATTTAAGCAGATCCAAAATTGAGATGTGAGCAGGAGTCTTTCCTAAGTGATCAAGAATGTTATATTGGGAATTCATAGGATTTTGCTGGGCAGATGCAGGGGCTATAGGAATAGTAATGTAGGTTCTTTGGGTAGCAACAACACATTGGGGATCTTTAGCTTTGACATGCATCATGGATATGTGGGGTTCCACCTGTTTAATGCAATGGACAATGCCGCCATAATTTAGTGGCACATTATTATAATTTATGTTATTTATACTGTTGTTTTGGGGATTGTTATTGGATGTGCTTGTGCCTTAATTATGGTTAGGGAAGGTGTTTTGGTAAATTTGTAGTTGAGCATTAGACGATGAAGCCTGATTGGCATCCACATGAATATAACCTCGGTTTATAAGATCTTGGATATATGTTTTCAAACTCTGACACTTGTTTAGGGTATGCCCTTTAATCTTGTGGAACTCATAGTATTCGTTTTCTTTAAACCAAACTGGTTTAGGCTTAGATTCATTGGGTGGCTTGGTTACAGGATATGTGATTAGATAATTGGCTTGCAGGAGCTTGTTGAACACGACACTGAGGGGTTCCCCTAATTGAGTGAATTGGAATTTGATGTTACTTTGACTGTTCTGGTTTGACTGTTGAGGGGGGAAAGGTGCCCCCTGTGGCATTGATATGATGTTTTGGGCAGATGGTTGGTTAGGAGCAGATTGTTTCCTCTGAGAGGTACTAGCTACTTGAACATGCTTAGTGTTGGTGACACCATCATTCATAACATTCTTGTTCTTGTTCCAATAATGTGACATCTCTCTGAATGACCGTTCTTTGTAATGATTGTGTATCTTGACATTCCCTTTAGCAATAAGGGCCCGTTCAAGGATGGGTCCTTTCTCCACTATCTCGGCGAAGGTGGTGACACAATGCAACCTGAAGTTATGGGCCATGTCGGGATGTGAATTCTCCACAAAGAGAGTGACCATGTATTTCTCTTTGAGATGGGTTTTCATTCGGCTTGCCAATGCACACCACCTTTGGAGGTAGGTGGAAAATATTTTTCCTTCACATTGCTTCTCCTTGAGGAGATCCAAGGTATTAGTATCCTTCTCTAGATTGAAGGAGAAGTAGGAAACAAATTTCTTTGAAAGATCTGCAAAGGATTTGATTGATCCCCACTCTAGACCCATGAAGCAATCTAGGGCATATCCTGTTAGGCTTCGCAGGAAGAGATGTAAGGGGTAGTTGTTGTTATGCATAACCTCTTGACACTGGGAGTAAAACTCTTGCAGGTGGGCTCTAGGATCCTTGTTTCCCTTGTATTTGTCGAACTTTGGTATCTCAAAGTGTTTTGGGAAGGGAACCAATGAGATGGAAGGGTCGAATGGATAGGGACATATATCTTCAAACTTGAAAGATTACTTACTAGCCCAGCTTGGAGATCTTTCAGAGCAACTTTGATTTCTAACAAATCCGTGTTGACCGGTGGCATAGGAGTCAAGGCAAATGGGTTGGACAGATATGGGTGATAGGATGACGAAGGATCCTGTTGAGATATTGTTTGAAGGTTGATATATGGATTTTGATAGTGAGATGATGATGTCCCTTGCTAGTATGCCGAGGGTGTTTATTGGTATGGGGCTGTTGTTGTGAGGTATAGTACTGGTTTGTTTGATAAGGATGTGCAACATAAAGTTGAGGAGCATGAATGGAGTGTTGTGGATTGGTCTGCTGGTACTGGGGGTACTGCTGTGACTATTGGGAGGCCACATAGGGTGGTTGTTGTTGGAACTGTTGTTGGTTATGATAGAAATAGTGTTGGGGAGGTTGTTGATGTGATATCAGTGGTTGCGTGGGCCGACATGAGATATTGTGTTGTGGTTGAACTTGTGGATGTAAAATAGATGTGAGAAATGAGGATATGATCTAGAAGAGAGGTCGAGATGGATTTCCTTGTGATTGGTGTAGTGTTTGTTGTGATGAAATCAAAGGATTATGCGGGGGTTGTTGTTCATGAGGTGGCTGAGATGATGTAGAGGCATTCTGCAAAGGAGGTTGTTGGGTGCCAACGGGAACATTTGGTTGGGATGTACCTTGTAGAGGTAATTGAGGTGGTATGTTGTATTGTAGAGGTTGTTGGGATGCGAATGGAGGTGGTGGTAGATTTGTGGCTCTAGAAGGTGGAGGCAAGGCATTGAAAGGGTTGCCCCCAACGTTTATTGGAGGTTGATTCGAAAGGGGTGGTGCAGTCAACATTAATGGTGGACGCTGGGGAACATTTTGCGGCATGCCATAGGTGAAAGGGTTATTGGGATCAGATACTTGAGGAGCCCCCATGACTAAGATTGGGGCGTGCAAGGGATTATTAATGTGGTAAAGGATGACATTTCCAAATTTGGTTGATACCAACCCTCCACTGGAGGAACATTTGGGATGTATGAATCACCTGGTGCGTTTTATGAACTTTGGGGTACAGTAGGTGTGGAATTGCCATATTTGGATAGGTCAACACCTGATGGAGGTTTGACACCTTTTTCAATTAGGTGGGCCAAGATTTCTTCCCCATGTTTTTTGAGCAAATGATCTATCATTTGCACATTGGTGGGGTTACTAAAATGTTCCTCAAGTGTGAGTTTGGGCTGGTTGACCATACTCTCTTCACCATGCGGTGAGTTATTCTAATCCTCGGTGTTAAATTGTGATGACCCCTTATTCATGGGAGGATTTTCTTATGGTGCGTTAGGCTGGGATCTGGGGTTTTGTTGTTCGACCATTTTCTTTTCTTGTGACCGAGTCTGAACGGGCATGCAAAAGGGACTATGGGCAGATTATAATGAGATTAGGTGCAAGGATGTCCTTGGTGGAATTTTTTTTGGATTGGATAGAGATCGATTGATTGGATGATGGGATTGGATAGGATTAATTGGATGATTGGATCAAGATTGAAATTGGATGATTGGATTCAGATTGGATGATTGGATTTAGATTAAATGATTGGATTTTGATTGGATGATTGGGTAGGATTGATCAAATAGTTGGATGATTGGATGAGATTGTTTAGGTAGATTGGATTGAATTGTTTGGATCAATTGGATAAATTTGATTTGGGTTAGATGATGAATTAGGATTGGTTGATGGAAGGGATTCTATACCCAATTTTGGAAATAACCCTAGGTGACTTAAGGCGTTGGTTGATCGGATTAAAGGACGGATTTGCGGCACCAAATCCACCTCGAGATGGAAATAGATTGATTTGGGCTGATGATGTTGAATTTCAACACCGAATCTACCTCAGGTAGAAGTAGATTGATTGGGTTGAAGACAACGATTGATATGTAGGATAACGATCGAATTTAAATTTCTTGGTCAATTCGGGTAATAACTTCTAAAACAAGGTTTAAAGGATTTGAATTGAAAGATGATGAAGGATGCAAACTAAAGGTGTCCTAAAGGTTTCTATATGATGGGGGTGATGTCAAACTGATCTTTTGGAAAGTGCAAATGTTTAGATCACAACAAATGACAAGGTTTTTGGTTCCCAATTGGTTTTTGTTTAAAATCAGGCAAGCAAGTTTAAAAAATAGTGAAACGGTGGAAGGGGTTTCCCAAATGGTGAAATGAGTAATCAAAATGGGAAACGAAAGTTTGGACATTTGAAACGGGTGAATGGATTAACGAAATGGGTGAATGAATCCTTGGAATGGTTAAACGATTGAACAAAGGTTTGGAATGGTTAAACGGTTGAATAGAGGTTTGGAATGGTTAAATGAAGGCTTGAAATGGTTAAAATGGGGTGAAATTTACTATTCAGGGGGGTAGGTCCACCCCTCTGTAGTAAACTACAGGGAAAATCTGCCCCACTACAGTAAACTGGAGAGCATATATGCACTTCTACACAAAATAGGGGCTTGTTTTGGATGGGAATGACTATGGAAAGGACTTAAAATGACAACAATGAGGCCGACTTGTCAAAAAGTTTATTGGTTTCTCACAAGAAGACACTCCAAACAAGCACAATCCCATGATTAATGTTGAGGGTATGGCCAACAAAGGTCTTAATCTAGGATGCACAAGGTTTCTAGGGAGTCCTCGATATACTCTTGATATGTGAGGCCCAGACCGTGAACACCAGCTCATCACAAGCATGAGTCGGGAACCCCAGCGAGATACTGAAGGGCTCAGACCAACTCTTCACATCTATCTAGGTATCACCCTACTTTGACGCTTCGCTAGACACTATGTGACTAGATTGGGGTACAACTTTGGCTCTCCCCCCTTTCTATACCCTGCCGGTTCACGTGGTTGGGATCGCCCCTTGGGGTGATGAAATCCCCAAGCAGGTCCCTCTAAAAAGAAGGCACTAATTGTCTCTAGCTACTCCCCAGGCTCACACGCAATGCAAGGGGAAAGCGAAAACAAATCTAATGCCCCCTTGGGTGACACTAAAACAGAGATAGAAAACAGTAAATTTTACTTTCCCCTAATTAAACTATGTGCCTAGATGAAAACAAGGAAAAATATAAAAAATTTGAACAAACGGATAGCCCTGCAAGCAAGTGTTAGCTGTTTTAACTGTCGTTCTTCATCAATTACGAAAATATGCTACAAAATTTTAGCAGAAAATCCAACTATACTCACAAAAAAAAAGGGTTAGGGGGTTAGAACTTGAAAACAACAAAAAACTGAGACAAAAACGAAGCTAAAATGTCTATTTTACCTTCCAGAATGTCTTGTTTGGGGCATATTCGCCCCTCTGCAGTAAACTGGAGGGCGTATCTGCACTTCTATAGTAAACTGGAGGGCGTATCTGCACTTTTACAGTAAATTGGAGGGCGTATCTACACTTCTATAGTAAACTAGAGGGCGTATCTACACTTCTGTAGTAAACTTGAGGGCGTATCTGCACTTCTGTAGTAAACTTGAGGGCGTATTCGCCCTTCTGTAGTGAAATGTCAGAAACAGTGTTCAAAATCAAGGAAAATTTGCCCCACTGCAATCAATCGTCAGAAACAGTATTCAAGATCAGGGAAAATCCGCCCCACTATAGTCAAATGTCAGAAACAGTATTCAAAATAAGGGCAAATCCACCCCACTGTAGTCAATCGTTAGAAATAGTATTCAAGATCAGGGTAAATCTGCCCCACTGCAGTCAAATGTTAGAAATAGTATTCAAAATCAGGGAAAATCCACCCCACTACAGTCAAATGTCAGAAACAGTGTTCAAATTAGGGAAAATCCGCCCCACTGTAGTCAAATGTCAAAAATAGTATTCAAAATAAGGGAAAATCTGCCCCACTGCAATCAAATATCAGAAACAATGTTCAAATTAGGGAAAATCTGCCCCTCTATAGTCAAACGTCAGAAACAAAATGTAAACTAGGGTGTATCCGCCCCTCTGCAATAGACTATTAGAAAAAAAAATGTAAACTAGGGCATATCCGCCCCTCTGTAGTATACTGTTAGAAAAAAAATGTAAACTAGGGTGTATCCGCCCCTCTACAGTAAACTATTAGAAAATAGAATGTAAACTAGGGCATATCCGCCCCTTTGCAGTAAATTGGAGGGCGTATCTGCACTTCTGTAGGGAAAATGCACCCCTCAACAACCTGTACTTGCAAACAATCTTAACAAAAACAAACGTGAAATGAAGGAACCCGTTTGTGGGTCCCACTGCGCGTGCCAAAAATGTGATCCTAAATGTTTATCCTATTCTAGAGATGCAAAACAACTATTATGCAATAAAGAAAAACACAAGGGACACCTCAAAGATTAGCCTAAGGAATTGATAGCACAAAGAAATAAGATAAAAAAGATAGCAAATGATTATACCTTCTTTGTGTTGTTTAAATCCCTTGGTTGGACCTTGATTTTTGAATGCTTGTATGCTCATTGGATGGCTATGGAAATGGCTAGATGCAAGATTGACAATATGATTAGATGCAAGTGTTAATGGCTAAATGACTTGACTAAATGGCTAAAATAATGCTTGTAGATTGAGTGAGCAATTTGGTAGCATAAGGGTGCAATTGACTAAGTGTTCTTAAAATGCATTAGAAGATGGGGTATTTATAGAAGAATTTGAATTCTCTAGAGAATTCAACGGTTGAGATTAAGTCACCAAGGCCAAGATGAAGGGCCATGGTGAGTTGAGGACTCACAAGCCCTTACATCTTGACATGTGGAGGGTGAAGTGGCCTAGGATGTGATGATGTGTAAGTGAGATGTGGAGGAAGGACAAGTACCTTGTAAGTTCCTTGGGGGATGAGAAAATTTCCTCAAAAAAGAACTTCTTGTCCCTAAATGAGAGTGAAAATGACATTTGAGGAATTTTAGAATTCCTCAAAAATCTCCATGGGGAATGAGAAAGTAGTTGGAGAAATAAATGTGAATTAAAAATTCATATGCTTGGGATAATCTAATGGATAAGAGAAGGTTTCCAAAAAGGTGGGGATTTTCCACATGTGAGTGATGTGACAAGTCCAATGTTCTAGAAGTTGCAGGGGATAAGGTAAGTGTTGGAAGGATAAAATGTGAATTAAAAATTCACATGGGGAAGAGAGGGATCTAGGGTGAATAAATGTGAATTAAAAATTCACATTGGAAAGAGGGTCAATGCTAAGAAAGGCAAATGAAAAGGTTGACTAAAAAGGCATGCTAAATGTGGCTAATGACTTTGATTAAGGTTGTGCAAACATATGATTAAGAAAATTAACAGTGGATTAAAAATAAGTGGCAAAAGTTGGTGGATGTGACATTAATCCTTGATTAATGGTGTGCACATCTTAATCATGAATTAATTAAATTAATCCAGATTAGAAGAGGATTATGGAGGATGTGACAAGGAGAGAGAAAAAAAGAAGAATTAAAAAATTGATTTTAAAAGACTTAATGACTAAATTAAATAAATTGATATATTTATTTAATTTAGAGAAGCAAAGGGGATAAGGTAAAGTATTTAATTTTTCAATTAAACACTTTAGGAACCTTAGGCAAAAAATGAATTATTAATTAAATCAATTATTTAATTAATATTGACGAAAGAGACGAATGAAGTAGACAAGTTTGACCATATGAAAGTAGTCAAATTTAGATGTCTACATTTTGTTTATCCTCTTTTCTTGTTGATGTAGAGGCAGATTTTTTATTCTTTTTTCTAATTCATTGCTCTTGTTATGTACTGCTTTCCTCTTTGCATTCTCATTTGCTAGGTTTTCTTATAACTTTTCTTTTTGAATTCGTAACATTTTTCTCTCTCGCTTGCTTTAGTAATGATGTGTACACCAATTCATTGTTATTCTTTGATACATTAATTTTGTCAGTATTTTTGAATCTAGAAAAATCCAATTGGAAACTGCTCGCTTGAAATTTAGATCGATCCATCTGATTTGCTAGTTTATTTTGAACTGTGGGAACAAACGTGTACTCTATGATTTCTTTATCTATGTCAAATGTGGGTAATACCATGTTTGTTGCAGGCTCTAAAGTTTAAGCAGCCACACTCTTCATCAATTGCTTCCTTTCTTTTTAATACAATTCAGATTTCTTTTTAAACTCATCAATGTAATCAAAACTTAGGGACACATGAATAATGGAAATAGTGAATGACAAAGGAATAGGAGTACTTGCATCTGTTGTTGTAGCCACACTAATTGGGGGAGTGCATAGAAGTAACCCCTTTGTGGTGGAACTGGTAGCTGGACTTAGACCTGTCAAAATCCTTGCCCTCTTCAGTATGCCTTGATCACTTGGTGTTTGTGTGGTATCTTGTATTGTTGTCCTCTTGTGCGTAATTTGTTGTTGTAGAACATGTTGACCACAACTAGTACTACTACCCATACCATTTCCACCAGTGGTAGTGCCAGTTGTACTAGGTACTTCACCATGGGCATGTCCTAGTTGTGATTGTATCTGACCCTGAGGATTAGGATTTGAAGCTCTAACAAAATAAATTATTTCAGCTATACTTGTATGCCCTTGGTCTACTTTATCAGCGTTGAGGCCAAATTTATCAACTAGTTTTCTAGGATCTACATTTGTTACCATCCAACCGCCTTGTCCTTGGGACCCCAAAGGACCACCTTCATAACCCACTTTTTTAGCTATGGCTACTCCTGAAGTATATGCTTCTTTTGTGGTCTCACTTAAACCAACTTTGACATAGCTTTGTTCTTCCATATCATCATTGGATTCATCATTAGTTTCTTGATCTTCATGTTCATTGGGATGCTCTATATTCCACAATTTGCTAAACTCATAATCTTCTTCATTATCTCCAAAGTTTGCAAGAGTTCTTGGTTCAACTAGCTCCTTCCTCATAGACCAAAAGGAAGTAATTTTTGATCGTGACCAATTTTTTTTTGTGACTTCCTTATTTCGTGAATCTGACATTTTTACTCTACTAGATGTTTTATCACTTTTTTCATAAAAAATGTTGTACCTCTTGATTTGATTCTCTACTCCTGTCTTTTGGTGTTGATCTAGGAAGATCCATAAGAACCTAAAATTTTCACAAAGATCAAAATCTCTCAGAACCAACATCATTGTGTAGAGCTTGCCGAAACGAACCTAACACAACTCGAATGAGCTCAAAAGGAGTCTGTATGCAAAAGTTGTGAGCAGTCAAAGTTATGGTCAACCGACAAATCAGAGGGCTCAGAAAAAGGGAAAAAAATTGAAGTCGTCAAAGGTGGTAAAATGGGTGTCATTGTGAAGACTCAATGAGAGCTTTTGACGCAACTCGTTTCATTGAAAATAGAGTCCATTTGTACAAGATACAATTGGTCAAAGTTGGCAACATACATTGACTAGTCAACGCCTCATCATCAGTCCAGTCAACACAACGACCAATCAGCCCTTGACACTCGACGTCATCTAACCTCTCCACGTGGTAGGCCATTATTGGAAAAAGGTGGCATAAATATGGATTAAACCATATTGTTAAAAAAAAAAACACGTATGATTTAAAAATTAAAATATTTTTATGATTTGAAGGAGGATTTGGTGGGATTTTATCCCTTAAAATCCTCTTGCCTTGCCCATAAAACAAGGAGAGGAAAAAAAAACTGTAAACTCATATTTTAAAATTAAAACCCCCTATTAATGTTCATAACCCCTAGTTTTAAGTTATCTTCCCTATTTAAAAGGTTAAAACTAAAATCCTAAAAAATAACATAAACACCCATTTTTAAGCTTTGTATAGCCCGAGAAAATAAAACTATAAAGTGCTTAAATTATATATTTAAGACATATTGAAAGATTTTATTGGGATTTTTAAAGGGGTTTTTAAGGGCTCGAGTTAATATAAGCCCTATATTAAAGATTGTTAAATTCAAAATAGGAGATAGGGGAATATTTAGGATATATTTTTAAAATATTATCAAGGGGCTTACAAAAATTGAATAATATTGTATGGGATATGTAGATTTATCCATGTAAATAAGGGGAAATTGTAAAAGATTTTTACTTGTAATGGGTGATATGGGCTGATTTTTGTAATCATATGGTTGTAAACCATATTGGGAAATTTTTATGTATAAAAGGGGTGAGAGTTAGGAGTTTTGTAATGGAGTGAAGACATTGAAAATTCTCTTGGAGATAATAATTATATTATGGGGAAAATTATTGAAATTGTGAGAGTTTGAGGAGAGAGAATTCTTTTGGAGGAGATTTACAAGGTGTTTGCATACACCAAAAATTGTAAAGTGAGAGATTGTGAGGAAATTGTATGCAGGTTCTGAAGGCTTGGGTATTGTAACAAAGTATAGTTTTGCTTGGAATTATCAATAAAGTGGTCCCAACATTGAGAAGCGGACCCGAAGATGTAGTCCACATTGGACGAACTTCGTTATCAATCTGCGCATTCTGATCCTTCTGTCTTCTATCTCATTCTTCTCTCTTCCATCTTAAATTATCTCTAGTTCAATTTAGTTTATTTTTCAATAATTGATTTTAAATGTACCTTATTGTAATTTCAACGGTTAAAAAAAATAATCACACAATTTTGCATTAGATCGGGAAATGATTGTAATTAGATTTAATTTACAAGTTAATTTTGTAAACCTCTAATTACGGATGAAGTTGGTATCAGAGCCCATTTTACAGGAAATTACAGAGTGAATGTTAACTAGGTTGAAGCTGAAACAAGGAGAAGGTGCACTAGAAGAGTTCAATCTAGAGATCGAGAAACGAAGGACCTTTCCATCGAAGATGTCAGAGATGGTAACTAAACATGAAGTTCCAGAACTTGATGAGAGGGATTTTGAAAAGCTTTCCTAGAAATGAAGTCAATGGTGGAAGTTCTCTTCCAAGAGAGGCAAGAATGACAGAGGAAAAAAGGAACTCAAGAACAGAAAGGAGGAAGCTAAATCCTCATTGCAAGAAGACAAAGGTAAAGGAGTAGGAGGTGGTGGTGACCCTCCTGAACCTCCATCCCCATCCTCTTCATCTTCTTCATCCTCTTCTTCTTCTTCATCTAACGCTTCTAAATAGAAACAACCTGTGCAAGCTAATGCACCTTTGTTAAAACTAGATGTTAAATTTGATTTTCCAATCTATAATGGAGAACTAGATGCAGATAAACTAGATAATTGGATTAAGAAAATTGAGGTCTGTTGTAGAGTTTAGAAATTTATTGAATATTCTCAGAAAATCCAATTAGCTACTCTTCGCCTAGGAGGCACAACTTTAATTTGGTGGGAAAGTAGAACACAGGAGGATCTAAGTCGTTATGGTAGAATTATTTCTTCTTGGTTTGAGTTTATAGCTGCATTAAAGAAATAGTTCTATCCATTAGGTCATATGCAAAAAGAAGTAATGAATTTTCAATCATTAAAGCAAGAGAAAGGACAAAGTGTACAAGATTATACACAGGAGTTTAGGAAAAGGGCTTTAATTTTGGGCATTCCATTGTACACACAAGAAACTTTGTTAAAATACATAGGGGGATTACGTGAGAATTTGAGACATACAAAACTTATGTTTAATCCAACTAAAATTGATGAAGTTAGTGTGTAAGCTATCCATTTGGAAACAAGCTCAAGGAATAGCCATGATAATCTGTTGACGAAATCTAGTAAGTAGAAAGGAAGCAAGAAAGGGAAAGAGAAATCCCAACGAACTGCTACTATAAAGAAGGAGGATGAGAAGCCTTATTGCTCACACTACAAGAAGCAAGGGCACGAAGATGCGAACTGTTGGAAATCACATCCTAATCAAAAGCCTAAGTGGTTCAAGGATTGAAAGGGTAAGCAAAAGTCTAGAACTATCGTGCAAGACCTTGGTATGGAATCTGGTGATGAATCAAAGATTTCAATTGTGGATTTGAAAGGTAAAGTTTTTGTTGGTAATGGTTCTACCACTGATGTTTCATGTGCTTCTACTTCTAAAAGTCATGTTGTTCCTGAAGATAGCAAAAGATGTGAATTGTTTCATATAAGGGTGATTTCTAAGAACACTAAGATTGATACAATGATACATAGTGGGTCCCAAGTTAATCTAATTTCAAAAGAAGTTGTTGAGCAGTGGGGATTGAAAAAAAAGCCACATAAGAAACCTTATCCATTAGGTTGGGTGTGCAATGATAACAAATTGTGAGTAACTAAGCAATGCAATTTAAGATTTGCAATAACATCTAAGTTTATAGATGAGGTTGAATTTGATGTGGTTCCATTTGATATCTATGGAATTGTGTTGGGTATCCCATACTTATATGATAGAAAAGCAATCTTCTATAGGGAACATAATCAGTATCACTTGTTTAAGGAAGGAATTGAATACATTGTGCATTCTCATCCAATTAAGATTGATAAGTCTTTTGTGACAACGAGACACTTGAAAAGGGTAGTTAATGCAAGCAATAATTTGGAACTTATGTCTATACCACAAGAAGTGTCATTGCATAAAATATATCTAATTCTAAGGTTGTTCTAGTTATGAAAGATAAGTATGATGTTGATACATTCTTTTCCTCGTCTACAAATTCAGTTTTGTTATTCAGCCTTTTACTTTTCAACAATGCATGGTTGGTAGCAACAACATTGAATGTGGATGTGTATATGGCTAATGTACTTAATAATATCAGTACAGTTTTGATTGTTGTTATGATGAGTCAGATGTATAGGTTCCAAAAAGGAAGGATAGATGATACTGGCCAAGTGGGGAAACATTGCCCTAGCTCAATTTGTACATAAATAGACCTTTTGGAGGTCCAAAAGCTTCTCAATGGGGAGGAATGATCTAGGAGGATCCAAAAGAACCTAAAATTTTCACAGTCTCAAAATCTCTTAGAACTGGTGTCATTGTGTAGAGCTTGCCAACACGAACCCGACACAACTCGAATGGGCTCAAAAGGAGTTTGTATGCAAAAGTTGCGAGTAGTCAAAGTTCTGGTCAACTGACAAATCAAAGGGTTCAAAAAAATGGAAAAAAATTGAAGTCGTCAAAGGTGGTCAAAAGGGTGTCATTGCAAAGAGCTCACCGAGAGCTTTCTGACACAACTCGTTTCGTCAAAAACGAAGTCCATTTGTACAAGATACAAGCGGTCAAAGTTGACAACATACATTGACCAGTCAACGCCTCGTCATCAGTCTAGTCAACACAATGGCCAATCAGCCCTTGAAACTTGGCGTCATCTCACCTCTCCACGTGGTAGGCCATTATTGGAAAAAGGTGGCATAAATATGGATTAAACCATATTGTTAAAAAAAAACCACGTATGGTTTAAAAATTAAAATATTTTTATGATTTCAAGGAGGATTTGGTGGGATTTTATCCCTTAAAATCCTCTTGCCTTTCCCATAAAACAAGGAGAGGAAAAAAAATCTATAAACTCATATTTGAAAATTAAAACCCCCTATTAATGTTCATAACCCCTAGTTTTAAGTTATATTCCCTATTTAAAAGGTTAAAACTAAAATCCTAAAAAATAACATAAACCCCAATTTTTAAGCTTTGTATAGCCCGATAAAATAAAACTATAAAGTGCTTAAATGATATATTTAAGACATATTGAAAGATTTTATTGGGATTTTTAAAGGGGTTTTTAAGGGCTCCGGTTAATATAAGCCCTATATTAAAGATTGTTAAATTCAAAATAGGAGATAGGGGAATATTTGGGATATATTTTTAAAATATTATCAAGGGGCTTACAGAAATCGAATAATATTGTACGGGATATGTAAATTTATCCATGTAAATAAGGGGAAATTGTAAAAGATTTTTACTTGTAATGGGTGATATGGGCTAATTTTTGTAATCATATGGTTGTAAACCATATTGGGAAATTTTTATGTATAAAAGGGGTGAGAGTTAGGAGTTTTGTAACGGAGTGAAGACATTGAAAATTCTCTTGGAGAGAATAATTTTATTATGGGAAAAATTATTGAAATTGTGAGAGTTTGAGGAGAGAGAATTCTTTTGGAGGAGATTTACAAGGTGTTTGCATACACCAAAAATTGTAAAGTGAGAGATTGTGAGGAAATTGTATGCAGGTTCTGAAGGCTTGGGTATTGTAACAAAGCATAGTTTTGCTTGGTATTATCAATAAAGCGGCCCCAACATTGAGAAGTGGACCTGGAGATGTAGTCCACATTGGACGAACTCTGTTATCAATCTACGCATTTTGATCCTTCTGTCTTTTGTCTCATTCTTCTCTCTTCCGTCTTAAATTCTCTCTAGTTATTTCAGTATTTTCAATTATCATTTGAATTCTAATTACTTGAGTATAGTAATTAGTTAATTTCATTAAATTGTGTAAAAGTGAACCTAATTTGTAATTTCAACAGTTAAACAACATAATCACGCAATTCTGCGTGGATCGGGAAAATTCTGTAATTAGGAGTTAAGTGCAATAATTTGTATCTTTCTAATTACAGATTAGGTGCAATGCCATAATTTTTGTTGACAATTGTTCAAAAGAAATACCTTTCTGAGTAGCACTTTTCTCCATTGCTATTTTGACCTCATCCCAAGAATCCTTGTTTCTCAAGTTTTCAAGCAAGGGTTTACTTTGATGTTGAATTCTACTTGCAACATTCCTATTGGCCATAATCATTGATTTAATGGTGTCACACAGATCATACTGCCAGTGATAGACAACATCAATTTTTTTTTTTTTCAAAAGATCATGTACCACCATAAATGCTTTTATCTTGAATGTGAACCCTCCACATGAAAAAGGTAAAGAAGGAAATAAGGTCTTCTTTTGTTGACTGACAAAGTGTAGTTCATCAGTACTCTGCATGTAGCTTACATATTCCAATGCAAAAATCCCTTTCTGTCACATGTATTGAAAGTTTGTATGGCTCTACTCCTAATCCATAAAATCATAGCACAATATATTATTCCATTAAGTACCAATATGCTAATTCTATTTCTTTTCCTATTTGAATGCAATTTCTACATGACAGGCAATCTAGGTATTGGAGTATTTGTAATTGCTTGATGCAATGGAACAAAAAAGTAGTCTACAAAATGATTGTAGTTCCTTCAAGAATCACGAATCCTTATCTTAGTGGTCCAATCATATATTGGAGCCATTTTCTTTTCCTAAACATTCCTATAGGGTTGAATCTGAAGCTTGTTGGTCTGAAATATTCCACTAAATTTGAATAGAAACAAATAACACAAGTAGGTTGTGAACCTAAATGTCTTAGTGGAATTTGAGTGTGGACCTCCTTTAATCATTTTTTTTTTTTATGTTGGAAGAATGAAGAAGAATGAATATCTCTACAGTTTTGTGTTGTCATTGATGTCACCATGTTGTGATTGCAAGTCTAAGTCAGTGCTTGATCCGTTACTTTGGTCTGGTATCTAAACCGGTATACAAGCTACAGCCTTAGGTATTTTAGTCTACAATCCTTTGTGGTTGATAGTTGTTGCTTGTGGTTTTGGGAAACAGTTTATGGTTGTTGAAAGCATGTATGTTCAAAATATCTCGTGCTTTGGTGCTTGTACGGTGTATCAACATTATTCTGTTGATTACTTTTTGCAATTAAGTCTATTTCTAGCTGACTTCATGAATAAGTCATGATATGGTGAATCAATTTTTGTTATGTGAATATATGTGTGACCTATCTTAGGTCCATGTTGACATGATGTAGCATGTTGAGCATTTGAATTTCCTTTTGGAAAGATTTTGTGAATGTTTGAAGTCAACAGTTGGTATTTTTGGTAAATAAGGAATTGCATCTAATTAGGCTGACCTAATTGATGCTTGCAGATGGATTGAGTATATATAGTTGAACAATTTTTGAAGATTGAATGATTGATGAGGCAGTTGTGAATGCGAAGGAGAGGAAGTGCGAATATGATGAAGTGTGTCAAGTTAGTTTTCTGAGCATCACCGTAACTGTATCAACACTTGTTAGGTGCACTCTTTCAGTTCATTCTAGCTGTGAAGCCAATTTTTGTTTTGTAATATTTTTGTAGGTAGCGAGCCTCCTTGTAAGCAGTGAACTTTTGTATCCGAACAGTGAGTCCTATTCAGGGTAGTGAGCCTTATATATTTGGTTTTGGAACTACTTTATATTGTGAGTTAATCCTCACCATGGTTTTTTCCTCATTGGGTTTTCCATGTAAAATCTGGTGTTCTTTGTGTTGATTTTGCTTTCTGTTATCTGCATTTCATGTTCATACTTAATAATAGAACAATGTGGTTGTGAAGTTAATAAGTGTTAAAGTTTTGAGTTTAAGTTTGGTGACAACTGATTCAACCCCCTCCTCTCAGTTGCCTTGTGCCTTTTAACAATTTATGCATGGATTCTAAAACATGCTCAATAAAGTTATATTTGACAGGTTGAACAACATAATGGATATTATATACCATTTCAAGGAGGCTTGCACCCACTTCCCAATTGATATCCAGTTCAAGGAAAAATGATAGCATGGAAATAGTATCCTGAACCCATGATCTAAAAATATCTAAATCATAAGGAGGCTTATGATTATGTTTCAATTTGTTTCTATCTTGAACTATTTTATTTAGGAAATTATTTTTGTTCCTTTCATCCGCTGCTTCATAATCACTAGCATTATTTTCTAGGTCAATGTGGATGTTTCCAAATTCTTTGGTTGTAAACCCCAACACTTTTCCAAATTATTTTGCATTAATGGATACAAATTCTTCTTTACTATCTTTATTAACAATTACTCTTCTATTATCATCATAATTGTGGGCACATGCCATGATAAATTCTGGGCAAGGGAAAACCTCATGTAACATCATGCGCCCTAATCCACTTACCCACAGTGCACTAAAACTATTATTTTTCATTTGGTTTGTAGCCTTATAATCAATTGAAAATCTAAGTTCTAAGGTAAGGCTACCATAGATTTCAAGATCATAAATATCATGGTATTGATTAGTGAAACCTGAGGTTTTAAGCAATCCAACATAATGTATTTTTCTATCTGATTTTTCTTTTCCTTTCCCAACAACTTTGTTTGGTCTGCTAGTGGTGGTAGACATGCTTTTACAATGTGAAATTGTGAATTCCCTCTTAGTCCTTAATTTTTCTTAAGTCTCTCAACCCTAAACCCAAACTTCAAAGTTTGACAAAATAAGATTTTAAGAAATGATGAAACGTAGCCATAGGAATTCTATCTTTCACTTACCCAGATTTTGATTCTTGAACAAATTAATACTGATAGGTGTGGATTGGATTTGTTGGAACCCAAAATCATCCTTTGTGCATTGCAATGAGCAATCTGAAATCTCCCTGTGTGTTGACTCTCTCACTTAAAAATAAAATCACTTAGTAGTAGAAAGTTTACTTATTTTTTTCGAATATTAAAGTGAATGAAACGTCAATGTGTTGCCTTTAGAATACACAATTAGTACATTACATTTCCATAATGGCACTTAGAAATAAATTCTCAACCGTTGATCTTTGTAAATCTAATGGTTATAGGGAAATTCTAGAGGTTTGAGTTTGCAAGCCTAGTGCTCTGTGCATTTCATTCTGGAATGCATCTACAACCATCCATCAAATGTTCATCAAAAGATTGAGTAATTTATGATATAAAAAATAAACATGTGCTTTAAAGTTGTTTTAAACTTTAGTGGTGCTAGGATACATAATCCTAATGGAGTCATCGAGATGAGTCCACGTGTCCATCTCGTGGTTCTATGAGTCACATATAGATTTACTTGAAGCATCCTATAGATTCATTAGATCCCTTTAAAAGAAAGACATTGATTGACATCAAGGCCAAGGGGCCAGTAACTTAACGTTGCAAAGAACTTAATAAAATGACTAATGATACTGGGAATTGGGGGAGCAGGTCAATGAAAAATTAGAAATCAATAACATTTTGACAAACCCTAGCAAGAGTGACAACTTTTAGTGTTTTTAGCATTTTTTGTCAATTTGATGACAACTTTCTTTTTCATTTGTATCGCTTTATGTTTTAAATCTGCATGCAAATATTCCATAAATAGATAATACTTAATCTCGTAAAAGGAAAAAAAAATGATTTTTCTAAGTTTATTAAATATTTTATTCCATTATTTTATTGCATTTGCATTACTTGTATAATTTGAATAGACACTGAAAACACAAAACAATTCTTTACTGTAAATGAATACTGAAGAATAGCACAACCATTTATTTTATTACCATTGAATTACAATGTTACATTATTACATAGCTTTTTAAAGATGAGTAGAGCATGCAAGATCTTGTTTTGTATAAATGACACATGCCACTTTACATCAGAATATTGATTACAAGTTGCTATTGGTGACTGTGGAAGAGCATTTCTTATACCATATTCTGAAACCATGAGGCTTGCTGACCATGGTTTGGATCTTGGGATGTTAAATATGCTTCTACATTTATAATATGCTCAATTTGATGCACTAGAACAACCCAAAATGGTACAATTGATTCCATACTGGTAGTGGCAGCTATGGGACCCAAACCATATTACCAAACAAATAAATTTGAGAATCCATAGGGCTTGCCTACCATGTTGGGGAAATGGGAGTTGTGAAGATACAAAATGTACTTATCCTATTTAAGAACTAGAGTCATGAAAAAGATAAGGGGTAGTAAATATTCTACCACCTTTTGCGTGCTACTTCCATGCATCAAGATAGCACACAATGAGTTTGAAAGTCTAGAGTTCCTCTTCGAGGGTCTCTGTCAAAATGGAGTATGAGAAGTCATCGAATTTGAACACAAACAAGATTAAAATACTTATGTGGGCGTACTCTCTATGAAAGCACTTATCTCCATTAGAGCTCCTCATCCTAGTTCAAAACCCATCTTAGAAGTTAGGTGAACCAGATCAATTTCTTTCCAATTCCACCCATTTTGAACCTGAAAGAAATTAGGCTTTTACCTATAACTACATAACTAGAGGTGGAAGAATTTAGAGTATCCCAAATAATACCACATCATCTTCTTGCTCATTAACCTTACAAAATGAAAACCCTTATGGAAATTCATAACATTGCACTCAATAGTAAAGCCTTTAGCCTTCTACGAATGATTTTAGTTGTTCTCACTATCCCTATTTATGGGTCACCACTACCAGCCTTGCCCCTATTTACTCGTGAGTCGTGCAAGTTATAATCATGTAACTTAAGTCTTACATTTATAATGTTTATTTTGATTTGACGTCTGACTACATGCACACTATACCTCAAATTGAAAAGGTATCAAAATCACCACTCAAATGATATGAAATCATTACAAATCTTAATTCAATTGATCACTAGATTAATGACATCATCATCTACAATACGTCGTGCAGTTTTCATTATCAAGCTATCCAATCACTTGCTTCAGATGTACATATGGTATTAATCCGTTGTACCACAACCACACTCTCTTCAAAGAAAGACAATCCAACAGATATGTGGAAATCGATAAAGAGAAAGCATGTGCCACGTGCCATACTTTCTGCCATTTTTAGTATCAAGTTATTAAATCAAACATTTCACTTGCTTGGATTAGAAGAGAAACTTAATTTTGAATCTTTTAAATATTTCCTAGGTACATATGGCATTAATTTGTAGTACCACAATCACATTTTCTTTAATGAAAGACTATTTGGCAGATATGCGAAAATCGATAAAAGATTGAGAATTAAATGAAAGGTAGAGTACTTTGAGGCATTGAAAAGAGATAATTAAATGGATTGTTCTAGTTTAATCATTATCAATTTCCACTAATAAGTCACAATAAAGTTTTCTCACTTATGATCAGAGCTATATGTTGAATCATAAAAAAGATATAAATATCTTTTTAGACTTAAAAGCCACTTTTTTATATTGAACAAAGAAAAAAGGATTTACAAGAATTGAGACACAAAAAGTATTTTATTTTAAGTAGCCATGAAGTACATAGCCAACTTGCCTAAAAATCCACTAATCGTGACAAAAAAACCATTTATAAAATACATATTACAAGAGCTGTACAATAAAATATAGACACAATTCATTTTTTTTTTTGTAACAATAGCATAGGCCCTCAATTGGGTGTTTGAGCAGGACGTGAATCAAATTGAACAAAGTAACAACTGAGAAGAAAAGGGAATCACCCAAATCCTTCCTCCAAAACTTCAAACTTTGCAATGATTCATTGGTCGTGTAGACACATGTAAATGACCTAGGCCTGCAAGCTCTATTTTTACCACTTTCGTCCTAGCATAATTATGACATTTAATTATGTCCTTGGTCCACATTCGACTATTAATTAGATAATTCATAATTATTTAATTAATTCACGTCTCTTGCATTCTTCATGATTATTAAATAAATAAATCATATTTATTTATTCAATACGTCACTAAGGGTCTATTGTCCTCTTACAATTAAATAAATTTGTTAATTTATTTAATTACCTTTATTCATTTATTCTTCCTGATTATTAAATAAATGAATTTCATTTATTTATTTAATATGTCACTAATTATCATAATTAAATGAATTTATTAATTTATTTAATTATTGGTTATAATCCTCTAAATTAAATAATTATCTTTAATTATTTAATTGCTAAATTTAACATTTCCCTCATTTTAAATAAATAAATTATTTAAAATGATATCACATTCTTGACTGTTAGTTCATTTTAGTAAATAATCTGAAAATCGATTATTTATTATCACACAAAATCCATATTTTGAATTAATTTAATTCAAAATGGTAATATTCTTCCAAAAATCAAGTAATCGAGCAGATTCTTGATTTTCTAAATCTTCTTTTCAGTTCAACTCTTATCTTATTGATTTTTTGAATCTCACAAATCAAGCAGTCTTTATCTTCTTGATTTTCAAAAATCTTTATCTTTTGGATTAATTATCTCATTTATTCTCGACCGCCGATTCGATCTTCTCAGATGACATCTCGACCACTCATTTAATGATTTTTCCCTAACCCTGATTAGGGATTGTCACATGAAATCTCGTCCATAGATTTTAGGCTTTCGTCAACTTTCAATCTCGTCCGTCTGTCCAAAATTTCATTTTCTATAAAATGACAATTTTGCTCACTTTTTCGACTACTCATAGACACACTCATGCTTATATTCACATACTTGCATTTTTTAGTGATATTTGCATACTTAGTTCGAGTCATAGACATTATACTCATTTTGTCATAGGAATTTAGATTTCATTTAGTATTCAAATCCTTCAAAGCTTGTTTAGGGCTTTGGCATAGTCTTTGTTATCAAGTTGCTCGTACGTTCGATCTGAGGGCAACAATCAACAAGTTAGAAGGTACTACAAAGATGAATCATGGAAGCTTCAGTGATTGATTGGTATAATCATTTCTTCTTTTAGTTTTCAATGTACTTCATAGTTCTTTGGGTTTTTATGCTTTAATATTTGATAATCTAACCTTAGAAAAATAACCCTTAGATATAGGTTGTATCACACACCAAAGCACACCTCATATTAACCATGACAAGAGCTTACACTATAGAAGAAGCTAGTTCAAGTTTGGGGAAGATTCCACCAACAGGCTTTAACTCAATTTCAAAATTATAAAGCTCAAGTGCCAACTCCAATGAAGAAAGAGAGTAAATGAAACTCTTCAAATAACATATTTCCAACGTCTTCACCAAATCTTTATCTAATAAAATTTCCATGCAATTGGACAAGAAAGCAAAAGCTACCTAGAAAATAGAGTGCGGGGGTTGTTCTGAAGCCTTTCCCTACCCACAATTATTCTTATAGCCTCCTCAACTTGTACATAGGGAATAGTAAAAACCATACCCAACTTTCATCTATCATATGCATAGTTGCTTTTTTTCTCCCAAAAAAATTTGGGTAGCATGACATGCCGTGAAGACTCCATAATATCATAGAGAAATTGAGAATAGAGAAGAAAGAAAGATAATCCAAATATATTATAAATGATATGAAGAACATAAAGTTGGTGAAGTATATATAGAATGAAGACATCAAATACTCAACATTTGGACATTTAATTCACCACATGATGTGATAATATTATTTCAAAAAAATTGAGTCATGACTTTAAGTGATTTAATAAATAATAAAATGTCAACCATTGATGTTTTAAAATCTAATGATTCAAGAATTATTCTGAAGGTTTGAATTCACAAGTCTAGTGCTTCAGACATTTGCTTACGGAATGCAACTACGTCATCCATCTTGCGATAACCGTTGATCTTTGATGAACTTAGCGCTAACTATTGATTCCTTTTAGACCATTAACCATGAGTTGAAGCTCAGTCCCATTGAGGACATATGTTACAATCTTGCATTACCGCAAAAAACTGATGACATCACCTTCTCAACATTGCAGGTGCACGGGAGCTGCCTGATCTTTAATCGTTGATCTAAATTGTTGATTTTCATGTGAAAATATTTTTCACCTTACTTAGGAGATATTAAAGTCTTTGACACTACATGGAACCTGTAATCGTCTAGGTCAAGGGGTCAGTCACCATGATGACTCCAAAGGCTTAAGTGATAACTTAAGCGATTTTCAACTATTGATGGCCAGTCAACGATAAAATATTATTTTGGGTGTCATGACTTTAAGTGAATTAATAAGTAATAAAGCATCAACCATTGATTTTTGGAAACCTAACATTTCTAGTGTTATTCCAGAGGTTTGAATTTGCAAGTCTAGTGCTTGATAGGTTGTCGTTAGGTCCTATCATTTTAGTTGAAAAATGCATCAAATGTATTGATCGGGTAGTGTTCAGAGGCTATATGCAATAAGAAACATCTCAACTAACTCTTTTAGGATTTTTAAATGTTTGGAACAATTGTAAAAAAAATTAACTAAAGGCCATTAAACTAGAAAGCGTAAAAATTGTCTGAACTAGAAAGCATGTAAATTATTAAGCTAGAAAGCATAAAACGATTAAGTTAGAAAGCATAAAAGAACTAATCTAGAAAGCATAAAATGATTAAACTAGAAAGCATGTAAATTATTGAAAAGGACATGCTTGCAATGAAATTATAACAACTATCAACTAACATCTAATTGTTAGCAGATAACAAACTTAACAACCTACAACTAATGACCAGAGTGGGTGCTTCGAAAATTCAGGTAAACAAAGCTAAGATATAAACTCAAACTACAACTTGCAGGAACAACTAATAGAGCTCGACACATGCAAACAATAGTTATTCACATTTACCATACAAAATGAAGATAACAAAATTAAAAGAAAAAATACTTATCTATCTATTCTATGATTCCCTCAAGTGGCCAACTATCAATACTTCTACGCTGAACTCATATCACATGAACTTCTACTTCTTCAAGATTAATTCATCCAAAATAATTCCATCACACAATACTAATAACTCAGAATGAGATGGGAAACACTTATTTTATTCATATCAAAAGTGTTACTCAAGAACATAGTTTAAAAGCACATTATGACAACATAACAATATCTAGTATCATTTGTTTCTGGCGGTTACATATTTATACAAAACTGCTAACAAAATCCTAGACTTTCAGCTCTTGTCTTCAATTGCTTTGAAGTCTGCTTTAAATCCAATTGCTTGAGCATAATGACTGGCCATGCATAATGACCTATTCAATACTAAAAACTATACCATTATATTAGCACTGGTTAGCTTATTTCAATCAATTTTAGGAAATAAAGATATACAATTTTTCACAAAAAGTAAGTAATTACTAATCCTAAAGATAAATAATTGGTAGGGTGAAAGTGACTTGGGAGAAACAAGGAAGAGTAATTGGATTAGTACATTTATGAGGCTATTTTTACCTCATCACTTCTCCCCATCCTAAGCTTGAGCATGTCCTCCTACTCTTTGCTGTGCTCTCTGCCTTCAATTTCCCCTGTTCTTGTTTAACTCTTCATACTTAGCACTGAGGTCATAAAAATTGTCTACGTCTCTGTCTAGATCCTTAAGATTTCTCAAGAAACCTTCATTGAGTTTGACTCTTGCTTTCCATGTTTGAAAATTCTCAAAGTTCTGATATGAAGTAACATGCACTGTAGGGGGTGGTGAGAGAAGTAATGGGGGTCTGTATCTCATTCCCATCTAGTCAGTTTTAAGTTGATGTAGAATCTCTGCCAAGACTTATGCTCTTCTATAGAACCACTGAATGTTAGTAGGTGAAATCACCTCTCTTCTTTTCAGGTGCATGGGAACAGGAGTGTACCTCTCTTCACAAACATGCCAAGCTTTTTTGATTAATTATGGGCCTTGGTCTTTAAAATTCTCAAAACACAATTGAAGGTTATCATTATATTTACTTTTCACTGTTTCTTTAATCTTAATGCTTCTAAACTGTGCTTTAAAAGTAGAAGGTTTCCTATGAGGGTACCACATTTGGAGTCCAATAGTCTTTTCTACTTGTGCATATTCTCTTTTCCTTTCTTGCCATTGAATTTGGTTATGCATGGTAGACAAAAATGACCCAAGTTGAACTTCACCAAAAAAAAATTAACATAGAAATATGTATATTTCTCCAAAAACAGATTGTGAACAAAGAATTCACACAACAAATCTTGCTGAGCAAGATTTGACTATGTAAATATTTTTACAAATTCTTTATTGTCAAGATCATGTGGCTGATTGTAGGAAATTATTAATAGTTTCCATCTTAAGAGTTGCTCATTTAAAAACATAGAGTACAGTCTAGATGGCCTTCTGTAGGCTAACAATAATTCACCAATTTGACAGGTATCTTGCTTAGCTCAGTAAACCCTGTCAAATGACTCTTTTAACAAAACTAGCTCCTTTTTCAATCTAACATTTTCTATACCTGCGTGTTTTAGAAAATAACATCTCTCCATCCATGTCACTAGCAATTGAGGTATATGAACTTGGAACCATTCCATTATGGTTGGTTCAGTTTGTATCTCTTTAGACTCCATTGTGGGCTTGACATTAATCTCTTGCAAATCCCGTTCCAACTCAGCAATTCTACTCAAAGACACATTAAATTCAGATTTTTGTTTGTCTTTTTCTTCTTCAAAAGCATTAAACAATTGCATAAATTATTTGTTAACCTTTTGATTTGCTTGTCCTTTTCAGACAAATTTGTCACATAATTTTTACTTTCTTCATTCCACTAATGTATCTAAAATTGTAATTGTTCAATAGTCGTATCTTTTTGTTCCATTTGCATTTTAAAATTTACAATTTCTTGGTCTCTCTTCTTTAAAACTGTAGTGTGTACTTCTATCTCTTCCTGTTGTTGGCTAATTTGTTTTTTATTTCCTTGCAACTGACATTTCAATAGAGCAATTTATGCTCTTAACTTCTCTAGCTCCATTTCTCTTTGATCAGATTCCACAACCTTTGTATTAGCAGAAAAATGAAAATTGGGGATTTCTTCATCATCATTAATTACATTTCCATCATTAGGCACATCAAATGAGCCTTGTTCAATAACATTAGCAATGAGGGGAGATAATCAACCTAAAAATCATCTTCAACATCCAAACAATGTGGTGATTGTTCCCTTTCTTCCTCTTGCCCTGATTGAGATGGCATATCCTCCTTTCGACCTCAGGGGATTGACTAGTTTGTTTCTTTATTTCTTTTGAGGCCTCCTCACGAGGCTAATTTTTAGTTCATAGTGATTGTGCTTTAGTATTACGTCTTTTATTTTTAGGGGCTTTCAATGTATCACAAGCTACAATATCACTAGTTTTAGCAGATAACCTTTTACTTCTCGTTAAAGGAGTTGTTTGTAATGTTACTTTAGTTATTTTTTTCCTCTTGCGAGGAGGCTCTTCCTCATCTCCTGAATTTATGATTTCAACATTTTTTGAATGACTTGGGGTTTCTGAAACATGGGTTAAAATTTTTGACACTTCACCATCAGGAGCTCTTATGGTATGCTAAGGTTTAGAAGTTTCTAGAGGATTAGGGGAAGGATCTTCCACATTTTGAGTCATCCGCCTAGATGATTCACCTTCCTCAAGATGTCTTTTAGGCTCTGGATTTTCATTTTTTTTGCAATTTTTTTTCCCATTTCTTTTTTCTTTTCTTTTGGAAATGATACTTACATATCAATTGGATGAGGCCATGGTGTTTAAGTGGTCCTGAACCAATTTTGTATTTCTCTATCATGCTAGTAATAGATTCACAAAATAATGTAGACAAATTAACCTTAAGGGCAAGGTTTTCAATGCGACGGTGCAAATGGGTAAGTAGGCAGAAAGGTGAACCTACAATTACTGTAACTTGTCCTTCACAAGTAAAATACTTAATAATCTAGGCTACGACTATTCTCTAGGGCTCTAGAATGGACATCCTTTGGAATCCTTTTTTTTTTCCCCCTCTAGTACTTACAATTATCAAAGGATGAGGTTCTCCCTCTCTATGAAAAAGATCTACCATTTTCTGATAAGAGATATTGGTAGTTTTTGATAAATTAATACCTTTATTTTCAAGACTAGAGAGATGAGAAATAATCTTAGGACTTACCTGGAATCACTTGCCATGCACTATAGTTTGACCATCTGCAAAATTCTTTGCAAATTCTTTCACTAATTGCTCATTATGCCCCTCAAACTTCTTTATAAATTCCAACCACCCAACTCTCTAGAACAACCTTGAAATATTGCTCAATGTAAATAATTTGTCTATTGAAGCTAGTTTAGATTTATTTTTAGTGCCCCCCATACTATATTTGTCTTATAGCTTTGCTCTGTTTCTATGAAAATGCTGCAATGCTCAAAACTGTGTCAACAAAACTAAATTGCAAAGTAAAGAAAATATAAATTATCAATTACTTGTACTCGATACAGCTGATGGGACGTGAGTTAACTACTTCATTTGAGCTTTTCTATGCTTGCATGATTACTTTGCATGGGAAAAAGTGCAATTTTTTTTCGTACTTCAAGCAAACACACAATGACACAATTTACTAAATTTGGAAAGGGGATGGTTCATTCCAATTAATTTATCTTTATTCAAAATAATTACCTACTTTAAGCAAAAATTGTACGTACCTTACATCCCATCACTAATTCAAAAATCACTTACCTTTGTTGACGTAACAGTATAATTGCATGTTGGTGAGAGTGGCGATGAATTTATTATGAGTGCAGATAGGACAACTAATTAATGGGGGAATTATTATGATGGAAAAATTGTCATAATAATTTTAATTTATTATGATAGGAGATGGTAATGTAGGGTGAATGATAATGTAGGGTGTGGATTCCAAGGAAATGAAAAAAATTAATAATGGTCATGTGTATGACATTGGAAAATCAAACCATTCAGATAGGAAAATAATTTACAAAAGTTCGGAGCATCACTGGAAGATGCAACTGGGGTGAAGGATGAAAAGTTCTGGAGCATGTTGAGAGATGCACCTAGAGTGGAATTTTTTTGGAGCATCGCTAAGAGATGCTGTCGAAGTGCAACAAAAAAATTTCTGGAGCATCGTCGAAATATGCAGCTGGAGCAACAACCAAAAATTTTCAGAGCATCATCGAAAGATGTAGCTGGAGTAGCAACCAAAAATTTCCAGAGAATAGTCGAAAGATGCAACTGGAAGAAGAAAGCAAAATTTCTGGAGCATCATCGAAAGATGCTACCCGAAAGAAGAAACAACAAATTTTTTGGAGCATCACTGAAAGATACAACCAAAATGCAACAAGAAAATTTATAGAGCATCACTAAAAGATGTCGCCGGAAGAAGAAAGCAAAATGAAGGAATTTGGAAAAATATTTTTTGGAGTATAGTTGTAAGATGCAACAAACCACAAGAATAAAATAAGGAATGGCACCAGTTAGGCGTGCAAGTTTTGGAGCATCACAACAGCCGAGCCAACAAGTTCTGGAGCATCACAACAAGATGCACTAGAATTTGTGTTTGATTAGAATGAAGTCCTACAAAATGGAAATGAAATTTAGCCAAGTCCAAAGGATGAAAAATTGAAAAGAAATTCCTTGTAGTTACAAACACATGCACATGCTTTTTTTTTAAACTAAGTGTTTACTATGAATCAGAACATTCCATTGGCTTCACCATAACAAAGTCAATGCATTGCACTTCTCCTTGCATTTCTACCATCTTTGTAAATTCCTCCTTGTTAACTAGCTTATGGTAGATGTGTAGCTGATGTCCATTGACCAATATCAGACATTTTTCACGGCTTAGGGATAGACGATGTTCCTCACATCACTTCAATACTTTGTCTAGACTTTGAAGGGATTCATCAAAAGTTGATCCATACACAGTGAAGTCATCCATGTAAACTTCCTCACAATCATTCACCAATTTAGCGAATATTGCCAGGATAACTCTCTAAAATGTTGCAGGAGTGTTACATAGCCCAAAAGGAAGAACTCGATATGAAAATGTTCCCCATGGGAAAGTAAAAGTTTTTTATCCTAGTCTTCTGTTGCTACTTGTATCTGGTTACATCCACTGAATCCGTCCAAAAATGGGAAATACTTTCTCCTAGCCAGATTATCCAAGACCTGGTCTACAAATGGTAGAGGGAAGTAATCTCTATGGGTCGCTTTGTTAAGTTCCCTATAGTCAACACACACTCTCCACTTCCCATTTTTCTTTGGAACGACAACTAAGGGTGAAACCGATTTGCTGTAAAAAATGGGATAGATAAATCCCACCTGTAGGAGTTTCTCAATTTTAGTTTTAATAATGTCTTTCAAGGAAAGATTAAGTCTCTGTTGTGGTTGATGAATAGGTTGAACATCCTTGGTATAGATGTGATGAGTACAAACACTTGGGTGTATTCCTCTCATGTCTATGTAGTCCCAAGAAAAATATTTAGATCTATTCACCAATATATCAAACAATTTATGCTCTTTCAGTTCTGTCAACCAACTATTAATATTCAAAGTTTTTCCTAGCAGTAACATGATGGTTTTGACCCTTGGATGGTTGGAGGTGATAGTATACACTTCTCTTGTCAAAGTGTTAAGAGGACAACTATGTGGTATGGTTCTTTGGAGTCTAGCAATGTCTTCAAAGAAATGATCCATTTTTTGAATGATATTACCTAGAGGACAATATAATCCCATGAAGTTGGTGTTATCGAATTTACTGTGGTCTACATTGATTGGTTGTCCTAGAATTTATTCTACGTCCAACATCTCTTCATCATTTGAATCCATGGTAAGATTTTCCATATTATTTTCTAGTTCATCCTCCAACTCTTCACCATGTTGTTTGATGACTACCATAGCAAGTGAAGCTAGATTCTCCTGTCCATTGGGACCTTCTGGTTCATCAACCCATACTTTATTATATTCAGCTGGCTTGGCAGGGGGATACAAGAATAGATGTTTTCTATTAGGACCACGTGAAATGGTCATTCCTCCCTCTCTACAGTCAATCTTGGATGCAACAGTAGCTAACCATGGTCTTCTGAGGATTATTGGATAACTATCTTTTGGTGTGAGGGACTATTTGAAATTCCATTGGATATTCCCAACCACCAACCTTAACAAGAAAATTTTCTATGACACCCTTGGGAATAGCTATGGATCGATTTTCCATTTGCAACAATGTAGTTGTGGGATGTAAATCAGTGAGTCCCAACTTTTCCATCACATCGACAGTCATTATATTAATTGTTGCTCCTAAATCCACAAGTGCATTAGGTATTGCTACCTCATTGATTTTTACTGCTATAAGTGGATTTCCTGGGTCATCATATTTTGGAGTTGTGGTCTTTCTATCCAAAAAGTCATCTAGGTAACCATTTATGTAAATAGTATTTATCCGTTTTGGTTTTCTTCTTGTAGTTTTGATGCACAAATTTTTGATTAGTTGGCTTAATTTAGGAATCTTCGTAATTTCTTGTAACAAAGGGACCTCAATTTTCAGTTGATTAATCTCTTGTATCAGTGCAATTTCGGTGGATAAGGACATTTGTGGAGGATTTTTCAAGGTTGTAGGTTTCAAATGCTTCAGAAAAGGTACTTGAGTTTTCTCTTTAGGAGTAGAGCCCTTTAAAGGATTAGTTGGAGACCGACCACCCTCCTCCTGAGGTGTTTCATAAGTTCCAGCTGGAGTTGGCGTAAAGGTCTTGTCTTGGGTACTAACAAGGTTTTTCTCTAAAGGCGTGGAAGATGTCCTAGCTGTCTCAACAAATTCTTTAATGATCCCATCCAAGATCTCAACTATGGTTGGCTGTGGGAGTGCTTTTCTTGACCTTAATTGTAAGTTTCCATAATGAATAGCATTCAATCTAGTGACATTTTCTTGTTCCGTAGAATAAATTGGGGTCTTTTGATGGTTGTTCTTTGAATTAGGAAAAAGTTGTGGTTGGTTGACTTGCTCATTTTGTTGAGAATTTGGAGGGGCTGGTAAAAGATTCTGCTATTGATTAGGCATCCTTCTGGGCCCAATATAATACTAATTTTGAGGTTGATTCCATTGAGGAGTAGGATTTTGAGGATACCATCATTGTTGAGTCTGGTTTGGCCATTGAGGATTTCCCTAGTACTAATTTCCCCATTTAGGTTGTCCCCAAGGGTAAGCTCCCTAGTTCGGTGGTGCTGGTGGAGGAGCTTAAGGCCAAGGTGCTTCCCATTGATTGTTATTCCAGTTGTTTTGGGGTCTCCAAGAAGGATTTTAGTTTTGGCCATAAGAGAAATTTCCTCCAAGTCTTTGAATCATAAGATTAAAATCTTCTTCAACCCGAGCTATCCTTTTCTTGGAATTCTTGATTGCACTAAGGAGCTCACATTGATTAGTAGCATGACTCTTCTCACAAACTTGGAAAACATCAACCTTGTCCAAAGGGCATTCTCTCAACAGATGTTTGTTTCGACACCTAGGACAATAGATGGATAAGGTCTTAGGATTATGTGTTTTAGCCTGTATTCCATCTAGTGTGGTGTTTAGTTGAATGAGAATTTTAGTTTTGAGGTTGGATATCTCCTCATGCAGTTGTCTTATTTCATTGGAACCTCTAAAAAGAGTAGGCTTATAGATACCCCCTTGAGTACGAGAGAAATCCTGGCATAATTCAATGATATTTTTTCAAGTCCAAGTTGGGAGACATCTCCTTTTCCCATTAAATCAAGGCTTCTCCTAGCATCATCATCAAGTCCCTTAATAAATATGGTTTTTAGAATTTCCAAACTGATAGCCTCTCCTCCACATCGTTTAGATAAGAAGATAAACCTATCTAGGTAATCTTCTAGGTTTTCATCTTCGTTATGTTTGAGTTTGAACAAATCCTCTTTCCTATCATTGAATCTATAGTAGCTCTAGTATTTTTCCAAGAAGGAAAACTCCATTTCATCCCAATAAGTTATTGATCTTGAAGCTAATCCCATAAACCAACACATTGCAACATCCTTCAAGGTGGAGGGAAAAAGCTTTAGTTTTTGGTTATCATTCTTGTAGTCATATGTCTAACACAAAACTTTAAACTCAAATAGGAACTGGTCAGGATCTTCAGAGGGTAAACCTCTAAAAGTTGGAAAAAAGGCTTGTGAAATGTTTTTCATAGGTGTATCATCATCTACATTGATACGAATAGGATAAGTGAATGTCCTTGCTCCCCATTCTAGGTTAGTGCCATTTCTTCGATCACCCATAACATTGAAAGGGATGTGTTTCTCTTCAAAAGTTTGTTCTTCATCAAAAGTTTGTTCTAATTGCTAAGGCTCTAGAGTACACAAAGGGATACTTTACTCTACAAATGTTTGTTCCGATGGGTGAATTTCTAGGGTATACTATAAGGTCTTGGGTGGATCCCGCTTGATCAATTCTTTGGTAAATTATTTAGTTGAGACTTCCTCATTTCTACTTGTGGTTGGAACGTCTCTTGGGGGGGTTTTTGGTATGTATCTTCCGTGGGGGCCTCGTTTCTTGACCATGTAGAAAAAGAAGCCTAGCGATATTTTTTTCTTAAAAAAGGTATTCAAGCAATCTCCTACTAACACTAGAAAAGGAAGTCCCCATCAACGACGCCAAAAAGTGATAGCCTGTTGTTAGGTCCTATCGCTTTAGTTGAAAAATGCATCAAATGTATCGATCGGGTAGTGTTTGGAGGCTATATGCAATAAGAAACATCTCGACTAACTCTCTTAGGATTTTTAAATGTTTGGAATAGTTGTAAATAAAACTTAACTAAATTCCATTAAACTAGAAAGCGTAAAAATTGTTTGAACTAGAAAGCATGTAAATTATTAAGCTATAAAGCATAAAAATATTAAGTTAGAAAGCATAAAAGAACTAAACTAGAAAGCATGAAATGATTAAACTAGAAATCATGTAAATTACTAAAATAGGAAATGCTTGCAATGAAACTATAACAACTATCAACTAACATCTAACTGTTAATAGATAACAAACTTAACAACCCACAACTAATGACCAAAGTGGGTGCTCCAGAAATTTAGGTAAACAAAGCTAAGATATAAAATCAAACTACAACTTGCAAGAACAACTAAAAAAGCTCGACACATGCAAATAACAGTTATTCACATTTACCATACAAAATGAAGATAACAGAATTGAAAACAAAGATACTTATCTATCTATTCTATGGTTCCCTCGAGTGGCCAACTCTCAATACTACTACACTAAACTCAGATCACATGAACTACTTCTTCAAGATTAATTCATCCAAGATAATTCCATTGCACAATACCAATAACTCAGAATGAGACGGGAAAATCTTATTTTATTCATATCAAAAGTGTAACTCAGAAACATAGTTTAAAAACACATTATGAGAACATAACAATATCCAATATCATTTATTTTTGACGGTTACATATACAAAACTGCTAACAAAATCCTGGAATTCAGATGGTGAAGATCACCACTGAAAAAGTCTTCAACAAAATTGAACTAAATAATGGACTTAGGTCCATAACATAAAGCATTTAAAAGACTTGGAGTGAGCCATAAAGTCTTTAAAAATAAAATAATAGAAAGCATTTAAAAGACTCGATCCACTATGCACTTCCTAAACTTCTGGTGCCTAGACTTTTGACGCTTGTCTTTAGCTGCTTTGAAGTCTACTTTAAATCCACTTGGCTGAGCATAGTGACCGAATGTGCATAATGACCTATTCATTACTAAAAACTATACCATTATGTTAGCGTTGGTCAGCTTATTTCAATCAATTTCAGGAAATAAAGATTATACAGTTTTTCACAAAAAAGTAAGTAATTACTAATCCTAAAGATAAATAATTGGCAAGGTGAAAGTGACTTTGGAGAAACAAGGAAGGGTAATTGGATTAGTATATTTATGAGGTTATTTTTACCTCATCAGTGCTTCATAAATTTTCTTCTAGAATGCAACTACAACTGTCCATCAAAAATTCATTGAACAGTCGTGGGTTATATTAATTTGTGTTGACATCTGGCTTCAAACATAATAAATATGTTGACACTTGTCCCCATTCCGAACACTTTATGAAGGAATTTGGATGTGTGAAAAATTTGTCCCAAAATAGAATAATATGTAGCATTTGATATTTTCGCCACCCACGCTATGATTTTTTATTAGCATACCAGTTTATTTCACCAATGAATTTTTTTATTGGTTTGAGATTATCTTTAATTCACCAATATATTTTTTTATTCGTTTGAAAATAGGTTTAATTCGCTAATGAAAATATATTTGTTGGTTTGAAAATATTTTTTAATCACAAACAAAAATATTTTATTTTTTTGAGTATAGGTTTAATTTGCCAATAGAAATATTTTGTTGGTTTGAAAGCATGTTTAATTCACCAATGCAAGTATTTTATTGGTTTGAAAATAGGTTTTAATCGCCAATGAAAATATTTTATTGGTTTTTAAAAAATTGCAATTCGATAGGATTTTCCATAGAATTCTTGCGATTACAAAAGAGTTTAAAATTGAGATTTTTTTTTCCCGAAAATGAAAAAAAAAAATTTGACATTTTTCTCAGGAAGTATACAAGATTCACTAGGATTTAACACCTTCACCGAGAGGGGGGGGGGGTTCTTAAAGTTATCCTTGAAAAAGGGAATCTACAAGTTTCATGGTGTTAGCATCTTGTTGTACTTTCACCAATTATTTAGGTGTTAAGTCTCCAACCTTCTCACTCACATTAAGTTTAGTCTAAGAAATAGGTGGTGGTGGGCTTTAAAACCCACTTGACATGAATAATTGTGAGGACTCTCCTTGTGGTTTTTGGGAAGGATATATGTTGTAACCACATTAGGGTCTTGCTGAGATTGCATCCTTTTGTTAGTTTGAGACCTATTTTCAACTAGCATATGCTATATTTTGAGACCTTTTGATTTTAAGGAGTTTTATATTTTGGATAGTGAGACCAAGAAAGGTCAAAAGTATTTATCTTAGATAGTGATGATTGGGATTTGATTTGTATGTTGAACTTGAACTAGAGTAATGAGTTCAAACCAATGGATAAGGGGGTGAAATATATCAACCTAGAAGTAGAAAAATCCTAAGCTAATCTATACCACTAATAGGCTAACTTGACCCTTTACTTGGAGAAGGAAAAATTCTAAGAAAAAAAGACAAATCATAGATAAAGGGAATATGAGATCTAGATAACTTATGAATTGATTTTAGTATCAATTGCTAATTATGGGATAAGTTTGAATCTATTTTTTAAAAATTTTCTTATGAATATGATGGAAAGAAGAAATGTATGTGGGATAATGACTAAAAATGGTATTTTTGGTATGTCTCAGGTATGTCTATGTATGCTAGTTTCTTTGTGTTCAAGTCTATTTGTGAAATTTTTGAATTTGATGAAAGAAATCAAGTAAATGATATTCCAGATCAATTGCGCTAAAAGATAGATCAAATACAATTCAAGAGGGATAAAATGCATCAAATAGAGCATTAGTTATGAGATTCTATGTAAATTTGTTCAGGTTGGGATTGTAAAAGATTTTTTTTTAGTTAAAAACAAAATCAATAGCACTATTTGTAGGATCATTCACACAACATAATTGATCAATTACACAATTCTAGGTAAAAAATATGTTTTTTAAGATATGTGTGTAAAATCAATTACATTGAATGATAATCAGTTGCACTAGAGAATAATTAATTACAAATTTTTATAGATCAATTGTGCTACTCTATGGGTTTTTTAGAAATTTGTTTATTTTTTAGTTTTTTTTGGAAAGATAGAATCAATCAGTAAGACATAATGGATTTTGATATTCTATGGTATAAGGCCAAATAGTTTAATTGGTCTTGCACAATAAATACACGCCAAACACAATATACAACCTATTTTATTCAATCAAGGTGTGTCTCACCAATTTCGGCCTAAGTGATAAAATATCGTAGGATTGTGCTAAAGCATGCTCCACTCTCAAAAGTGAATAGATAGGTCTCTAGTGGCACAAGGTCTCACCTTCCTCCTCTTGAAATTTTTTTACACCTTCAAATAAATTTTCTCTCCTCTGAATTGTACATGTTGGGTAGCTTCAGGCATGATATTGTACCTTGCACCACACTGGATCAATGATCAATGGTATTAGGATTAAAATGACAAGGTGTTCACTAGTATCTATGAATAGTGAGCCCTTTATAATGCTTAAGATTTGGGGGGTCTCCCCCTCTCTCCTCACCTAACAAATCTCGACAGACTAGGGAATTTGTGGCTTGGATCGAATGACACTAGCAACACCTTGGGGTATAACTTTCATTCTCCCCACTTTGTATACCCCACCAAAAAATATGGTTGAGCTCACTCTTGGGGTGATGAAATCCCCAAGTAAGTATCCTACAAAATTAAAAAAAGGAAGATACTGTTGGTTTTGATCCCCAAGATCACACTAGCACAAGGATAGAGCATACACAAATAACACTCCTTGGGTAAAAAGAACAAAGATGTAGATTTAAGGGTGATTTTAATCCCCATGCTCACAATAGGCACAAGGGTAGAGCATACACATTGATGATTCCACCAAAAACAACTAAAAAATTCTTTCCCTTTAATAAATTGAAGTGTGAGCTAAGCTAGAAAAATGAAGACAATAAACCCTACATCAAATTTATTAGTAGTTTCAGGTTTATTTTATCTTTTCCTAATGAAATCCAAAGCTGCACATATCAATTACTATCCAAAAAACCAAAGAAAAGAGATCAGAAAATGAAAAAGACATAGATCAATTGTGCAAAATAATGGATCAAACGCTTAACAAGATTAATAAATTGCATGAAAATCAGAATTATATGTGTGAAAGAAGAGAAAAATAATCCTAAAACATAGAGGTCCTTAATCATATACATGTCATTTGCACCATTTCCTCAATTAGATGTATAATTTTGGAATCCAATACACAATTTTGACAGTAGATGCACAAATTTGGCATCAATTACATAATTTTGGTATGAATTGCATAATTTTGGCATCAAATGCACATTTTTTGTATTAATTGCATAATTCTAGTAAATTGAATCTCAATCACTTGTGCCAAAACTTTAAATTTCTTTGCTATGTATAGGATGAAATGCATAATTTTTGTATAAATTGCATAATTTTGATAAATTGAATCTTGATCACTTGTGCCAAAAAATTCAAATTTCTTTGCTATGTATAGGATCAAATGCATTGTTTGTTGAATTCTAGATGTGTCGAAAGGTCGATCAAATGCAACAAAACCCTGATCAAATATGTCGTTTCACCCTACAAATGCTTAAAACACATAACTTCAAGAAAAAAAATCATTAAAATATCTCGGACATGGATCTCATCAGGCATGCCAAAATGTGGATCAGTAAAACGAGTGATCAAAGAACAACAAAAGCAATAAATCAATTACAATCAAACTAAATAAATCAATAAAGCTAAAGGAACTATGCAATTTAAACAAAGAAAACCTGCAATAAAAACCATTACACAATGTCCTTGCTTAACTCCATTTTTATTCAATTACACCTTGAAGAATGGTGTTATAGTTTCACTCATATTTTTAGCACAAAAAATTTAATGATAATACATATAGATTTGTTGCAAAGAGAGAGATAATGTATGAACAAAGGTTGAATTTATAGATTTCATGTGATATCGATCAATGGTTGAGATTGCATAGAGGATTGAATAGATCAATGGATGAGAGAGAGATGAAGAGTTAACTGATTGTATGATTTAAGCTAACTGACCATATGGAGCAATTAAGATAATCGATTGATGAGATAAGTATAAGTGATTGTTAGTGAGATTGAATAGATTAGGTAGAAGATTGAATTGATTGAAGAGTGGACTAGAAGTGAGTGAAAGTTAATTGATGAGGTGGAAAGTTGATGCAATATAGGGTGGTTAATACTCACAATTAGACTCAAAATGATCAAAATTCAACAAGACATCAACCCTCAAATCACAAATCACCCAACTTTCCAAAATCACTCATGAGAGGCTTCTAGCCTTCAAAATTCAACAAATGGAGTTATCTTTTAGAGAAGGCCGTACAATGGCCAAAAAAACACCAATTTAGACTTGTCACAAATCCCAACACATTACTCTAAAAGATCTTAATAGGTTTCTTTGTGCCAACATTGAAAAACACCAAACCGACCTTGCAAAAGGCTACTAAATTAGCCCACTTTTACAAATGAAGTATACTCAAAACACCTTGTTTTCCCAAAAACACTATTAAAAAACTTTAATTGTGTTCTAAAGCCATAGATTCCATCATTGTTTCCCTAATCCAAGACCTTTTCATCGCCGTCCCATGAAACCCTCCATTTCAAGCCAAAACACATAGGGTTTATTGGAAAACACACTACCCGGGCTTCTCAGACACAACTAATGCATCAAACACCTTTTATTTACTCTGTACATGGTCATAAAACCATCACAATTCCAGTCCCTTCAGTGCTTCATGAAAACACCATCTTGACTCCATTATTTCACAAGGAAAATTGCATTATTTGAACCTAAGGTATCATCTCAGACCACACCAAGTAGTTCCATTGCCTACCAAACCATGTAAAGGCCTAATTTACAATGTTTAGGACCCACTCCACAAGACACAGTAAAAACAAAAAGTGGAATGGGTCACTGTGCCATTTATAAGACTCTCAACCCTTAAATTTGTACAAACAGGCTGCTACAAAAAATGAATGATTTCTTCCACAAAAATACAGAATTAGAATCTAAAATTAGACACAAATAAAAGATAATACATATAACTACAAACCACCAAAGTAATTAGATCATTAAATCTCTGTCAGAGTCCGTACTGGTTGTGTAGAGTTTAGGAAAATAAAAAAATAGAGCCAATTTGTAGAATAAGAACATTACTATTGATATGAAACTTCAAAGCAATTATAAACCAACCTTTGCTCGAGCCCTTGAAGGCTTTAAATACACTTTACAAACCAAAACTATCTTCCCAACATTCCCAACTAATTTTTTAAGCTTCTAAGACTCTTAATATTCCCTAAACTGCATTTTGACAACCTTGTTTAACAACTTTACATCTATTTGAAATTGTTTTGACATATGAACTCCAATGTTTCCCATACACCTAAATACATAGTAAAATGGTCTTTGAGACCTTATTTGATACACACAAACTTTATCACCCCCTATTCTAACCTAGACCCACTCAAACTCACCTAATTACATTTCACCATATCAAATTTTGCATTATGGTTGTAGGTGCTCCCGCACCAAAAGTGGATGGATAATTAATAATAATAAAAAAATATTTTTTAATTCATGTGCAAATGGGAAAATAAATAAAATAATAATTTCAATTATTTTTAGAAGAAAATGGAGAAATTAAATAATTAAAAAAAATGTTTAGTTATTGAGAATTAGAAGAGGTGAATTGGAAATAAATAAATTAAATAATTAGAATTTATTTAATTAACGTGCAAGAGAAGAATAATTAACAAATTAATTAAATAATTTAATTAATATGAAGAAAATGATAATTTAGTGAATTAATTAAATAATTAAGAATTATTTAATTAAAGTAGAAATGAAGGGAATATATGTTTTTTAAATAATTAAATAATTAAAATAATTGAATAATTAAATAATTAAAATTATTTAATTATCTTAGATGAAAGAGGAAATGATATTAATTTAATTAAATTATGAAATTATTTAATTAAATTTAGAAGAAGAATTAATGAGACATGATGACAAAAATTGATGATGTTTTGGAAGAAACAAGTTAGTAAAATTTTGATGTCTACATTAGCATCAAACACACTACTTAGGAGGCCATCACATGAGCATTTATTGAATGTAAAGAGAGCCCAAAAAGCTTGCTCTTGTAGTGCTGGTTCGAGGAAGGTGTGGGAAAATAGCTTCTCCCATTGTTTTCTCCATAGGATCAAAATGACATTTAATAGGAACTCTTCACTTAGTCTACCATCGTGAATGTGAATCCCATCGAACATGTGTTGGACAACTATTTTTTGGATAGCCATTACAACGTCTTTTAACCCAGTGTTAAACAATCTATTAATATAGGACATTGCATCCTCCATGATGCATCCAAATCCAATATAAAAGAAAATCACAATACCATTTTTGAATTGTTCCTTCATTATCCTTGTATAAATATCTAGCTAGCACCAACCATGCACTTCCCATGAAAAAAGAAACAAGAGACATAGTTACCAAAACTGCCACAACTAAACAAGGTGTAATAATCTTTGATAAAAAAATCATCCTATACTAGAAAGTTTGCCTCCAAAATACAATTGAGGTTTGGCTAGTTTGTATCTTGATTGGATACTCAAATCAATTCAATATAATCTATACCACAATTAACCAATCAATTTGAAGCCTTTTTTTTTCTTTATAGTTATGTGTAATGGATGTCTCCAAATTTGCAAGAATGCCCCATATCATGTCGATCCATTTTTAGAGCCTCCAATTCATAGTAATTTTCTTTTTATTTTCATTTATGCATAACATAGAATCTCATTCAATATCTAATACTTTAATATTATTTTGTTCAAATAGTTTTGAACATTCAAAGAGAGCCTCAACCTTAACTTTGTTGTTAGTTCCATGATGAATCTCACATGAGGATTCCCACTGCATTCTATATAATACATTTTACACTTGAATCCCACTTGAATTCCTCTCAAGGCCTTGTTAAAATTGAGTTTTAGTCTTCTCTTAGGAGGGGCCAACCATTTTGCCAATCTCTTCTTCTCTTTGGGACCCACAATATTTCTAATAGAAAACTAGGAGTGGATGGAAAGATCTAAGGTCAACATTTCATTATGTTATCATCCTAGCTTATGGAAGTGATGAGAGACATTTATGTTCCATTTTATCCCATAATCTAACATTTTCCATATACCTTAATATCCACCTTCATACTCCATTTTCATATTATATCATGTATTTTTACCACGATTATGTTGCATTGAATATAAATAAGAGATATTTAGTATTGTTTAGAGGTAAAATATATGAAAATAAAATATCATATTGTATTTACTAATATTTGTTACATCATTATGTTGAGAAAATAATTTTTACAACATATCAACAAAGGTGGAGATACCAAACTTTACAACAGTCTTTGTGTATCCTGTGGGTACACTCAATAGCAAATTTAATTCCAACTACAAACATTTTTGAAATAATTATTTTCTCAAGAAATACTTTAGTTACTTTGTTATAATTGATGAAGCTTCAATTTGTACTTATATTATGTGGAATAATTACAACCAAGAAAACAAAAATTCTTTGTATGATTTTATTGTTTTAACAAATTATATCAGTTATTTTGGGTTTGACTGCCAGCCATATAAATGCATCTATTTTGAGTTGGTAGTTAAAACACTAAACAAACTCCCTATATTCATGGAGAATTGTAACCATGAGCTATGTAAGTTTAGAAAATATTCCATTTACTCATTTATCATGTAAGGTTTGAGAAATGGTGTAAAGTAGAGAGTGGTGTGGAGAATGTAATATATTTCCTAAAGGATTGAATGATATGAATAATATGAAGACACTGCTTATGAAGATTTTATTTTATAATGTAATTCAAGAAAAAGCCCCCACTTTTTGGAGGATTAAATTGTGTTAGCCTAAATTCTTAGGCCATTTTATAGAAGATGAAGAAAAATAGCGATTTTGGTGTTTGAACCTCATAGAGTAAAAGCCACAATTGGAGCCACACCAAATAAGCTTGCTCACCATCGAGTTAAGAGATTTTTTTTGCTTTTTCAACTCTTCAAATTTTTTTTTTTTTTGACGATAACCTTAGTGAAGTATTATTGAAATATTCCCAAACCCAACACTCACAATGATCATCTTCTTTTTTGATCACACAATCTATAAACCTTTCACCCCAAATATCTTCTATATAGCTTCACAATCTCTTAGTTCTCTGAATTCCACTAGGGGAATTGATTGTTCCAAGTGTCCAACCAAAATTTGGTTGAATGACCATTATTAATCATCCAAGATTGATGGTATATGATAATTGAGCGGTGATCCATCATAAAATTCTAAATATGAGAGCCACTTGGGGGGTTAGTTATAGTGAGACTCTCACTAGGATCACTATTGTACATGTATTTATTTTGGAGAACTCTACATGACAACACACTAATGGAAGAGAACATTCTCCAAACCAACTTTACATGACACATAATTTTGCAAGGATAATTTCCTTATATTAATGTTGCCTTCAAATTTATTCTTCCTCAACTAATCCAAATTATCCAAGAGATTCCACTCAAAAATTTCTATAATTATTTTAAGGATTCCATCTAGGCGTGAGGATGTCTTTTTGGTTAACTATAAAAATGACATAAAGTAAATTGGGATCATGAAGATAATTGCCTTTATCATCATGATTCTACCAGGCGGAGATAACTAACAACATTTCCACACTTTAACCTTAGTCTTATAAATATCAAATATATCCTTCCAAAGGCATGATGATGACACCTGTAAATAATGAGACACCTAAGTATTTGCTTGGGATGGTATTGACAGTGAAGCCCAAGAAATCACAAACTCCTCTGCATAGCTCGCTTGGTGTTGAAGAAGAAGATTTTGGATTTGTCAAGGTTGATTAACTAACCGGAGGTGGATTTGTAGGTATTTAAAACATCTTTAATTTATTTAGCCACATCCATATTCGTGTCTCCATAAAACACAATGTCATCAAAAAAATTGCTAACGGGTAATATGATCCACATTTTGACCTATTTGAATTCCTTTATAAAGACCAAGAAAGTTGTTTCATTTAATAGCTTGCCCCAATGCCTCAACCATAATAATGAACAAGAAGGGGGACATGGGATCCCCTTTTCTGAGGCCATTGAAGCATTCAAAGAAGCCATTGATCAATATAGAGAACCTTGCAAAATAAATGCAATTAAAAATCTAGTGAATCCAAGTCAAATCGAAACTAAATTTCTCGGGAATCAACATTAGGAAACACCAACAAACCTTCTTCCAAGATTTACCTACGTCTAGCTTAAGCATCATACTTTTCTTGTTGGATAATGTATTGGAATGTATCGTCTCATTTACAATTATGATTTGATCAGTGATGTCTTTGTTAGATATAAAACTGATTTTTTTCACCAAGATGACACTTGGTAGAATAGTCTTGAGACTATTTATATTAGCCTTTGAGATGATTTTATACATGGTATTGTAGAAGGAGATATGTTTGTATTCTAAAAAGGAGATATACTCTGACTTCTTTGGAATAAGTTCTCAAGGTGTTAATATTTTTCAACAATTTTTTGGATTTTCTAGTGTCCTTAATGACATCCAATACTTCCTTGCCAATGAAGTTCCAACACTTATGAAAGAAGAGAGAAGAAAACCCATTGGGTCTCGATGCATGTTAGGGTGTAATTCAAAGACCATAGTTCTAACCTCATCTTCTAAAAAAGGATCCAACCAAATTTTATTATCAACCTCAAAAATTATTGATAAAATGTTACCAAGGAGAAGGTCCATATTGATTGCATTTTGCATGCATAGGGGGCAACAAGACTATGAAAGAACTTAGCCAATTCCTTTTGAATATCGTCACTAATGCACAACCTTTGAACATCTGAGAATTGGATGAAATTGATTTTATTTTGATTTTTTTTTTATCCTAGTAGTATTAGGGAAGAATCTCAAATTCAAATCACCATCTGAGATACACACTTTCCTTGTCTTAGATTTCCAATAAATTTCCTCTCTGTCTAGCACCTCAATATGAGTGGCTAGGAGCTCCTCCTCTTTCAAGTAATCTACTTTAAACATTCCATGGGAATTGACCTTACTAAATTTAGGTCTATCATCTCAAGTCCAATTTGATCCTTTTATTTGAAGATATTTTTGAAGGGATAGATGTTTCATTCCTTCAACTTTCCTTTGACAAAATTCAATTACTTTGTACATCTGAACATCTTGTTGCTCCTAAAATTTGATGTAGAGTTCCACTAGTTCTTTATCAAGTCCACTAGATCTTCCCTCCTAAACCACATCTTTTAAAATTTAAAGTAGGATTTTTATTGCAATCTATCATCCCAAATGAGAAATTCAAACAAGAAATGGTTCAAACTAGATACTAGTTAGATAATAGATTCCAAGAGATTAGTAGAGTGCAATGAATGTGAAGAATAAATAAATTGGTCTAGTCTCTTTGTAATGTTTGAAAATCCTTCTTTTCTATTGGTCCAATTGTAGTGGACATTTTTGGGGATCACATTTACTAGATCAAAATCATTCATAAATTTGGTAATATCCCTTTATGATTTGGATTCATGAGAAATTACACAACTTTTCTCCTTTAGAATCAAAATTGTATTGAAATTGCCTGCTAGAATAATTTTCTTATATTTGTGTAAGAAAATGATAGAATGGATTTCATGCCACATCTTTACTTTTTCCTCATTCTTAATTGGACCATACACATTGAATAGTAATAAAGAAAAGATGGAGCTATGAACCTCACAAAGAATCCAATTGGGATAAGAAAGGAGAAGATTGATATAAGATCTAAGAGGATTCTATAGAAGTCCAAGACCATTGAAAAAGCCTATTGCATCTACAAAATCCTAGATCAACCATAATAATGCTCGAATAAGGTTGAGGCTTCCTAATTGTTGAGTTTAGTTTCTTGTAAGACTGTGATACCAACAAACATTAATTCAATTTTGTGCTTGATCGTGCACCCCTTGTTAGGGGAACTTAAGCCCATCACATTCCATGAAATTATATTCATGGCTCTCTAAGAGAGGGTTTAACTCCCTTATATCTTAGCAAATATTCTTTGATGTTTGAAAGACATTTTTCTTAAGCCAATTCTTCCCTCCCTTTTTTGCCTCTTTTCTTTTGAAAACCAATGTTTAAGTTTTTAAGCTAACTGACTAATAGTTAAGGATTCCAATACCATCCTCATTGGGCACATTGAGTTCATTACCTAGAGGACTGAGTTTGACATTCCACTTTGGCTATTTGAGATAAATGACAATCATGTTCCCTGAATGGGATTATTTCCAAGTTGTTAGGGTTTCTAAAGCTATATTCTAGAAACATATCAACTTGAGGAATAAAGCTCTGGTTGAGTGTGACCTCTTTATTCTTTACCACCCATCTCATGAATTTTGGTAGCTCCTTTAGGGTGCAATAAATCTCCAAGTGATTTCAACTCTTGCAAGATAGGAAATAGATTTTTTTGAGTCTCGATTTCCATAAATTGGTGTTAGCTCCCAACCAAAGTATTTATGAAGGCCTCCTTTAGGATCACATAAATGTAAGTGAGGTGGAATCTTGCATAGAGAAAGGAGTTACCATTCACAATTTATTTATCAACCATCCCCAATTTTTGTAAGGCTTTCCATGGACCAATACTCAATCGAGAGATTGTATAGTCTAATCCAAATCAGCTCAAAAGAGGTGCATTAATCTAGGGGTTGAAATTAGGATCCATTTTTGTAGGAAAAGGAACGAATTGTGAATTTTACATGAACAACATTGGAGGATATGTAGAAGAAGGATGTGAATATTTGGGCCAAGTTTGGGAATCCCAATCATCTATTTGCTTCCACAAAAATAATTTGTTGTAAAACCTTGCCAAAATTGTGCACTTCATTGAGGAAGAATTGCTATTTGTGAGCTCAATTATTACAAATCGACAACTTCTTTTGACCTTGCAAGCAATGAGTAGTTGTTCCGGCTTATGAAATCTTTTGAGTTATGAGGAATTTTAAAAAAAAATTATTTAGAGGAATATATATATAAAGCGACCCATACTTATATATATAGGCATGGGTGGCTTTCCATGGTAATCATACCGTTGATAGAGGGGTTTCATCTCCATTGAGGGGGTCATCCTCCTCTTCCTACGATTTTTTTCGGATGGGGGATTCCTCGTCCACAACTTATGGGGAAGGGGTTGAAGCCCCTCATAATTACATTAAATAATTAAATTCAATGTTTAATTTTATTTTTTTGTAAAAAATTATAATCAACATTAAAATTAGTGGTTATGTTAAAAAAGTTAAATTATGTTAAAATATAGATCTATTTATTTTTTATTTTTAGAATCCATAGATTCATTTATTATATATTTATTTATATATACATAATTTTTTTTAGAAGTTACATAAACTCAAAATTCGTAAACATGATTTTTCCTACAAGATTGCACAACCCTTGTAATGCTCTTACATCAATAATCAAATATAATTTGAAATGCGAGGGCCATAGTTGGGGTGGGATTCCTCTATGTTTCATGGTGGAAAAAACATGGTATAAAAGCTACTCTTCCATGTGGGTGCTCACCTACATTGGAAGGTGAGCCAGTCTAAAAGAAGTTACCTTTTAGCAAAACCATGGGCCAAAAATCCTAGGTGGATATTTTAAAACATCCCTCTTCTACCACTATATCTCTTAGAGGTTTCTCATTCAATGAATTCATAAAGAGAATCATAGTTAAAATTAACTATATACAGAGTCATCCTTAACATGGAAAGTGTTATGGTTCACAAGTTCCTTGATAAATGTTCCAACATGTTGGAAAATGTGTGGATAGTTTGTTGTCATTGATGTCAACCTCTTTTGATGTTGTCATTGATGTCAACCTCTTTTGTTGTCATTGATGTCAACCTTTGTAGATACCGTATGCATTTGTATTGAAGGACAGTTCAGGGTTGGATGTCAAAGAGATGCAATATTGTCTTATCTGTTGAATTTCATGATTGGGATGCTATCATTGGTACACTAATACACCATTAGTCACAATTCACAGTTGGATGTCAAAATACCTTGGTTGATAAAGTTAAAATATAAGGCATAGGATTGGCTACACATGAGCTCTATCAAATGCTCTGTATTCCTCAACAGTTGAAGTTTTGATTTTGTAGTTTAAAGAGTAGATCTGCACTGGTGAAAGGTATGCATATTCTATGTATCCATGCATAAGTTCTATCACAAAGTGTTCTAGAGTGGTTAGAGTATGAAAATATTAAGTTCTAGTGTATGTATGTTAAGAAGTGAACTATATGTCTCCACATTTCACCGCATCACAGTGCTTTACCTTGTGGTTTTGGAGTTATGATTTTGAAGGTGAAATGTCTGCTTAGTCCAAGTTTCAGATGATTTGGTTCACCACTGGCGGTTCTTTAGATGACAGTGTGTTGTCTATGTTCTGATAGCTAGTTGGTTGGTCTATTGGTATCTAATTGATCCGTGTGAGCATATATTGGATCAAATCTATGCACAAAAGCTTTATAATGCATGATGGAAACTCATTGGGATCTTTGGTTTCTCTGCAAGTTGATATCTAATCCTCTCCAATACCGCGATTTGTTTGCTATGGATATTTTAAGTATGAAGTGTTTGCGCCAACATGAATTGATCTAGAATGTTAAAAGGAGTGCACAAAAGTGTTGCTACATGCTATATTAGTTTTTTGAAGAGGTCTAAAAAGTGTTTCTTGATCTCTTCGGTACTGCCTTGGTCTGGAGTTGATGTTTTGATAGTTTGCTTTCTTGTCGGGCCAAATTTTCATGTTGAGTTGTTTGTGCCAAGTGTTTAGATGGGTGAACCAATTTTGATGATGTGTTTCATGAAGGATTGGTCCAGGATATCTCTTAGCTTGAACCACATAATTTTCTTTCTATTACAAATGTGTTCGAAGTCAATTTCATTGTATATATTGTATATATTATTATTCATGTTTGTAGCCAACTTGGAGAACCTTTTTGAAGGATGCAAATGGTATAAATAAAGGATCAAATTTTTTGAGAAGGTGTGCGAGTGTGTTGTGAATGTTTTGAGAAGATAATTTGTGAATAAAATTTAGAAAAATATCTTTTAATGGTGAAATGTGCTAAAGATCAGTTTTGAAAGATCAATAATGAATGTGAAGACTGTGAAGAAGATTATGAGCTTGTAAATGAAAAAGTTTACTGAAGGTAGTGAGCTGTAGGCAACATAGATTTTGAAGCAGATGTATGTACCAAAGGTAGTGAGCCAAAGGTAACTGATGTATTGAAATAATCAAATTATATGTTGAGGTAGTGAACTTCTATTGTGAATAATGTATTGAGTAGGGAGTAGTGAACTTCCTTTGGTTAAAGACCATAAATACTTGTAAAAGTTTTTTTATTTGTGAGGCTAGATTTGGACAATAGATCCAAGCAACTTTCTCACCATGGTTTTTCTCTTGTATGGTTTTTCGCATAAATTTGGTATTATGATTGTGTGCATTTATGTTCTTTTGCTTGTCATGGTTTAAATGGGTTAATTGCTGATAAATGAAAGAATTTGATTAAGTACTAATTCACCCCCCCCTCTCAGTACTATTGTGTGTTCAACACAATGTTGATCTTGTTTCTATTGGAATTTTATAAATGAAAGATTAAAGGAAATATTGAGGTAAGTGATCTACTAAAAGGGATGTTAATTTTCATTTCTCCAAAAGAAAAATTGCATCAATATTTTGGTTGGAGGCCCTTGATTAAAGAGAAAATCTACCCTTTATACAAATGGAAAATTATCTATGACTCTTTTATATATCTATGCATGATGGAACCCACATGGATTAATCTACCTAGTTTCCCATTAGAATAATGGGATAAGGAAATTATGACTGGGATAGCTAATTATTTTGGCCAGTTCTTGGATAATGTCACAAGAAATAGGAGTATATTTCTGTTTTCCCATTGCTATGTCCACATTTCTATCAATATGGTATTTCCCACCTATATTACTCTAGAATCTAAGCTTGTTCAATGGGTTTAAGATATTCAATATGAGAATGCATAATTATTTTTCTAAAAATTCTAGATATGGAAATATTATTGAATTATGATTGATCTTGTGCAAGGATCTAGAGGGCCCTAAAATACACAAGACTCATTAGAAAGTAAAGGAAAGGATAAAACTTGGATGATGATGTTTATCCCATAAAGTTTGTTTCTATGGAGAAAATAGTCGTATCATGTGTAGACATGATGTAGAAAATTGAAGCTATGATGGAATAACTTCTAAAGGATGTATATGAAGTAGTCTCTATTTCAACGACTACTAAATAAAATTTTTTGGAAGAAGGAATATTTTCCACCTAGTCTAAGAGAAAGAGAGCACTAAAGAAACCTATCACTAATGAATACTCTCTTTCTCCTTAGAAATGGGAAATATCTTTCTTGTTTCATGGAGTGGAAATCATATCTTTAACACTAAACCATTCTATTTTGAAGAAGGTAGATGATAAATATACATATTAAAAGGGATTGAATAGGAAGAGTCCCTCAAGTTAGCCAAATTTATCCCCCAAAATGGGGAAAGAAAAATTGCACAAGTATAAATATAGTATACAAATAATATATGTGGGGATAGACCCAAACAAAGGTAGGCCATCCCTAAGAGAAACAAGAACAAAGGAAGAAAAATAAAAGGTTTCTAATGGAAATAAACACACCCTTGATATGGAAACAAGTAAAATAATAAGTGACAAACAAAGATTCAATTTTACAGATGAGACAATAATATTTGCAGTCAAAGAACAAATTTAAACAACATTATTCCCTGCAAGTAAAAGTTGCAAACTTGTATTTCCAAATATGCTCATGGAAGGAGGAAAATACATTATTATATAGGAATTTTAAAGATTTAGAATATCATCCAAATCTTCATGTGAAGTGGAAATGATAACAAAATAAAAATTTACTAACTTATGCTAACTTCCTAACAACTAGGAAGCTAACTTTTACTTTTAACTTTTTATTGTTTCACATTTACATAGGATAAAAACTAATAAAAATAATACTATGCTAATAAATTATATATATCCTATGTATATGCTATGAATCCTCAACATTCCTCCCAACAATAACAACATTGGACTCCAATTCTTTTAGGAGAGAAAGAAAATATTGAGATAGCTGATGGTGAGAGATCCAACGGGCCTGATGTGAAAGATGACCTTGTTTGTGAACAAGGTAGGAAGTGGTTTAACCATGTCATGTATGATGAGTCTTTGTATCAAAAAATCTATTAGAATAAAGTAGAAGCTAAATATAGGGAACACCATCTGTAGGATGGATGACAAAAGGCTCAGTTTATAGTGTCAACTCATGGTAGTGTTTGAGAAGATCAACATTGACAACATCATGGATTCCCAACTGAGCTAGAAGATAAAGCTAAAATGCATTATTAGATACCTTCTCAAGAATGATGTAAGGACCATAATGGAGTGGCTTGACCTTACTATGTGATTTATCCTAGAAAGGACGTTTGTCCAAGTATAACCAAACTTTATCCCCAACTTGAAAAGTATGAGGGACACGATGATGATCCATCAGTTGTTTTTTCTTTTCTTGAGTCTTTTGAAGAATCTGAACTACTTTGGACTGAAGATTATGTAAATGTTGAATGAAGGCTTGGGCCTTATCTTTCTCTTTTTGAATATGCATAGTGGTTGGAGATGGAAAAGATAAGGGAAACTCATATGGAGCCAAAGGCTGAAAACCAAGAAATACCTCAAAAGGTGAGTGACTTGTAGATGAGTGAACTGCCCAATTGTATGCATGCTCTATGTGGGTTAAGCTCAAATCCCACTTGGCAAGAGAATTATGGTGATAAATCCTCAAACTCTGTATAAGACTTCGGTTCACAACTTTAGTTTGACCATCTGACTGAGGATGAAAAGAAGTGGAAAAGTTAAGGGAAACTCCCAAAATATTCCATAGAGATCACTAGAAATGACCCACAAAACATGAGTCAAGATCATAAACAATGCTACTTGGTAAACCAAAAGATCTCCAAACAAAGTCAAAGAAGAGTTGGGCTAAGTCGTGTAGAACTTATCTTGTGACATGGGATGAACTTAGCCATCTTGCTGAACTGATCAATGACCACAAAAAAAATCATGGCGGTGAATAGTCAATGGAAAGCCACTAACCAAATCCATGGAAATGCTCTCCCAAGGGTGTGAAGGAATAGGCAAAGGAATGCTTAAGCCCATTTTTCTATTGGTTTGTTTGGAGTGGCAACAAAATGCACATCGCTTGAGGAAATGTAGATCATATCGTTGCATATGAGTCCAATAGAAGAAGCATTGTAAACGGTGAAGTGATTTTTGTTTTCCAAAATGACCACCATAAAGAGTAGAATGTGCTTCTTTGAGAAGTGAAGTTCGATGATCTCGAGGGATGCAAAGTTTATCCAACTTGTAAAGTAACCCTTCCTTGATATGGAAATCTTGAAAAGGTGTCAAATTGGAAGTTGAAGGATTTTGAAGACTTGTGTAGGCAACACCAAAATCAAGATCTTGAGCATACTGAGAAGACCATGTCTGAAATCCCAAATGAGAAGTGGACACAATAGTTAAAACATGTGCCATAGGAGGATGACTTAAACAATATGCAACATTGTTGGTGTTCCCCTTCTTATCTTGGTGACCAAGTGAAGTTGTTGTAGATATGAAGCCCACTTAATATGTTGAGCTTCTTCATTTTTTTTTTCTGATAGTGAAGAAACTATAGAGGCAAGTGATTAGTGTGAACAACTGCTTCTTTCCCAAAAATATGTCTCCAATACTTTATTTTTAGACTATAGGAATCAGTCGGGTATCCGTACCCGTATAAACTGTAGTGCACCTAGTAAATTTTTTTCATGTGACTAGTGGTGGTGGTGCGACATGCCCTCTGGTACCATAGGGATAGTGGAGAGACTAGACCTCATGACCTCTTTCCTACAACAGGATGCTTTAGCCAATCGAGCTAGGCCCACCACCCCATAATGTCTCCAATACTTGATGTCTTGGACCAATGCATAAAATTCTTTATCGTATGTGGAGTAGTTCCTTTTAGTAGCAATTTTTTTTTTGAATGATAGGTGACAAGATGACCATTTTGCTTCAAAACAAATCCAAGTGCATACTATGAAGCATCTGTCTCAATCTTAAAAGATTGTGAGAGATTTGGTAGAACAAGAACAGGTGCAAAACATAATTTTTCTTTCAATGTGTTGAAAGCATGTGGGTGAATTTCTGTCCACTTGAATGCAACATTGATCTTTGTCAATTGGTGCAAAATACAACAATTTCTAAGTAATGCAGGATGAACTTGCGGTAGAAATTGGAAAGACCAAGAAAATTCATCAGTTTAGTGAGATTTGAAGGAGTAGGCCACTTGAGAAGAATTCCACTTTCATAGGATCTACTTGAATGCACATGCATCAATAACAAACCCAAGATAGGAGATGGATGTCTAACCAAAATAACACTTGGGAAAGTTGGCATACAAACAATTCTGTTGAAGTGTATGAAGAACATGTTCCAAATGCCAAAGATGGACTTTCTAAGTGTGAAAAAAGAAAAAAATATCATCTAATTAGATGATAACAAATTTTACCAAACAATCACGAATTACCTCATGCATCAATTACATGAAGTGGCATGAGCATTAGTGAGACCAAATGGCATCACAAGCCACTCAAAAAGACCCAATTTAGTCTTGAAAGTTGTCTTCCATGTGTCCTTTGCTTGAACTTTGACCTAATGATACCCACTTTTAAGATCAATCTTGGAGAAAAATTTGGCACCTTGAAGTTGATCCAAAGGTCATCAATGTGTGGAAGTGGATATTGATTTTCTGATGGTGATCTTATTTAATGCTCAAAAATAAATACAAAGATGCTAAGTTCCATCCTTCTTAAGCACAAGAAAAATTGGTGAAGCACAAGGGGATGTACTTGGTTTAATAAAACCTTTGGACAATAAATCTTGAATTTATCTTTTTATCTCATCACTTTCAAGAATTGACTGTCAATACAATGGGGCATTAAGAAGAGATACAACATGAACAATATCAGTAGTGTGATTGATTGCTCATTCTGGGGGAAGTGTCTTATGCTCATGAAACACATGAGAATATTCTTACAACAATTTTTCAAGAGTAGCATGTGGCTTGGACATGATGAATTTTGCTTTAGAATTATCAGATTGTGGCCTTATGAAAATTAGTGCAAGCCCTTGTGCTTGATTGATAACTTTGTGTGCCTGTCTGCAACTAAGTACTAGATTTATGGTGCTCTTAGTACATTTTATTAAGTATTCCTTATTATATTGTTGCAATGTATATATATATATATTTAAAGGAATCATAATGAGCTTTCCTATCATATTGATAGGGTTTTTCGAGCAACAAACCACAACAGTCCATGGTGGTCACACCATAGGTGACCTTATCAATGAATTTGGGACCAAATACAAAAGACACAGTGGATGTGTGTGTGATCTGAGAGGATGAACCATTATCCTTCCATCTAAGTGAATATGTATGAGGATGTGGATCCATCGACAAATGAATTTTTTCAATAATGGACTTTACAATAATTTTTTTTTGTGAGCCATTGTCGAAGATACAATCCATAGGAAAATCATGTGTTAGGTGACCTTACTATGTGATTTATCCTAGAAATGATGTTTGTCCAAGTATAACCAAAATTTATCCCCAACTTGAAAAGTATAAGGGACATGATGACAATCCATAAGTTGTTTTTTCTTTTCTTGAGTCTTCTGAAGAATCTGAACTACTCTGGACTGAAGATTCTACAAATGTTGAATGAAGGCTTGGGCCTTATCTTGCTTTTTTTGAATATGAACAGTGGTTGGAGATGGAAAAGATAAGGGTAACTCATATGGAGCCAAAGTCTGAAAACCAAGACATACCTCAAAAGGTGAGTGACCTATAGATGAGTGAATTACCCAGTTGTATGCATGCTCTATGTGGGCTAAGCTCAAATCCTACTTGGCAGGAGAATTATGGTGATAAATACTCAAACTTTGTATAAGATTTTGGTTCAAAAATTCAATCTAACCATTTGAATGAGGATGAAAAGAAGTGGAAAATTTAAGGGAAAATCCCAAAATATTCCATAGAGGTCACCAAAAATGGCCCACAAAACGTGAGTCACGATCATAAACGATGCTAGTTGGTAAACCAAAAGATCTCCAAACAAAGTCAAAGAAGAGTTGGGCTAAGTCATGTGAAGAACTTATCTTGCAACATGGGATGAACTTAGCCATCTTTTAGTGTAAATATTTCTAGATTGTGGAAACCTTTACACTAAATGATCATGGACTGTTGGAAACCTTATGCTATTAGCGGCGAATAGTCAATGGAAAGCCACTAACCAAATCCATAAAAATTCTCTCCTAGGGACGTGAAGGAATAGGCAAAGGAATACTTAAGCCCAATTTTCTATTGGTTTGTTTGGAGCAGCAACAAAATGCACATCTCTTGAGGAAATGTAGAACATCTCATTGCATATGTGGCCAATAGAAGAAGAATTGTAAATGAAGTGTTTTTTTTTCCAAAATGAACACCATAAAGAGTAGAATGTGCCTCTTTGAGAAGTGAAGATTGATGATCTCGAGGGACACAAAGTTTATCCAACTTTTAAAGTAACCCTTCCTTGATATGGAAATCTTGAAAAGGTGTCAAATTGGAAGTTGAAGGATTCTGAAGACTTGTGTAGGAAACACCAAAATCAGGATCTTGAGCATATTGAGAAGACCATGTCTGAAATCCTAAATGAGAAGTGGACACAATAGTTAAAACATGTGTTGTAGGAGGATGACTTAAACAATATGCAACATTGTTGGTGTTCCCCCTCTTATACTTGATGACCAAGTGAAACTATTGTAGATATGAAGCCCACTTCATATGTCGAGCTTCTTCAATTTTGTTTTGATACTGAAGAAACTATAGAGGCAAGTGATCAGTGTGAACAACCGTTTCTTTCTCCAAAATATAATGTCTCCAATACTTGATGGCTTGGACCAATTCATATAATTCTTTATGATATATGGGGTAGTTCATTTTAGTAGTAGAATTTTTTTTTGAATGATAGGCCACAGGATGACCAATTTTCTTTAGAACAACTCCAAGTGCATATTGTGAAGCATCTGTCTCAATCTTAAAAGGCCGTGAGAGATCTAGTAGAACAAGAACAGGTGCAAAACATAATTTTTATTTCAATGTGTTGAAAGCATGTGGGTGAATTTCCATCCACTTGAATGTAACATTGGTCTTTGTCAATTGGTGCAAAGGTGCAACAATGTCTGAGTAATGTAGGATGAACTTGTGATAGAAGTTGGCAAGACCAAGAAAACTCCTCAATTTAGTGAGATTTGAAGGAGTAGGCCCCTTGAGAAGAACTTCCACTTTTTTAGGATCTACTTGAATTCCACATGCATCAATAACAAACCAAAGATAGGAGATGGATGTATGACCAAAATAACACTTGGGAAAGTTGGCATACAAATTGTTCTATTGAAGTGTATGAAGAACATGTTCCAAATGATAAAGATGGACTTTCCAAGTGTGAGAAAAGACAAGAATATCATATAAGTAGATGATAACAAATTTTTCCAAACAATCACGAAATACCTCATGCATCAATCACATGAAGTGGCAGGAGCATTAGTGAGACCAAATGGCATCACAAGCCACTCAAAAAGACCCATTTAAGTCTTGAAAGCTATCTTCCATGTGTCCCTTGCTTGAAATTAGACTTGATGATACCCACTTTTAAGATCAATCTTGGAGAAAAAATTGGCACCTTGAAGTTGATCCAAAAGTCATCAATGCGTGGAAGTGGATATCAATTTTCGATGGTGATCTTATTTAATGCTCGAAAATCAATACAAAGATGCCATGTTCCATCCTTCTTAAGCACAAGAAAAATTGGTGAAGGACAAGGGGATGTACTTGGTTTAATGAAACCTTTGGAAAATAAGTCTTGAATTTTTCTTTTTATCTCATCACTTTGAAGAATTGTTTGTCGATAAAATGGGGCATTATGAAGAGATATAACAAGAACAATATCAATAGTGTGATTGATTTCTCATTTTGGGGGAAGTGTCTTATGCTTCTGAAACACATGTGAATATTCTTACAACAATTTTTCAAGAGTAGCATGTGGCTTAGACATGATGAATTTTGCTTTAGAATTATCAGATTGTGGCCTTATAAAAAATAGTGCAAGCTCTTGTGCCTAATTGATAGCTTTGCGTGCCTATTTGCAACTAAGTACTAGATTTGTGGTGCTCTTAGTACATTTTATTAAGTATTCCTTATTATCTTTTTTTGTGTATATGTATTTTTAAAGGAATCATAATGAGCTTTCCTATCATATTGATAGGTTTTTTCAAGCAACAAACCACAACAGTCCATGGTGGTCACATCATAGGTGACCTTTTCAATGAATTTGAGACCAAATACAAAAGACACAGTGCAAGTGTGTGTGATATGAGAGGATGAACCATTATCCTTCCATCTAAGTGAATATGGATGAGTATGTGGATCCATCGACAAATAAATTTTGTCAATAATGGACTTTGCAATCAAATTTTTCTATGAGCCATTGTCGATGATATAATCCATAGAAAAATCATGTGTTAGGTGAGCATGAGTGACAAAAAACTATCATGTCCCCCTGAATTAGAATGATGGTTCATCTAGGTGACTTTATTAAGTCTACCTTACAACTCATCATATGTCCTATCATCATTAGAAGTCTTGATGGGAACATTTTTCTTTTCCTCATCATGAGACTGTACAATTAGATTCTTCTTGTTCAACTTAAAACATTCAGATTTTTCATGTCCCTTCTTTTTACAATAAGTACAAAATTTATATTTCTTAGTATCAGAAGAAGGAGAAATAGAAGAGGAAGGAGAATATTTTTTCTCTTATTATTATTGTTTTTTGTTGTGGTTGGGAACTCGAAGCCTTTGGAGGACCTACAAAAATTGAATGCCGAGATGCATGAGATTGGGCAACAAACTTTTCTTCTACCAGTTGTGCTTGGTTGAATGCAACATCAAGTGTTTCTAGGGTAGTATATTTCATCTCCCTAAAAAAATTCTCTTGTAATCCACTCTTGAACTTTAAGATTAGAGAAACACTTGGATCTTGCACGCATAGGAGTATTCTTAGTTGATTGAATTGGTAGATATAATCCTACAATGACATCTGTCATCCTTGTCACAGGTGAAGCCACTTGATGTGCAAATGTTGCTCATAGTTGGAAGGATAGAATGTATCCTTTAAGGCTGTGACAAGTTGATTCCATGTGGGGATAGGCTCCTGAGCATATTGTCGCTTAGTGACCAAAAATTGAAGATAAAATCTTGGAACATAAGTAGGATTATTAGCTCTCATAAATAATTTTTTCTTAAGAATAGATTGAAGGAAATCAATCCTAAAATTATGCTTCTTCAAGAAGTCAAAATATCCCAAAAACTCTTGTGGAGGTAAGAAAAAACATCTATCCCTATGAAAAATTTCAAATCATGCCTATGATTGGAGCATCTAGATGAATAGCCATTATGGAGAAGTATTCACATCTAGAAGGTACCTTTATTTCCATGAATAATTTTTTTTGAATATGCATTTTCATCACAAAGCCACCAAGGTTTCATGGTTTTTGAAGAATATCTATGCTCCTAAATATTGGTCATATATAAGGTCTCTTTGGAATGGTTTGATCAGTTTTAAAGAAAAAATAAAAATTAACATTGGATGGTTATGAGGGATTTTAATTCTCCCCTCTATCCCTTAGAAAAACTAGGATACAATATTGATTTCTTTGACAACATTATAAACATCACAAAATTTATTTCAATAGGGAATTTATTGGATATTAAAATAATCAACTTATCTTTTAATTGGTCTAAAGATAGAGTTATTCTCACCTTATTTAAGTAAAGATAAATAGGTTCCTAATATCCTCCAATTGACATATATTATAGAAAAACATAATCTTTGAACTCTTGTTAGATTTGAATTTGGTCATAATCCCCCTTTTTTTGTGGGATATGGGGAAAAGAGAAGGTGATACCCCTTTAGGTTTGATATAATTTTGACCTTACATCCCGACATTAAGGATAACATTAAAAATTGGTAGAAATTAAAAGTTGAAAGGACAACCATGTTCAAACTTTTTTAAAAACTAAATAATGTAATATAGAATCTCAAGTCATGGAATAAAAACTCTTTGAAACATTTGAAATAAAAATTGATATAGAGGGAAATTTAGCAACTATTAAACAATTGATAGAGGTCAATGCTGCTTTAGGAGATCTTCATAAATAAAAAAGAATTACCGAGCTAGTTGAATAATATTGTGTGAAGGAGAAAATTTTTTGGAGACAAAAATTAAGAGTTTAATAGTTAAAATTATGGGATAGGAATACCAAGTTATTCTACCAATCCACACTCAAATATATAAGGAATATAAAAATAATGGTTTTCATTAAAGATGATACCAATATTTCTAATAAGCTAGAAATCTAGTAGGAAGATACCAAGTACTTCCAATCAAGTTGTTCAATACTATTCCTATAATTGATCCATCTAGGGAGGGAGAGTTATTTGAGACTATTCATCAATCTATATTCTTGAGGACTTGGAAATCATGATAAAGAGAGTATTGGGAGAAAAAGTTAAGATTGATGTTTCTCTCTAGAACCTTACAAATTCCCCAGGCACGATGGTTTTCCTTTGGCCTTCTTTTAGAAATTTTAGGATATTATTGGTCTTAATGTTATAATGGTAGACCAAGAATTCTTTGAAAGTAGAATTTTAGCCTAATAAAAGAGGGGTAAAAACATTATTGAATCATAAAAGCATTACAAAGTAGGAAAATACACACCCACCAGGGGCACAACCAAAACCAAGAATTAAGTAACACCCAAAAATATCTTCATATCCTCCATAACCCAATGTTCAAGAACAAGGGCCAAATCACTAGGAAGATTTCCCTAGTTATCCACTTTCTAAGTCCCCATCTGCTCAGACGCCCACTTTTCCAAACCATCCACCACCTTATGCCACTCCCGTGGTACATGAAAAAAAACAATAGAATCTAAAGCATTGCTCACAGAAACAATTTGTTTGGCCACCACCACAAGTTGCCAGTTCACTTGCTCAAATTGTCTCTTATTCAACATATCAATGAAAACATGAGAATTAGATTCATAAAAAATTTGCCTCCAACCAAGGGCGTAGGCACACTCTAACACCAAAAGAATAGCTAAAGCCTCCATTAGATTATTAGTATGGTGACCTCTATATATAGAGAAGAAAAAAATTACCACCCCCGAACTGTCCCTGCCAATGCCACCAAATCCAACATGCCCAAGATTACCTCTGAATGATCCAACATAATTGATTTTCAGCTCCCCCATGGAAGGAGGAAACCAATGACAATACAATAGACACTTGCTCTACCACGCCCATGCTAAACAACCCTCAAATTTTCTCATCCACCCACAAAGAAACCCATGGCATCAACAACATCATAGTCGCTAGAAACAACATGGCTAGATAGATCACACTTAGCAGCCAAAGTTTCATGTAGACCTCCCAAAATCCTCAACTACAGTTGACCAACAAGAAACTTCTTGTCCAAAAAAATTATACAGTTGCTCTCCAACCAAATATTCCAAATTATCAAATTGGGGCTAATGATCTAAGCTATGAGAAGAAAAGTGGTCTTTACAGGGGGAGACCCCAGAATTCTCCAAAATTCGTCTAAAGAAGAAGCATGCCTACACAGTATATGCGAGAGATTCCACCAGAAATGCCAAATAACTTTCACAAAAAAACACTAAAAGAAGAGATGGGGGATGCACTCCTCATGCCCAACACACATAACACACATATAGGGCCTCCAAAACTCATGCTTGTAGAGGTACTCTAGGGTAAGGAACCTTCCATGCACTACTAACCAGGAGAAGTTACACTTAGGCCAAGAAAACTTATTCCAAACCTATTTCCACCGCGAGACCACTGAGCTCCCAAAAATCTGCTTATCAAGAACTTGATAGCCCGAGGCAACAAATTTTTTTACCTTTCGGATCAAGACCCCAAGCCAACACATCTCTCCTAGGAAGAGAAGTACAAACACACCCCGAAAGAATCCCATAAAGCTCCTAACAATCCCCAACCGCACCACCAGGAGGCCACTCCTATGGATCCTTCCATCTATATACACTAACCTGGCCCAAATTCTGAAGAGTTTTAAAGTTAGCAACATGGCACCACCCAACATCAACAAAATTCCCACTCAAATTTTGTAGGTGGGGGTGAGTAGATGAAATGGGAGGATGACCATCCCAAGAATCATGCCAGAAGAGAGCATCCTGCCCCCTATTGCAAATCCAAAACAACCCCTGCTCGACCAACTTGGCTCCCCTTTTGAGGGTATTCCAAATCATAGAACCCTTCCCCTCCAAACTGAAGTGAGCAACATCCACACTCTCAACTGTATCTAGATACTTTGAAGTAAGAGTTTTTTCCCACAACTGATGCTACTACAAACACCACTACCAATACAACTTAGCTGCTAAATATTTCCCATTCAAATTAGTCCTACGCAGACCCAGACCACCAACCTACTTTGGCCTACAAATAGCTTCCCACTTAATCAAACTCCACTTACTATGAAGGAGATTTCCAAACCAAAGGAACTGTTGAGACAAAATCTCAAAGTCTTTGATAAAGTTGGAAGGTGTAGAAAGAACAAAACATCTGTATAGAGGAAGAGCCTGCACCACAACCTTTAGAAGAGTCACCCTACTTGTAGAAGAGAGCCACCTGTAAGTCCAATGACTAACCATATTTTTGAACTTATTAATGATCTCTTTCCAAAATAATTTAGGAAGCGAGCGAATAGCAAGTGGAATACCAAGATACACAAAAGGGAGAGTACCAATTTGGAAACAAAGGATTCCAACAATTCTCCTCTGAATAGCCTGAGGAGTATGAAAGAAGTAAATTAAAGAATTCCCCTCATTAATTTTCTGACTAGACACAACCAAATAACAATCTAGAATCCTAGGCCAACCGGAAGCCTCCTTAACCTTGGCTTTTCCCATCAGAGCAGTGTCATAAAAAAAATGCATATGTGATTGAGGGGGAATATTATTTCCAAAACTCTAGCCCTGAATCAAACTAGTGTCCACCTGGGATCTAATAAACCTCCCCAAGCCCTTTTCCAATAAGATGAATAGATAGGGGGATAAAAAATCCCCTTGTCTGAGCCCCCTAGAAGCACCAAAAAACTTCGTTGGCTCACTATTAATCAACATCGAAAAGGAAGGAGAAGTAACACAAATCTTGACCCACTCAATCCATTCACCAACAAAACCAAATGCTCCTAGAATATTAAATAAGAAGGCCCATTTAACCCAATCATAAGATTTAGCCATATCCAACTTAATAACATAGATTTCTCCTTAGAATGATCCATAGAATGAATTGTATACACTACAATGATGAAACGATCCATAATCTTCCTACTAGACATAAAACCTCCCTTCTCTTTAGAAATTAACCTTCTGAGCCAAGGTTTCATCCACTCAATAATCAACTTAGTAATAATCTTGTAACTACATTACATAAGGAAATAGGCCTAAAAAGATCTAGAGAATTAGCCCCATCCTTTATTGGAATGAGAGAAAGAAAGGTAGCATTCATGGATTTCAACATTTGTTTATTCATGAAAGATTCCCGAATGACCTCCAACAGATCCAACTTAATCACTTCCCAAAACTCCTGGTAGAACTCAATCGTGAAACCATCAAGCCTTGGAGCTTTTCCTTTTTTCATTTGGAACACAACAATCTCAAGCTCTGACAAAGAAATAGGATTAAGCAAAGAAGCATTCATTTCACTGGTGACTAAGGGAAGAATGCTACCCAACATAACAGCTTCATCCTCCTTCGTAGGAAAGGAATCATCAGATAGCAGAGTAGAAAAGAAGTGAACAAATTCAACAAAAATAGAAGAAGAGGAAATAATCTCCCCATTTGAAGACCTAAGAGAAGAAATGGCATTACCTTGTCTCCTATCTTTAACCAAATTGTGGAAGAAAGAAGTATTCTGGTCTCCTGCCTAAAGCCACTCGATTTAGGACTTTTATTTCTACAAGATTTCCTCACGCAATTCCCATTCCTCAACTTCCTTCACAACAATAGCTTCCCGCAAACCAAGATCCTCAGTGAGTCCCCATTCAAAAATCTTCTTGGTGATCGAGTCCAAATGAGCTTGAGCACATTTCTTTGCTTGAAAAAAATTACCAAAGTGTTTCCTGTTCCACCATTTCAACCTATATTTCACATACTGGAGCCTCTTGGAGAAGGAGTACATAGCAGTTCGACGGCTTACCCAAATTCCACCAACCAGGAAGAAGATCATGGAGAGAGTCATCTTTGAGCCACATGAGATGAAACTTAAAATATTGTTTTACACAATGTTGGGGAAACTCAACAATAAGTTTGATCAGCCAATGATCAAAAGCCTGCCCATCTAAAATATTAGGGCTAGTCATCCACTTGTCCCCCAACCAGAAAATGGACACCAAGAATCTATCCAGGCGTTTAGAGATAACACCTTCCCCACATATCCTATTATTCCAAGTAAAGACCCCATTAATAGACTTGATGTCAACCAAATTCAAGAGAGCCACATTATCCTACAAGAGATTAGAAGAAGGCTCCAAGTGAGCACTGCCTCCCCTCTTCTCCTCCAAAGAAACAACATTAAAATCCCTAGCCAAAATCCACGAGAGATAAGGATCCAAAGACCTCACATATCTGACAAGACCCCAAAACAAGACCTTGCCATGAAAGTCAGTCGAAGCATAGATGTTAGAAAAGAGTACTCTCTCTCCAGACTCAAGATGAGAAGAAACACAATAAATTGAACCTCTATAGGAGTACCACCAAATTGGATTGACTCTAGGTGGGTCCCATAAGCAAGCAACCCCACCAGAGCTACCAAGCGCACCAACACATTGACATTGACCGTGACACCAAATATTCAAAGACACACTCATCATACTATCAACAAATAAATTAGTTTCCTGAAGGAAAACCACATTCGAAGAATGATTACTAATTAAATACCGAATAGCCTTTTATCTAGGGATGCCATTCATACCCCTCACATTCCAAGCAAGCACAATCATCGCTGAGGTTGGGAGAAGTGAGCATCAATAGTCTTCATTGAACTTGACTCCACTAACGTCTCACTAGTTAGCTTAACCTTTTCCCGATTCTTCTTCTACCAACCTTAAGAGATTTATCAAGAACTCCATTTTTTGGGGTTTTTTGTTGCAGACCCAGGGCAGGAGAAGGGGACTTAGTTTTACCTAAGTCAGAAGCACCCCACACCTCCAAGAGACAACCACCAACACCAATGAAATCCCCATAAGCTTCCAACACCAAACCCAAATCCCCCTAAGAAGGGGATGGAGTAGAAAAATCAGTATCCATCCGAGAATTCGATGCACTAGGATGAACCGAACTGGGAATCTCAGTAGACTGGTCACTCATAGTATCCTCTACAAAAGAACCCACTACCGCTTACAGGTCTACACCAAACACTTCCTCTTGGACCAAACCCTCCAATGCCTCAAACTTATTGAAGGTATCCTCCTCCTGCCTATCCTTGAGGGATCTCTTTTGACCCCTACCATGGTTGCAAGACTTCACTAGAACAAAACCTTCTTTATCAATTTCCTCCCCTTGCATGGGGACCTTACCCTTGTCCGCCTTTGAATTAGAATAAGAAGGGGAATTACATGTACCAACTACACTAGAAGCTCGGGGACACCTCCTTTGAAGATGGCCATACTCATGACATAGCCAACACCTGAAAGGTAACATCTCATAATCCAACAACTGAGTCCAGGAGCAAGAACCAACAATCATGTCAATTGAATCTGACAATGGATGACTCAAATCAATTTCAACACATACCCTTGCATAGGAAAAAATCCTCTTATTGAAAGTCTATTGAGAAACCAATAGTTTTTCTGAGTAGCAAAGTGATCGACTACAATATATCAGTTCTCCAGCATTCAAGCGACAGTCGAGGGAGACAAACCCACACTAGGACCTTAGATGGAAGCTCCTCTACCTAGTTGAAACTAACATGCCAAGGCTTAATAAATAGGCCCACCTAATTATAAAAGTATGGACCACCTTCAAAATCCCTGTTCCAATCAAAGATGCACGAGAACTCTACCAAAAAAAAGTTATTTGCAACCATCAAAATATTGAAATCTCCTTCTAGATTCCATGTCTTGCGGATCCAGGAATCAAGAAATGGGAGAGAAACCCTCATCACCATGAACTTACATATCAAAACATGAGAGCTGTAGTAATTCAAGTCATCTGCCACTAACTCCAATTGAATTACTAAGACCGACCGTTCTTGGGTCCTCTCCAAGCATCGATTAATCTTATGCAATTTAATCCCTCCATTTTGAACAAAATTCATGCTTGGAGAAGACGTGATTGGAACCCTGGAGCCATCACCAGATGAAGCAGAAGGTTGATCTGCCATGTCAATAGACTCGTGCAAAGCCATCATAGACCAAAATGGGAACTAGGCAACCCCGAGGGAACCCCAAAAAGGGCATGCAAAGGCAAGCAACGAAGATCAAAAACAAAGAAATGCCACCACATGATAAAGAAGAAACAAATACCCCAAACCAGGCTACCTCCAAAGCTCACACGGAGCAACCCCACACAACCCACTACCACCAAACCCACACCAAGCTTCACCATGGAAAACATAGCTTCAAAGCCACGTGAGCCAATAAAGAATAAAGAAGAGCCTGTAGCCTCCCCGAGGCCACCCCACAGGAAAAAAAATGACCTCCCTCACGTGCACAAGAGTAGACAAAGGAGCTAGGACACAACTACCCTAGTCCACACATAGCCAAAAATCGATGCCATCTCCCAAATATTCTAGATCTTTGAAAGTAGAATTTTATTGCACGATATCAAAAATATTTTTTGGTGCTAATTTTGAAGGCAGGGATAAATAAACTCAATGACTTCATGTTTCTTAGCTTATTTAGCACCATCTATAAATTTATACTTCAAATTGTACCAGGGGGATAAATCCTAGATTAGTTTATCACTCTCCAATTTTTTTTAATTAATAGATAGGAGTAGAAAGGAAATCATGGATCTTAAGCTTGATATCTCAAATATTTATGAAAAAGTATCTTGGGATTTCATACTAAAAGTTCTAGAAAAAATTGGGTTCCAAGGAAAGACTATAAGGTTGATGAAATATCATTTCACCACCCCATATATTTTATCATTATTATGGCTCCCCTAATGGTTATTTTTCTTCTAAAGGAAGATTAAAATGGATAATGTTTCCCCTTATCTCTCTTTTATGCTTGTTTAAGTGATTGAAAGAAATAAACTAAAAAATATCACTAAAAAGAACTTGATTGAATTTAAACTAGCCTCTACCTTATATCCTACATCTTATGATTTTTTTTTATAAAATCATCCTTCTTGGTAGGGAACATATTTTTGAAACTAAACATTAGAAGATAATTCTTCTATACTACTATCTATATGCAAAAACTTAATCTTGATAGAAGTTGTCTCCATTTCTTCAACATGAACTACTCTTTACAAATAAAGATAGTTTCTATTCTTGGTTAGAATATCAACTAATTACCTAAATTATATATTATAATTCCCTTGAGATTAAGAATAATCAATAATAAAATATGGAATAATTTATTAGAAA